>SJYA01000564.1:195025-357490 GCA_006410615.1 Neotragus moschatus | reverse complement strand
GTCAACATTATCCTCATTACCTCCACCAGAGTTTGGTCTCAGGTGAAACAACAGGGAAGGCACATGCCCCACCCATCAACAGAAACTTGGACTAAAGAGTTATTGAGCATGGCCCTGCCCATCAGAACAAGACCCAGTTTCCCCCCTCAGTCAGCCTCTCCCATCAGGAAGCTTCCAGAGGCCTCTCATCCTTTTCCATCAGAGGGCAGACAGACTGAAAACCACAATCAGAAAACTAACGAAACTGATCACATGGACTACAGCCTTGTCTAACTCAATGAAACTGAGCATGCCATGTAGGGCCACCCAAGACGTATGGGGCATGGTGGAGAGTTCTGACAAAATGTGGTCCATTGGAGAAGGGAATGGCAAACCACTTCACTATTCTTGCCTTGAGAACCCCATGAACAACATGAAAAGGTAAAAAAGACACTGAAACATGAACTCCCCGGGTGGGTAGGTGCCCAATACGCTACACCGGAGATCAGTGGAGAAATAACTCCAGAAAGAATGAAGGGATGGAGCCAAAGCAAAAACAGCACCCAGCTGTGGATGTGACTGGTGATAGAAGTAAAGTCCAATGCTGCAAAGAACAATATTGCATAGGAACCTAGAATGTTAGGTCCATGAATCAAGGTAAATTGGAAGTGGTCAAATAGGAGATGGCAACAGTGAATATCGACATTTTAGGAATTAGCGAACTAAAATGGACTGGAAAGGGTGAATTTAACTCAGATGACCATTATATCTACTACTGTGGGCAGGAATCCCTTAGAAGAAATGGAGTTGCCCTCATAGTCAACAGAAGAGTCCAAAATGCAGTATGTGGGTGCAATCTCAAAAATGACAGAATGATCTCTGTTCATTTCCAAGACAAACCATTCAATATCACAGTAATCCAAGTCTATGCCCTGATGAGTAATGCTGAAGCAGCTGAAGGTGAACGGTTGGTTCTAAGAAGAGCTACAAAACCTTCCAGAACTAACACCCAAAAAAGATGTCCTTTTCATTATAAGGGACTGGAATGCAAAACTAGGAAGTCAAGAGATACCTTGAATAACAGGCAAATTTGGCCTTGGAGTACAAAATGAAGCAGAGCAAAGGCTAACAGAGTTTTGCCATGAGAACGCACTGGTCATAGAAAACACCCTCTTCCAACAACACAAGAGAAGACTCTACACATGGACATCACCAGATGGTCAACACTGAAATCAGACTGATTATATTCTTTGCAGCCAAAGATGAAAAAGCTCTATACAGTCAGCAAAAGACTGGGAGCTGACTGTGGCTCAGATCATCAACTCCTTATTGCCAAATTCACTTAAATTGAAGAAAGTAGGGGAAACCACCACACCATTCAGGTATGACCTAAATCAAATCCCTTACGATTATACAGTGCAAGTGAGAAATAGATTCAAGGGATTAGATCTGATAGACAGAGTGCCTGAAGATCTATGGACAGAGGTTCATGACATNGCTGGGCTTCGTGGGCAAACTCCCCAGTGGAACCACAGCTGGAAACTCAGGCAAAACTCACTGCCCTTTGTGCATGGGGCTTTTCAAAGCCCCCAGGCTATTGCCTTGTTTGCACACAGTTTGCACCACCTGTCTGGAGCAGCTGGAACCCTTCTCAGTAGTGGACATCCGAGGGGGAGAATCTGACACAAGCTCTGAGGGGTCCATATTCCAGGAACTCAAGCCACGCTGCCTGAAGCCGCAGATTGGCATCCTCTGTCCGGTATGTGATGCTCAGGTGGACCTGCCCATGGGTGGAGTGAAGGCTTTAACCATAGACCACCTGGCCATGAATGATGTGATCCTGGAGAGTCTGCGTGGGGAAGGCCAGGGCCTGGTGTGTGACCTGTGCAGCGACAGGGAAGTGGAGAAGAGGTGTCAGACCTGCAAAGCCAATCTCTGCCACTTCTGCTGCCAGGCTCATAGGTAAAGATGGGAAACCCACCTGGTGTGGCTTAAGAGCAGAGTATAAAGAGGTGTCAAGGCAGAGAAATCCCTTGGTGAGCAGATGGAAAGGAAAGCTCAAATGCCATGGAAGGTCAGAGAACAGTATACAATGTGATTACAGATGTTCCAGAATAGTAGTTAAATTTTGCAGCCTTTATATAATACCCAGGCAATAATAGCATCAGAGGTTTGCAGGGTCCATTTCACTTTACAAAGCTCTTACCCAGTTTCCTTGGCTCATCAGTCATTTGTACGGGATGCTAGAGAAAGAGTATGATAACAGATCCCCTGCCCTCAATCTCATTTGATCCTTGGAACTCATAGAAAAGCAGGCACTGTTTTCACACATATTTATTATTGGAGGAAACTGAAGCTCAGCAGTATGTGGTATGCCAAGGTCCCATAACTGGTAAGTGATATATAACAACTGAATTTAAAATCTAAATCCTCTACCTGCCTGCTGTGTTTTCTCTACTCATCTCTGTTGCCTTCCCAGTATAAGGTGCTGATTGGTAGGATACCACCTCAACCTTTGCCCTGTACCCTAGAGGTACTCTGGAACTTGGTGAGATGGACTTGGGGTGGGGATTATGTCTTTTATGGTGTTTGATGAACAGTTTGTCACAGGAAATCACTTTGTGCCTTCAGACCACCTCCCCCCATTCCAGAACATCACAATATGAAATGGCCAATGTTTCAGGATTAGCTACAGTGGTTTTTAAGTTCTGCCTTCCAGGTGTTTTCTGGCCTCACCAACAGAACAAGTTAGCAGTCTTCAGTCCTTCTATTTTTACCTTGTAATGATGACTACTTTGCTGCCAGCTAAACAGCTGACCCTGTTTTGTCCACAGCCACTCTGAACAGACAGGCATGCCAGAACAGCCATGTAAGCTTGACACTGCTAAAACACTAAACACATGGTGTAACTCTGAACAGTCACTGTGGTTTCTGGGGATTTCTCTGAATCTCTAGAGGGCTATAAAAAGAGGGAATTAAAAGAGAGCTTTGGTTCTAATGACCACTGATTTTACTCTAATAATGTTGATGACTTTCCTCTAGAAAATTCTAGCTTGCTGCTTTGGGTGGTGGAGTTCCTGGTCAAAGGAAATGCTTTCTCAGAGAGTTCGATGAAAGCTGAGGGAGACTCTGTTGTGCCCAGCTAGCTGCTTTTTAACTACCTGAAGTTTATTGCTAAGCCGTCTGGCACAGGTCTCATCTCGCTGCTGGGTCTCCACCAAACTTTCCCCTCTAGCTTGCTGTAGCACTAGGCTGTGGCTCTTGCCTAAACTTGACAATGAACTCTTTGGGGAAAGTTCCAGGAGGTAGCCTTAGCATTGCAAAAGTCATGCACCAAGGCAGAGAGTCCTAGCCTACTATCATTTTGTCCCATAGAGCAGCCCTTTCACATAGGTGTTACCCCAGTGTACAGAGGAAGAACTGGAATCCTAGAGACTCATGTGATTAGTAAGAAGTTAGAACAAGGAACTGAACCCAGATTTGTTGGACTTCAGAACCCATGCCCTTAAAACTGCCAACAGTTTCCCTGCTAGACTCGTCCCCTCATTTTCTGTTCCTGCCTCTGTTTGCCTCTAGGCGGCAGAAGAAGACGACCTACCATACCATGGTGGACCTGAAAGACTTAAAAGGCTATAGCCAGGTTGGGAAGCCCATTCTGTGTCCTGCTCACCCTGCAGAGGAACTGAGGCTGTTCTGCGAGCTCTGCGACCGGCCTGTGTGCCGGGATTGCGTGGTGGGGGAGCACCGGGAGCACCCCTGTGACTTCACTAGCAACGTTATTCACAAGCACGGAGACTCTGTGCGGGAGCTGCTCAGGGGTACCCAGCCCCACTTGGAGGCCCTGGAGGAGGCCCTGGCACAGATCAAAGGGACCAACAGCGCCCTACAGGAGCGGGTGAAGGCCGTAGCCGCCGACATCCGCTCCTTCTCCGAGGGCTATATCAAGGCCATCGAGGAGCATCGGGACAAGCTGCTGAAGCAGCTGGAAGACATCCGAGTCCAGAAGGAAAACTCTCTGCAGCTGCAAAAGGCACAACTGGAGCAGCTGCTGGCAGACATGCGGACGGGAGTGGAGTTCACCGAGCACCTGCTGACCAGCGGCTCCGACCTGGAGATCCTCATCACCAAGGGGGTGGTGGTGGAACGGCTCACCAAGCTGAACAAAGTGGAATACAGTGCCCATCCCGGAGTCAACGAGAAGATAACCTTCTCTCCCAAGGAGAAAGCAGGCCTGTGCCGTGGCTATGAAGTTTATGGGGCCATCAACACCAAAGAGGTCGATCCAGCCAAATGTGTGCTCCAAGGGGAAGGTAGGGCAACATCTCCCATTGGCATGGAAAGGGCAACGGCAGGACATGGTGTCAAAGATGTGTGGCATTTTCAGCTATGGCCTTCATTCAGCTAGGAAGAGAGTCATACCCATCCAATGGATGGTCATCCCTCCCTTGTCCTTTTCTTTCTGGTTTGTTCTGGTCTGGTTGCACCTAGGATCCCAGACGGGGTGAGGCTTGACCCTTTTCCAGTTGAGAAAAGTAGTAACCAAGGAACTCAAGGATCAGACCACTTCTCTCAGGTGACAGAACCGAGGCAGTACCATAAGACATAACAGCATAGACCTCTGAGTAGAGTGAAATCCTGCCTGTTCAGAGAGGATGGTTCTGAAGAGAATTTCTGAGGAGTGAGGAAGAATGGTTTGCTTTCTTTGATGCCCTTTCTGGTTCATGGAAGCCAGATACTGGCATTGGAAAGAATATGGTAGGCATTTCAGTCAGTAGGGGGAGAAACAATTTCTTTTGACCATGGTGTTCTCTACCTAAAGGAAGCAGGTTATTCAAACCTATTTCACAGATCAGTTCTCACAGGAAGATTGTATTCTAGAGCCATCCTGACCCAGGCCAGGAATTCTTACCTGCTTGGAGGTCACAGATCCCTTTGAGAATGATCTCTCCACCAGAAAAAGCCCACTCATTTGAGCATACGATTTTAGGACATTCTTTGCCCCTCAGAAGGCCTCATAATAGTTCACAGACCCCAGGTAAAAAAGTCTATTTCATCTGTCTTCTGAACCAGAAATGGAGGAAAAGTGTTAGTTGCCTAGTCATGTCCGATTCTTGATGACCTCATAGACTGTAGCCCGCCAGGCTCCTCTGTCCATGGAATTTTCCAGGCAAAATACTGGAATGGGTAGCCATTCCCTTCTCCAGGGGATCTTCCCAATCCAGGGATTAAACCTGGGTCTCCTGCATTGCAGGCAGATTCTTTGCCATCTGAGCTATCAGGGAAACCCTAGACCAGAGGCTGTAGCTATTGAATATGCCCCCCAGTGCCTAGGCACAGCTACCATGCTGTAGAGGACTTCAGGCATGAAGAGTCTGAAGTGGTTACCTGTACCTCCTGCCTCTTCTAGCAGGATTTGTCACTTGGAGAGGGTAGTTTGGGGTTACCGGCCTCTTTTGGGGGGCTTCCCTGGTGGCTCAGACTGTAAAGGGTCCGCCTGCATTTGACCTGGATTTGATTCCTGGGTTGGGAAGATCCCCTGGAGGAGGGCATGGCAACCTGCTCCAGTATTCTTGCCTGGAGAATCCCCATGGACAGAGGAGCCTGGTAGGCTACAGTCCATGGGGTTGCAAAGAGTTGGACACGAGTAAGCAACTAAGCACAACACAGCACAGCCTCTCTTTTATTCTCTGAATACATACGTCAAGCCTGAGTTTTTTCAAAGCTTTCTTAAGGCTGAAATTAAGATCCAGGATCGTTTACAATCCAAGAGCTGCTGCTGCCTAAGAGAGAACCAGGTTCACCAGAAGTGACTCCCAAGAAATATGCTCCAGGAAATAGATAGGAAAAGAAAAGAAAGGGAGGAAACCGGAAACATGACCTTTTGTACTAAACGGAAAAAGCGAGATGGTGTCTGATCTGGGGATGCGGTCACTATGGTTGGCCTTTGAGATTGAGGACTGAGTGTTTATCTTCCACAGATCTTCACAGAGCCCGTGAGAAACAGCCAGCCTCTTTCATCGTGCTTTGTAAGGATGCAACAGGAGAGAGCATGGGCAGGGGAGGAGACAACGTTCAAGTCACAGTAATCCCTAAAGATAAGAAAGACAGGTTTGTATCATGCACCCAGGCATCCATCATGGACCTGGAAATCCAAGGTTCTTTGCAGTCATGGGGCTGTAACTGCAGTAGTTCCAGCCTACCTCCCCATGATGCCATTGAAAAGTGCCATAGAACCACGCAGACCAGATGCAATTCCTTGTGTGGGTTTTAGGCTTGTATTTGATTCTCTCCCAAAGGTCTCCTCTGCCCCCACAGACTGTCTTTATTCCAAGCTTTGAATAGACTGCAGAATATTCTGTGTTAGACTGAATGGTGCCCTTCTCAAAGTTCAGCCCCGCGTTCACTGTTTGTGCTGGGAGCGAAGTTATAAGCAAAGTCTTCAGGACTGGAGGATGGAGGAGGGAGGAAGACGAGCAGGAGGTACAATAGAAGCTGATGAGAGCACACTGATGTTTTCAGGAATTCTTCTGAATGTGAGATTAAATGAGGATCGATGTTACCTTCTATTGTAAAGTTACTTTTCTGAGACACAGAGAAGACACATCCTGCTTGGGGGACACTTAAAATTAATATTGGCTTTATGGTATCGAGTTTACATCCTAAATCAGCAGGCAGCTAAAGCAGGCTTTGTGGGAATAAGTGGTATTTTTGAACTCCCGTTTCTATACAGTCCCGTGAAAACGATGGTCCATGATAACAAGGATGGGACATACTATGTTTCCTATACACCCAAGGAACCTGGCACCTATACTGTGTTGGTCTGTGTCAAGGAGCAGCACGTGCAGGTGAGTGAGGCCTTGCCTACACTTCCCTGACCTTTCACCCCACCACCCCGCCCTGGTTTTGTCATCTTAGAATGTGGAGACATTTCACACAGGACCAGCTGTGTAGAGGGACTGACCAGGATTCTCTTCTTTCTTACTTCACCTCGCTTTAGAAAGGGCCCAGGTTTTGCAATTCTTTTTCTTACTAGAGGATACTGGTGACCGTAAAACCTCTTTATCCCAACTTCACCTCTTAGCAGTTATGCCTGTATTTTATCATTCTCCCAGTTAGTTTATTGGAGTTCTTAATTTGGGAAAGATGCCTTGATCACAGTGGGCAATCTACCAGCAGATGAGTATGCACACATACAAGAAATATAACCTCACTCAGGATTTTCCAGCTTTGTTCAGACTATGACCAGACATAATTCTCTATTCTGTTTATATGTATACGTGTATATATGCTTCTGTTACTATGGTTACTACATCACCTCCACAGACATATGTAACACTTTTCTGGTTTAGATATTATGAATTTTTAAAAATTGAGTAACACTCAACATGTCCAGCAGAATCTCTCTGCTGACATACAAGCTGCCAGAGGGTTTCCCGCAACTGGAAATTAACACTTACAGGGACAAGAAAACACCATAGAGCATCAGGATGTGTTAGGCTTGTGGCCTGTGGCCTAGGAAGACTCATAGTAGCCACTTGCTGCTTGCCTACTTACAGGATGCCAGATAGGTTAGATATTTTTTCAGACATTATTTCACTTTTCTAACAAACCACTCAAACATAAGGATCATCCAGTTAGACCAAGAAAACAAACTTGCTGCAATACACAGTACCTGGGTAGAAAAATCAGAATTTGAAACCACATGTTTGAACTCCTAAGTTTTTTTTTAAAAACAGATTGTAGGGACTTGCCTGGCCATCCCATGGTTAAGACTCTGCACTCCCAATGCAGGGAATACGGGTTTGATCCCTGGTCAGGGAACTAAGATCTCACATACCATGTAGGCAAACAATAACAAAAAAAACTAAACTCTTTAAAAGAAGAGAGATTTAACATCTGAAAGGCTTCTAAGGTGCCAGCCTCTCTGCTTTGTGCTTTTGCATGGTATGTGGTTCTCATATAGGACTAGGCAGATAGCAACACTCATTAAATATTTACTGTTTAGCATGGGGTAGAAATTCAAGAAGGAAAATTACTCTTAAAGGAAAGAAGGCAGGTAGGAGAATTTCTAATCCGAGAATTATTAACCACATGCCTAATCTTCCTCCATTTCATCTAACTTCACCGACCTAGAATGAGTGGATGGGTAAACAGTTGTGTCCAGGATGGAAGGATGAAAGGAAAGGAATTGGCTTAGGATGTAAGGGATGGGAGTGTGTGGCTGAGAAACTGGAGAAGGGACCACAGATGTTCTTAGACTGCTCAGGAATGGAGGAGATGGAGACCGAAGTCAGTGACTTGAAAGCACAGTTGAGTTTACTAGTGCTTGCCTGGTGGCTCAGATGGTAAAGAATCTGCCTGAAATGCAGGAGACCCAGGTTCGATCCCTGGTCGGGAAGGTCCCCGGAGGAGGGCACGGCAATCCGCTCCAGTATTCTTGCCTGGAGAATTCCACGGACAGAGCAGCTTTGCAGACTGCAGTCCATAAGGTCGCAAACAGTTGGACGTGACTGAGCGACTAACAGTTTCAGTGTGTCAGGCGGTCTGTGTGCCGGGGCAGCAGCACAGACTCCCTGATGCTTCTCACTGCATTTGTATCTGGCCCTGTCCAGCTGAGCACCCAGCTAACCCCCAGTCACTATTTGCGTCTACTGTCCTTGTCCCTCCAGGGGCAGGGCCTGTGACTTAAGCTCTGTTTAGTCTGTGTGATGCTCAGCACATGCCTGTTGACTCATGAGGTGCTGTTCTTTGCTCTTGGTCTGAACACTGAAGGGCTCGCCATTCACTGTGACCGTGAGGAAAAGGCACCGCTCACACCCAGGCGTGTTTCACTGTTGCACATTCTGCTCCAGCGGAGGCCAGAAAACTGCTCGCTGCGCATGTGGAGGCACCATGCCAGGTAAGGGGAACCAGTCGCTCCAGAAAGCCCTCTCTCTCCCTCTGTGCCTATCTCCCAGCAGTGGGATCAGCCATCACCGTGACCAGGGTCACGGTATTCAGACTCAGGCTTTGTTCCTAGGAATGTAGTCTGTGCATGTTAAATGTATCACAGTTCTAAAAGTTTCATTTAAAGCTTCTTGGTTATGGAAACTGAAACAGCAAGATGAAGAGTTCTGAGTGCTTCTAGTTTTGATACAGTTCACTGATTCTAGAAGCCCTGTGCTTCTCCTGGGATGGCCAGTTTCAGTCTGTACCCTTTCCAATAGCATGAGCGCTGTCAAAAACAGAAACCCATCCTGCTCCTTTTGAAACCTTAAAGAAATTCCAGGGATGGGAGAACAGATGAATAAATCAGCTAAACCAAGTCTGGCTCTTTTCTTGGGGGAAGGAAGCGTGGGCAGAAAGGTCAGCATCCAGGCAAGAAATCTAATCATTTTCGGTGTCATGTCCTGTCCTAACTCTTACGGTGAGCCTTAACACAGGCTCTTATAAACCTGCATAGAAACACTTCAGGATCTATTCTGTTTATTTCTAGCATTCTGCCCTTCTCTTTTATTTAGATTTTGTTACAGTAAAATCCAAACCAGTTATTCTCCTTAAGTTCACAGAGTGTTAAAATAACACTGTTCTTACAACTCCAGCTAACCTTTATTGATTTGCTGTCATCTGTCTTGAGAGTCTTCACAACTACAGGGGCATCTGAGAGCTTTTAGATATAAAAATATCCATGAGTCTGAATATAGCCAGGAATGTTAATTTCCATGGTAACTGCTGGACTTCCTTCTAATGGTTTTTCCCTCTTCTCTTTGGACCATGCAGGTGGGTACTTAGGCTGTGGCCATGGACACAAAGGCCACCCAGGACGTCCCCACTGGTCATGCTGTGGGAAGTTTACGGAGAAGTCGGAATGCACGTGGGCAGGTGGGCAGAGCGCACCGAGGAGTCTACTGAGGACAGTGGCCCTCTGATGGCTTCCTGCGTCCATGGTCACAGCTGTGGCCAGCACGGCTTCAGATCACCAGAGGACCACAGACCTTAATTCTGAAGAAACTGATAGAATTAAAAACAGTGCCTTATGTTATAGCCTCAAATCCGAGGACCTCTTTGTGAGTTATTCACTGATGGCACGTGTGGGCGATCAGGTACCAGAGACGACATTACATTTGTCTTCTTGGCCAAAGGTCTTTGCAGGGAGGGGGAGGCAATTGGCTATCTGGTTTAAGTTAAATGCCAGATGGTGCCCCTCATCAGTGTCCTTTTAAAAAATATGTACTGTAGTCCAGTAAGATAGCTACTGTACAAAATGACTAAAATATATTTTAGAATCGCACAGTGTGTATCTTAGATCATCTTCAAAATCAGATCGATCTTTGAAACTTGAAGTTTTTAATCAAAGCTGGCTTTATAGGAGGTGTATAACGTATGCACTACTGTTGTTAAGACAGTATGAGTGTGTGCACGTGTTTTTGTATGACTGAGCCCATTCATCATCAGTCTAAACTTGTTAGAAACAATATATCCATGTAGACTAACAAAATAGTATGTAGATGTGGTTTTAGTTGTAAATAGCAAAATCTAATTCAATAAACTGTAGGCTACCCCCTCAAAAAAAAAAGTGTCATTTCTATACCAAGGAGGCTACCTTCTGTTCTGTATAGGCATGGAGGTACCTATACCATTGGAATTTAGAGCTCACGGGAGTAATTTAGTTCCTTAACTTTTTGATACATAACTTTTTAAAAATTTTCCCCAAGCTACACATATTTGTTTCCCTCAAAGAATAAAAACCTTTCCTCGTGTCCACTTGTTGCTGCTGCTACTAAGTCACTTCAGTCGTGTNCACTTCAGGATCTATTCTGTTTATTTCTAGCATTCTGCCCTTCTCTTTTATTTAGATTTTGTTACAGTAAAATCCAAACCAGTTATTCTCCTTAAGTTCACAGAGTGTTAAAATAACACTGTTCTTACAACTCCAGCTAACCTTTATTGATTTGCTGTCATCTGTCTTGAGAGTCTTCACAACTACAGGGGCATCTGAGAGCTTTTAGATATAAAAATATCCATGAGTCTGAATATAGCCAGGAATGTTAATTTCCATGGTAACTGCTGGACTTCCTTCTAATGGTTTTTCCCTCTTCTCTTTGGACCATGCAGGTGGGTACTTAGGCTGTGGCCATGGACACAAAGGCCACCCAGGACGTCCCCACTGGTCATGCTGTGGGAAGTTTACGGAGAAGTCGGAATGCACGTGGGCAGGTGGGCAGAGCGCACCGAGGAGTCTACTGAGGACAGTGGCCCTCTGATGGCTTCCTGCGTCCATGGTCACAGCTGTGGCCAGCACGGCTTCAGATCACCAGAGGACCACAGACCTTAATTCTGAAGAAACTGATAGAATTAAAAACAGTGCCTTATGTTATAGCCTCAAATCCGAGGACCTCTTTGTGAGTTATTCACTGATGGCACGTGTGGGCGATCAGGTACCAGAGACGACATTACATTTGTCTTCTTGGCCAAAGGTCTTTGCAGGGAGGGGGAGGCAATTGGCTATCTGGTTTAAGTTAAATGCCAGATGGTGCCCCTCATCAGTGTCCTTTTAAAAAATATGTACTGTAGTCCAGTAAGATAGCTACTGTACAAAATGACTAAAATATATTTTAGAATCGCACAGTGTGTATCTTAGATCATCTTCAAAATCAGATCGATCTTTGAAACTTGAAGTTTTTAATCAAAGCTGGCTTTATAGGAGGTGTATAACGTATGCACTACTGTTGTTAAGACAGTATGAGTGTGTGCACGTGTTTTTGTATGACTGAGCCCATTCATCATCAGTCTAAACTTGTTAGAAACAATATATCCATGTAGACTAACAAAATAGTATGTAGATGTGGTTTTAGTTGTAAATAGCAAAATCTAATTCAATAAACTGTAGGCTACCCCCTCAAAAAAAAAAGTGTCATTTCTATACCAAGGAGGCTACCTTCTGTTCTGTATAGGCATGGAGGTACCTATACCATTGGAATTTAGAGCTCACGGGAGTAATTTAGTTCCTTAACTTTTTGATACATAACTTTTTAAAAATTTTCCCCAAGCTACACATATTTGTTTCCCTCAAAGAATAAAAACCTTTCCTCGTGTCCACTTGTTGCTGCTGCTACTAAGTCACTTCAGTCGTGTCCGACTCTCTGCAACCCCATAGACGGCAGCCCACTAGGCTCCTCTGTCCCTGGGATTCTCCAGGCAAGAATACTGGAGTGGGTTGCCATTTCCTTCTCCAGTGCATGAAAGTGAGAAGTGAAAGTGAAGTTGCTCAGTCATGCCCGACTCTTAGTGACCCCATGGACTGCAGCCTACCAGGCTCCTCCATCTATGGAATTTTCCAGGCAAGAGTACTGGAGTGGGGTTCCATTTAAATGGATTATAATATGACACAGCTGTTTAGGTGGGAGTGTCCCCCACTTGCCCTCTATACTATGTTTATCTCATAGCCCCCAGAGCCTAGAAGGTTACTATTTGGTCAAGGGTAGACACGTAGTCAGCAAATAATGGGGAATGCTGTTGAAATAGGATCTTACAAATTCCTTACAGAGGTACTCATGCCAGGCGATCCACACACCTTCATCATCCACACATCTCACAGCCTTATCTTCTAGAGAGTCATCTTCACTTTTGTCTGCATATCTAGGAAATTAACTAGAAGCTTTCGCTCCCAAATCATGGCAGCTTAATGGAAGAGAATTCTTGGGAGACGAAGTACATAGGACTGGTGCCCCAGCTCTGCCAAGGTCTTCACTGTATATATTCAGTGTGTTCACATTCAATTCAGTGTGTTCTTCTAGGATATTTGATTTCTTATATAGCAAAAACACAGCATGTATTAATTATTGAAGTCTGCATTGTAAGATTCATTAAGAAGTGACTCAGAGTGATGAGTTGGCTCAGGCAAAGGAAGTGAAATAATCAGACAAAACACATTGGCTGTCATGTCATCATGGAATATGTTTCCTCCTTAAGGAGGTAGCTACATTGTAGCTGTAAATTTGAAGATACTATATGCTAAACCATTTTCTGGAAAGATTCCCATCAACTCTATCTCTGACAAAAATCTGATCTTCCCAGAAGCCCTGACAGCCCTGTAATCCTCTGAAAATATTACTTGCTCTTCCTCACTCCTTATAATCAATCACTGGGCCCAGAGGTCAGGTAGCAGTTCTTTAGCTTAGCACTGCTGCTTTAAAATCAGTGGTTTTCAACCAAGAGTGAATTTGCCCCTCAAGGATATTTAGTAAAGTCTCAGACATTTTTCCTTGCCACAGCTGGGAGCAGGGTGCGACTAGCATCTTTTGGGGAGAAGTCAGGAATGTTGCTTATGATCAATTTGGAACAGCTTCCCACAACAGGTCAAAGTGTTATTAATGCTGCTGTTGAGAAATCTTGTTCTAGACCATTATTCCCCCTTTAAAAATGGCCAGCCTTGAAGCTTATGTCTTTATACACCTGTGACCTGTACGTGGTTCAGCCATCAACAGAGCCCTGAGTCATTTCTCCCTTATTCCTTGAAGATTTTAGCATCAAACTTGCTGCTACTCCAGTACTACCCCTCATCAGTCTTAGAGTAATTCAGTATCTATGTAGACATAATGGTTGTAATTCTCTGACCAATTCTCTAGTGTTCTTTATTCCCTAACTCAGCATACAATCAACATACCCTAGACCTTGAGTCCACCTGCTCCCTCTGCATCATCTCAGCTTCAAGCATCCTGCAACCATAACCTCCCATCTTTCCAGCTCACCCACCTGACTCTAATTCTTCTACCTTCCTAGAGTCCCCAGGATAGTGACCACCTTCCCACTACTCCCTTCCTGCCTCATGTCCTTTCTTTCAGCCTTACTCAGCTTAAACTCTACAGAACATCATTGTATTCTTGCATGTGGTATCCCTCTGTCCTTTTTCCCTGGAAAAACTCCAGATTAGATTTAGATCTCCATCTAACCCAACTGAATGATCCTGGAGAAAAAAACAAAAATGTTATGACTAGTCTCACTTTAAATCTGAGACCACTGATTTCAATAGACTTAGCATGGCCCAGTAGTTTGACATCTCTCTAGTCCATTTACTCTTCCACTCCCCTAGAAAATGATTTCATACCTCTCCTCAAACTGCAATTTGTACCCACTTCCCTTCTCCACTTATGACCTGCTTATTACTTCACCAAGAGAACAAAATAATTCAGAAGAGAATTTCCCAACCTTTCCACCATATCAACAAATCTACCCATATTCCTATAAAAAGTAAACATTTATATGAGTTCTCATTCCATCTCTACAACCCAAGAATGTTGCTCCAGTAATTTCTTCCTCTATTGGATTGCTCATTTCAGAAAATAAACATGCTACAATATTCCCCATCTTCTTTTTTTTTGGTCGAACCACTGGGCTTGTGGGATCTTAGTTCCCCAACCAGGGATTGAATCCAGGCCCTCAACAGTAAGAGTGCCACGTCCTAAGCACTGGAATGCCAGGGAATTCCTCCCCCATCTTAAAAAACAGTTGCTGTTGATTTTTGTACTAGTCTGCTAGAATACCACAGACTAAGGTGTTTAAACAACATAAATTACGTTCCCACAGTTCTGGAGACTGGAAGTCCGAGATCAAGGTGCCAGCGGGGTTGGTTTCTCCTGAGGCCTCCCCTTGGCTTGCAGATGGCACCGTCTCCTGTGTCGTCACATGGCTTTTTCTTTGCACATGTATCCCTGGTGTCTCTCCTTCTTATCAAGACGCCAGTCCTACTAGTTTACGGCTCAGCCACATGATCTCATTTAACCTCAATTATCTCCTTAAAGGCCCTGTCTTCAAATATCGTCACATTGGGGGTTAGGGCTTCGATCCATGAATTTGGGAAGAACATAAGTCTTTCAGTCCATAATGGTTTTCTTCATCACTCTCTGACAGCCACTCCATTGTTCTGCTTCCCTTTAAAAAGACCTTAAAGAAGTGTGTTGTTTGTTACCTCCACTTCCCCTCCTTGTGTTCCCTCTCTTAGATCTAATCCCGTCTTTCATGCTCCCCACACCACAGCTCCTGTCATGGTCCCCGGTAATATCCACACTGTGGAATCCAGGGGTCAGTTCCTGACCTTCATCCTTCTGACCTACCCATAGCATCGGACAAAGCTGATCACTTATTCCTCCAAAACAGACTTTCTTTCCTTGGCTTACGCATATAGCTCTTCTTAATTCCCTGTCTGACTGACTTTCCTCCTCCTCTCTCCATTCACTACACCTTTAAGAGCTCCAAGAATCAGTCCTTGCATTTCCATCTCCCCTCTACATCCTAGGTGATATCATCCTCTCATGAGTTTAAGTACCTTTTATATACTGATGACTCCTGAATTTATCTTCAGCTCCAAATTCCATTATGATTACTGTATATCCAAGCGCCTACCTAACACCTCCACTTGGATGTATCATAGGCACCTTACCTTTAAGATGTCTAAAACAGAACTCTCAATACCTACTTCTCACTGTCTGCCTGCCCACCAGCACCAAAATGTTTCTCCCGCAATCTTTGCCATCTCTTTAAAAGGAAAGTCCATGTCTGTTCTTACAGATGGTGGAGCCAATCACCTTGGAAACATCCTTGACTCCCTTCTCATGCACCACATCCAAACCACTGGCAAATCCTGCTGGCTGGCCCTTCAAAATACATTAGCAGAGCACTGCTATCTGCCTCCATGCATGGCTAACCATCCTGATCTAAGATACCACAATTTCTCATCTGGAGTTTTGCAACAGTCTTCTGACTAATCTTTCTGCTTTCGCCCTTAATCCTCTACAGTCTATTCTCCACCCCACAGTCAGACAGGTCCTTTAAAATACATCACATCATGTCACTCTTCTCCTCAACACCCTCCAAAGACCTCCTGTGCGTGTGTCCTTAGTTGCTTCAGCTGTGTCTGGCTCTGCGACACTATGGATTGTAGCTCGGGGCTTCCCAGGTGGCTCAAGTGGTAAAGAAAGTGCCTGCCAATGCAGGAAACACAAGAGATGTGGGTTTGATCCCTGGGTCGGGAAGACCCCCTGAAGGAGGGCATGATGACTAACTCCAGTTTGCTTGCCTGGAAAATCTCATGGACAGAGAAGCCTGGTGAGTTACAGTTCATGGGGTCACAAAGAGTCAGACATGACTGAAGCAACTGAGCAGGCATGCATGCACAGACTAGCTTACCAGGCTCCTCTGTCCATGGGATTCTCCAGGCAAGAATACTGGAGTGGGTTGCCATGTCCTCCTCCGGGGGATCTTCCCGACCGGGATCAAACCTGCGTTACTTACATCTCCTGGATTGGCAAGCGAGTTCTCTACCACTAGCACTACCTGGAAAACCCTCCAAAGGCATCGCATCTTAGAGCAGTTTCCATCACTCTATTCCAGCAAAACTGGCCTGTCTGGGGCCCTCAAAATCTGTCTTACAGCCTTTACAATCACTGTCCCTCCCTCCAGCATGCTCCTCTCACAGATACCTACATGATTCACTCCCTCATTCTGCTAAGGTTTTTGCTCCTGTGTTAAATATCATCTGATTGGAGAGGTCCTTCACTACCCTGTATAAAATAGCAACTCCCACTCCAACACTCTGTATCATCCTTACTCAGCTTCATCACCATCTAACACATATAATCTATTTCTTATCTGTCCTCTTATCCTAGACTGTAAGGTCTATGAAGGCAGGGATTTGACATTTATTAATCACTATACTGGGCTTCGAAAGTGAAGAATGAAAAAGTTGGCTTAAAACTCAACATTCAGAAAACAAAGTTCATGGCATCTGGTCCCATCACTTCATGGGAAATAGATGGAGAAACAGTGGAAACAGTGTCAGACNGGGGGCAGAAGAGGACGACAGAGGATGAGATGGCTGGATGGCATCATTGACTCGATGGACGTGAGTCTGAGTGAACTCCAGGAGTTGGTGATGGACAGGGAGGCCTGGCGTGCTGCAATTCATGGGGTCGAAAAGAGTCGGACACAACTGAGCGACTGAACTGAACTGATACTGGGCTTTCCAGGTAGCATTAGTGGTAAATAACTTTTGCCAGTGCAGGAGACATAACAAATGTGTTCATTCCTGAGGTTGGGATGATCCCCTGGAAAAGGGCATGGCAACCCACTCCAGTATTCTTGCCTGGAGAATCATATGGACAGAGGAGGCTGGCGGGCTACAGTCCATGGGGTTGCAAAGAGCTGGACATGACTGAAGCAACTTAGCAGGCAGGCAAAACAATTATACTATCCCCATATAAGACAGTTTCTGGCACATATTAATATTAGAGGCTTAATCAATATTTTGTTGAATGAGTAAAGATCTAATTGGTAGAATTTTTAGTTTGGATCTCCTTGGTATTTGTTTCTACAAGCCAGACTACTCTTCCCCCAAACTGATATTTTTTCCTTCAACTAGATACCACTTGGAAAAAAAAATCTCAGCTGTGTCTCAAACCTGTTGGATAAATTCAATGCACCTTAGGGACCAGCCTTGAATTTTCCAATTACCTCAGACATCTAGGGAATTACTTGCCATGAAGAAGCTCATTGTATTACATCATTTTTCCCCATGTGTCTTTTTTTTTTCTTTGGCTGTACTAGGTCCTTTGTGGCACATGGAGGCTTTTCTCTGGTTGTGGGTTGTGGGCTTCTTGTTCCCATGTGGGGACTTCTCTACTTGTGGAGCATGGGCTCTAGATTGTGGGGGCTCAGTAGTGCAGCGTACAGGCTTAGCTGCCCCGTCGCATGTGGGATCTCAGTTCCCTGACCAGGGATCAAACCCACATTCCCTGCATTAGAAGGCTGATTCTTAACCATGAGACTGGCAGGGAAGTCCCCACCATATGTCTTTTAATGAATCAGATTTCAGAACTAAGAATGAAAAAGTTCATCATTTATTTCAGTTGGAAAAAGATTTTGGTCACTGGATAACTGTACTGTAGATGGATTGTTATTATGAGAGAAAATTAAGGCATCTAGGTCTGGCAGTATCAATGGTAACAGACTATCCAAAATCACTGCAGATGGTGACTGCAGCCATGAAATTAGAAGATGCTTACTCCTTGGAAGGAAACCAACCTAGATAGCATATTAAAAAGCAGAGACATTACTTTGCCAACAAAGGTCCATCTAGTCAAGGCTATAGTTTTTCCAGTGGTCATGTATGGATGTGAGAGTTGGACTACAAAGCTGAGCACCAAAGAATTGATGCTTTTGAACTGTGGTGTTGGGGAAGACTCTTGAGAGTCTCTTGGACTGCAAGGAGATCCAACCAGTCCATCCTAAAGGAAATCAGTCCTGAATATTCACTGGAGGGACTGATGCTGAAGCTGAAACTCCAGTACTTTGGCCACCTGATGCGAAGAGCTTTCCCAGCATCAGGGAAAGATTGAAGGCAGGAGAAGGGAACGACAGAGGATGAGATGGTTGGATGGCATCACCGACTCAACAGGCACGAGTCTGAGTAAACTCCGAGAGTTGGTGATGGACAGGGAGGCCTGGTGTGCTGCAGTCCATGGGGTTGCAAAGAGTCAGACACGACTGAGCGACTAAACTGAATTGAATTGAATGGTAACAGTTCCATTACAAATATTTACAAAATTTGCACAGGTGTTGGAGGGGAGGGAGAGGCTATTTTTAGTCTGTGTCTAAATCCAGCTGAAAGACTTCGCAAAGTAAGACTGGTCAGCAGAGCCCAAGATTCCAAGGTGAGGACAAAAAGAAGTTTCAGGATATAAGAACTGTCCCCAGTATAACCAAGTGCTTGAGAAATCACCTCTGAGTTGAAAGCACGGAAGCATCAAGGTACAGCATTATGATGTAGCTGTTATCTCTGGTGTTACAGGTAGGAAAAAGAGAGCCACAAATTACAGCCTCTGTCCCCTGGGATGATGTAACAGGATAAACATCTGAGTTGTCCTGCATAACATACGTACACACAAACCTGCCAGTCTACCCATTCTCTACTCTCTAAAATGTAGTGGTCATTCAGCTTTACTCCAGAGGAAGTATACCTGTGAATTAGGTTTGCTTCCATTAAGAGGTGGCTGGGTGAAACAAATGCTAATTAAAAGTATAATATAGAAAAAACAAGTAGCAACATTAGATCTTTGAGTTAAGCACCTTCTTTGTTTTTTCTATATACCAACTATATCAACAAATAAAAGATATTAAAATTTGGCAGCAAAAAAAAGTCTAATATAGAAGATGTGTTTCACAGTTTTTGCCTTATTAGCTTCAGTTGTGTCCGACTCTTTCTGACCCTGTGTACTATAGCCTGCCAGGCTCCTGTCCGTGGTATTCTCCAGACAATACCGGAAAGGGTTGCCATGCCCTCCTGCAGGGGATCTTCTCAACCCAGGGATCAAACCCGCATCTCTTGCATCTCCTACACTGGCAGCCAGGTTCTTTACCACTAGTACCACCTGAGAACCCCGATTAACTTCTATATGATTTCAATTCCTTCACCACTTCCTCAAAGAAGTCCTCCTTAACTAGCTTCAATCCCTCTGCTCTAAGTCCTCCCAGCTATGTGGACCTCCAACTGTAGCACTCATTGCCATAGCCACTTCACAGTCATCCATGATCTGATTAATGCCCCTCTCCCTTAATAAGGCTGGAAGCCTCAGGAGGACAGATTGTGTTTCAGTTTTGCTCACCCTTATAAGGGCTTTCCTGGTAGCTCAGCTGGTAAAGAACCTGCCTGCAATGCGGGAGACCCCAGTTCGATTCTTGATTCAGGAAGATCCCCTGGAGAAGAGATGGGCTACCCACTTCAGTATTCTTGGGCTTCCCTTGTGGCTCAGCTGGTAAAGAATCCGCCCGCAATGCGGGAGATCTGGGTTCAATCCCTGGGTTAGGAAGATCCCCTGGCAAAGAACAGCTACCCTCTCCAGTATTCTGGCCTGGAGAATTCCATGGACTGTATAGTCCATAGGGTAGCAAAGAATTGGACACGACTGACCAACTTTCACTTAGTGCTCAGAAGTGCCTGGCACATTTAATGTTTTTAAATTAATGTATGAATAATCAAGTGCTTCTCCAGTGGTTCAGTGGTAAAGAATCTGCCTGCAACGCAGGAGACACAGGAAATGTGGGTTTGATCGCTGGGTCAGGAAGATTTCCTAGAGAAGGACATGGCAACCCACCTAGTATTCTTGCCTGGAGAATCCCATGGACAGAGGGGACTGGCAGGCTACAGTCCATAGAGTCTCAAAGAATAGGACACAATCAAAGAGCCTGAGCGTGGATGCACAGGAATAATCAAACTGTAAACGCTTTTACTTCTACATCTACTTCTGCTTCTTTGACACTGAAGTGCCTAAAGCCTTTGACTGTGGATCACAACAAACTGTGGAAAATTCTTCAAGAGATGGGAATACCAGACCACCTTCCCTGCACCTTGAGAAGCCTGTATGCAGCTCAAGAAACAACAGTTAGAACTGGACATGGAACAATGGACTGATCTCAAATTGGGAAAGGAGTATGTCAAAGCTATATATTGTCACCCTACTTATTTAACTTATATACAAAGTATATCATGTGAAAATTCTAGGCTGGATGAAGCACAACCTGGAATCAAGACTTCTGGGAGAAATATCAATAATCTCAAACATGCAGATGACACCACGCTTATGGCAGAAAGTGAAGAGGGAACTAAAGAGCCTCTTGATGAAGGTGAAACAAGAGAGTGAAAAAGTTGGCTTAAAGATCAACATTCAAAAAATGAAGACCATGGCATCCAGTCCCATCAGTTCAGTTCAGTTCCGTTCAGTCGCTCAGTGGTATCTGACTCTTTGTGACCCCATGAATCGCAGCACGCCAGGCCTCCCTGTCCATCACCAACTCCCATTCACTCAGACTCACGTCCATCGAGTCAGTGATGCCATCCAGACATCTCATCCTGTCATCCCCTTCTCCTCCTGCCCCCAATCCCTCCCAGCATCAGAGTCTTTTCCAATGAGTCAACTCTTTGCATGAGGTGGCCAAAGTACTGGAGCTTCAGCTTCAGCATCATTCCCTCCAAAGAAATCCCAGGGCCGATCTCCTTCAGAATGGACTGGTTGGATCTCCTTGCAGTCCAAGGGACTCAAGAGTCTTCTCCAACACCACAATTCAAAAGCATCAATTCTTCGGCTCTCAGCTTTCTTCACAGTCCAACTGTCACATCCAGACATGACCACTGGAAAAACCATAGCCTTGACTAGATGGACCTTAGTCAGCAAAGTAATGTCTCTGCTTTTGAATATGCCTAGGTTGGTCATAACTTTTCTTTCAAGGAGTAAGCATCTTCTAATTTCATGGCTGCAGTCATCATCTGCAGTGATTTTGGAGCCCAGAAAAATAAAGTCTGACACTGTTTCCACTGTTTCCCCGTCTACTTCCCATGAAGTGATGGGACTGGATGCCATGATCGTTTTCTGAATGTTGAGCTTTAAGCCAACTTTTTCACTCTCCACTTTCACTTTCATCAAGAGGCTTTTTAGTTCCTCTTCACTTTCTGCCATAAGGGTGATGTCATCTGCATATCTGAGGTTATTGATATTCCTCCCGGCAATCTTGATTCCAGTCCCATCACTTCGTGGCAAATAGATGGGTAACAATGGAAACAGTGACAGACTTTATTATCTTGGGCCCAAAAATCACTGCAGATGGTGACTGCAACCATGAAATTAAGATGCTCACTCCTTGGAAGAAAAGCTATGACCAGACAGCACATTAAACCTAGATGGCGTATTAAAAAGTAGAGACATTACTTTGCTGACAAAGGTCCGTAAAGTCAAAGCTATGGTTTTTCCAGTAGTCATGTATGGATGTGAGCGTTGGACCATAAAGAAGGCTGAGTACTGAAGAATTGATGCTTTTGAACTGTGGTGTTGGAGAAGACTCTTGAGAGTCCCTTGGACTGCAAGGAGATCCAACCAGTCAATCCTACAGAATCAACCCTGATTCTGAATATTCATTGGAAGGACTGATGCTGAAGCTGAAGCTCCAATACTTTGGCCACCTGATTCAAAGCACCGACTCATTAGAAAAGACCCTGATGCTGGGAAACATTGAAGGCAGGAGGACGAGATGATTGGATGGCTTCACCGACTCAATGGACTTGAGTTTGAGCAAGTTCCCGGAAATGGTGAAGGACATTGAGTGACTGAACAACAAAAAAGGATTTTCCCATCCTTCCTTTCATACATAATCTCCGCTACATGCAAAATTAGCCACAGATTCTAGATACAAAGGACGTGAGCTAGTGAAGACATGGTCTCTCATTTCCCCCTAGGGGTTACAGCAGGAGCCTCCAACCTTTTTGGCACCAGGGACCAGTTTCATAGAAGACAATTTTTCCATGGACCAGTGCCGGGGGCCAGCGTGGGAATCTCACCCGTGAAACGGTCACGTGGCAGAAATCCGATGGGCAAGGCGATTCGGATTTCACAGATTCCCCCTGAGTTTCCCTGAGCATCTACACCCCCAAAATTAAGGAAACTCAAATATGCCTGCTGCCAGGAGCCAGCGTGAGGATTCCACCCGTGACATTGTCATGTGGCAGACTCGATGGGCAAGGACGATTCGAGTCTCGGAGTTTCTCCCTGGCATTTCCTGAGCGTGTACCTAGAAAATAAGAATTCTGCCTGACATTGCACCTTTTCTAATTCTTCTGACATTCTCTGGAAAGTTAACTCAGGGCTTTAGTCTTCTGCATTTGAAGGGAGTGTTTCAATTCAACCCCCTCTGTCAACCCTCTGACTTAACTGTTTTCATTTACCTAAGTTTCCCAAACCTTTTACAGCCTGTGAATTGCTTACAGCCCCCAACTGCGAGGGGCACAAAGCTTGAAGTATCTTAAAGTTATAGGGCTAAAAATCCCATTGGTGACAGGATTTCACTGTTGACTCAATGATAGCTGCCAGACCTCCTTATTCTTTGTCTTTTGGGCACCCAGGAAGATGTTAATCAATCTAAACGGGATATGGGAAAAGATATATAGTAGGTTTGATGTTAGCAATGCTAGACTTTTGAGTTAATTACCTTTCCTTTGTTATAAATCACTGTACTCCTCTTGTTACAAATTGCTATGTAAGAATGTAACTTTATTTAGTGCTTTCTGGGAATGGCACCAGACTTTGGGAAGAACAACACTTTTAACACAAATAAGTCTTCTGGTTAACAAACCCTTATCAGAAAAGAGCCATAAAATGTTAATTGGCCCTTTTGGCCTGAAGATGATGTAAATCACCTAAGACTTGTGTATACAGCTAGGTATGCAGAGAGAAAAACCTGGTTTTTGATAAGAGTTTGGGCTGCTAACACTGCATAAATTTNCCTGATGCTGAGAGGGATTGGGGGCAGGAGGAGAAGGGGATGACAGAGGATGAGATGGCTGGATGGCATCACGGACTTGATGGAGGTGAGTCTGAGTGAACTCTGGGAGTTGGTGATGGACAGGGAGGCCGGGTGTGCTGCGATTCATGGGGTCGCAAAGGGTCGGACACGACTGAGTGAATGAACTGAACTGAACTGAGGACTGACAGCAGGTTTCACCACCACTGCAGACAGGCAGAGCCATGCAAAGAAAGCCGTCCATCACGGTCACCTTTTCTCCAGATGTCCCAGTTTCGAGATCACTGAACTGACCATGCTGACACCCGGCAGCAGCCAACTTCTGCTTCTCCTCCTCCCCGAGGGGGATGCAAGAACCCACAGCAACAGGCTGGACACCACAGGTCCTACCCATCTGGGAACCTGGGTCAGAAACCGCCCTCAGCTCCAAATCCTGCCCTTGGAACCTCTAGTACAACCTCGCTCCTCATCAAACTGCAGTTTGGTGCAATTTAATTTACAATCATACCTTCTAAGCTGCCTCAGTGAGACCTGGGTGGCCCACTGGTTACAATTCTAAGTGCTGCTGCTGCTGCTGCTGCTAAGTCGCTTCAGTCGTGTCCGACTCTGTGCGACCCGAGACAGCAGCCCACCAGGCTTCCCCATCCCTGGGATTCTCCAGGCAAGAACACTGGAGTGGGTTGCCATTTCCTTCTCCAATGCATGAAAATGAAAAGTCAAAGTGAAGTTGCTCAGTCGTGTCTGACTCTTAGCGACCTCATGGACTGCAGCCCACCGGGCTCCTCCGTCCAAGGGATTTTCCAGGCAAGAGTACTGGAGTAGGGTGCCATTACCTTCTCTGATTCTAAGTGCAGCAGTGCCTGAAAGGAAGAGTCCCACAGGAGGGAAGACTGGAGGGTGTAAGGCAGGAGACTACACAGTCAGTAACACGTTACGAAAGGGTGGTCTTGGGGGACAAGGGGTGTGAGATAAACAGAACGTCCCAATAATTTAATGGCAGATCTAGAAGAACGCATTTACAAGCTATTCTGGGACTCTCCAATAAAACGCTTTTCCTGGACGCACAGACATTCGTAATACTGCTCACTCTCAGTCCAAGCTCTGGCTTGTACGCGTGGTCACGACGCCCTTCGTACAGCAGAGGAGCGCACGACAGAGTGCCTGGGAGGCACCTGGACAGCACACAGCAAGACCAAAGGCTGAACTCCCCCCATAGAACCCCGTTTAAAAAAAAGTCTATTACAAAGTCACGTGTTCTGTTTATTCCGCTTTATAAAGTCAGCGATGCTGGAGGGTGTCTAGAGGAATCTGTCCTCCAGGAATGAGTGAGAAAGGGGAGCCCACAGCTCAGGGACCTCCCTTCGCTGAGCAGACGGAGGGGCCAACTGGAGACCTCCCATCCGCTTCAGACAAACACGCACGTACAGAAAAGGATTACTGCCAGTTCATGTACTCTCACAAGGTGATTTCTATATTTCAAAAGCTTGAATTGTTCCTGAAAGGAAAAAATGGGAGAAAAGAGAGCATTCAATACACAAAGAAGCAAGAGGCAAACAGTGTAAGGGACTGTTTTCTATGCCAAAAACAGTCAATAATGAGAATGTCTGGATTATATAACTGTTTTGACATTTCAAATGAACTTGAGAAACTTCCCTTTCTATCCTGCTGCTTCTAACCATCTTTCCTGGCGTTCCCCACTGCTATGCTAATCATTTAATTCCCAAGCTTAGATCTCCACTGCTCTGTGCCCTTCCCTGCCCACAACGCAGGATATAATACAAGGAAACGTTAAGATCCTCTACAACTCAACTCCTGTCAGTTGGCTTCCTCTTTCCCTCTCCCCACCTCCCAGAGCAACCCAGATTCCCACACCTGTGCTATGTGCAAACACCACCCTCAGCCTAAGGCACCATTCCTCCCACATCTGTTTCTTCTACTAGATAGAGGGGGCCCTAGATTGGTGTCTTATTAACCTTTGTATCCTCAGCAACAATGACAAGATGCTGGATTGATGTTAAATGAAAAAAAAAAAAAGAAAGGATGGAAGAAATATCTTCTTGCCTTGTAAGTTTAGTCAAAAGTACATCAGGGGCTACCCTTTCAGGAGCAGTGAAACTACCCTCAGTGTTGTGTACTTGTTTGCTATGACTTCAAACTCACTTATTTCTGACTTAAAGATGTTGTTTTGAGATAAGAATCAAGTGTCAGTTAAGTTCAGTTGCTCAGTTATGTCCAATTTTTTGCAACCCCATGGACTGCAGCACGCCAGGATTCCCTGTCCATCACCAACTCCCAGATCTTGCTCAAACTCACGTCTATCAACTTGGTGATACCATCCAGCCATCTTATCCTCTGTCATTCCCTTCTCTTCCTGCCTTCAATCCTTCCCAGCATCAGGGTCTTTTCCAGTGAGTCAGTTCTTCGCATCAGGTGGCCAAAGTATTAGAGCTTCAACTTCAGCATCAGTCCTTTCAATGAATATTCAGGACTGACTGGTTGGATCTCTTTGCAGCCCAAGGGACTCTCAAGAGTCTTCTCCAACACCACAATTCAAAAGCATCAATTCTTCTGTGCTCAGGTTTCTTTATAGTCCAATTCTCACATCCATACATGATGTATGGAAAAACCATAGCCTTGACTCGACGGACCTTTGTTGACAAAGTAAGGTCTCTGCTTTTTAATATGCTGTCTAGGTTGGTCATAACTTTTCTTCCAAGCAGCAAACATCTTTTGATTTCATGGCTGCAGTCACCATCTGCAGTGATTTTGGAGCCAGGAAAATAAAGTCTGTCACTGTTTCCATTGTTCCCCATCTCTCTGTCATGACACTGAGTGCCATAATCTTTCGTTTATCGAATGTTGAGTTTTAAGCCAGCTTTTACACTCTCCTCTTTCACTTTCATCAAAAGGGTCTTTAGTTTTTTGCTTTCTTCCATAAGGGTGGTGTCATCTGCATATATGAGGTTATTGATATTTCTCCTGGCAATCTTTGATTCCAGCTTGTACGTCATCCAGCCCAGCATTTCACAGGACGTACTCTGCAAAGAAGTTAAACAAGCAGGGTGACAGTACACAGCCTTGACGTACTCCTTTCCCTATTTGCAACCAGTCTGTTGTTCCATGTCTGGTTCTAACTGTTGCTTCTTGACCTGCATACAGGTTTCTCAGGAGGCAGGTAAGGTGGCCTGGTATTCCCATCTCTTAAATAACTTTCCATGGTTTGTTGTGATCACAAGTCAAAGGCTTTGGTGTAGTCAATAAAGCAGAAGTAGATGTTTTTCTGGAATTCTCTCGCTTTTTCGATGATCCAGCAGATGTTGTCAATTTGATCTCTGGTTCCTCTGCCTTTCCTAAATCCAGCTTGAATGAACGAAGTGTATCAGGATAGTATGTGTAGTCATTCATAAACACTAGCCGCTGAGTTAGTCGAGTGGCCCCTGCTGGGTGCTCATCAATAAAACAGAAGCATGGTGAGAGGACACTGAGACTACAAATACTGAGTGTTGTGTGAGGAATATCCGCGTTTCCAACTGAGCAAAGCAGTCTTTTGCTGATCTTGCTCTCTGAAGATCTTGAGCCTCTCGCTCCTGCAGTGACCAAGGCGACTCTTTGGTGGGCGGTGGTGTTAAACCCTGCAGCAGTCTCTGAAGAGAAGAGACATCAGCTCTGCTTGGTAAAGCTGACGCCTTTAGCAGTGGTGACAGAATGTTTAGTGGCCCCGCAAAGATCAGCCTGTGCACCCACCAGTGCCGGAGTTTTCTAGCAACAACTGACTCTTATTTTTGAGCTGGCAGCTGGACTTCAGTTCCTGATTGGCAAAACCCTCTCACCCAGTGCCAATTCATGTAAAGGTACACCTGGAACTAAATCTGGACTTTATTCCTTTCATCTCCCTTCGCTGGGAACAATACTGTGAGTAATCTATCACTGGTTTGGAGTATGTTGTTATTTCTTTACTAGCTAAAAAGAGATATCAGCATGCTACTGGCTTACGAAATTACTGTAACCCCCACAGTGGACCTGTGTTAAATAAACTACTGGCAAAGAAAATCTGTCTCTGACCATATACTGTCACCCTCCAAAACAAAATACCAAGGCTCTCAGTGAACCTAAAATTCACTGGATCTAGACAAAAAGATAATGGAAGGTGAATTCACAAAGATAGTAAGAATGCTGTTTAGTCTAGAGCTGGACCATCAACTTACGGATCTTTTCTGAAATCACTTTCCTGGCCCTACCCGGTCACATGGAATTTGGCAATTCTCAGGACAGGTACTAGAAGTGGTCAAACTGTAATTCAGACACAGGAATACCTCAGAGCTATTGTGGGTTTGATTCCACATCACAGCAATAAAGCAAATATCACAAGAAATGGAGTCACACAGCTTGTTTGGTTTGTCAGTGCATTTAAAAGTTATGTTGACATTACACTGTAGTCTATGAAGAGGAAATTACGTTTAAAAAATATGTAAGGCAATACGTCTAAAAAAAAAATATGTATCTTAATTCAAACCTTCGAGTGGACAAACTGCATATGTGCTGGGGTGCCCGCTCTGCCTCCTTCACAGCCCTGGCTGCAGGATACACTCCGCAGGTCATGCACTGCGCCACACCCAGCCCCAGCCCCTCCCTGGACAAGGCAGGGCGATGAAGGGTACTGGTAGCCCAGCCTGGCCAACCACCTGTGCCTCGGCGCCTCCCTCAGCTTCTCAACCAGGCTGTGAAAGATCTTACAAGATTCAGGAGCTGGGGCAGTCAGCCACATGAGCTGCATGTAAGAAAAGCCAGGAGGGAATAAAGACAATAAGCAAAAGCCGAAAAGGCCACGAGGGGCAAAGGGGTGGAGCAGATGAGCAGAGTGGAGAGAAGGGGGTTTTTCGTGACGCTGCCTTCTCTTTGGATTCCCCGGATGCCTGGGAGACCTAATGGTGCTTACAGTAACTCCTTCCCCCTTACGAAATTTGAGTCCCTAGGGTTTCCTTTTGAAGCGGGGCCTGTCCTAGCGTCCAAGTCCCACAACATTCACAAGCACACTCTGTGTATCAGATACTATGGAATACCCGGCACAGAGTCCTTTCCCTCCTTTTCGTCCAGTGGTACCAGGCCACCTGCAGTCCCCAGCCTCACCCCTTCATTGCGCTCATCACCTGGGCTCTCAAGGAGCTCCTCGTCCCCTACTTAACTTGTCCTTTAGGACCCAGACTAAGGGGCACTTTGTTTTGAAAATATTCTCTGATCTCTCTCTAGGCTGAGTTGGGACCCCATCTCCTAAACATCCCCATATCAGTGTTTGCACTTGTCCCACTCTGTCAGTTTGTCTCCTGATTACGAATATTTCACTAGTCTTTTTTTTTTTTTTTTTTTTTACCGCTTAGGTCCAAGACAGCTCCTAATTCTCTTCTTTAGGGCATAGTACCCCAGGTACTCAAACCATTTCTCTCTTCTCAGCCCTCAACTTCCCACCATACCATCCGGGGTCCTTTCCCTTCAACCTTGGTTGAAAAAGGGCACAGTTGCTCTGCACCTCACATTTTGCTAGCTCCAAGCAAAGCATGTAAGTTCCTTTCTTTTTAGTGCTTTTGCTGCTAACCACTACTGGGAAACAGAAAAATAATAATAATTATGTCAGAGAAGAAACAATGCTATTGTGACCCCAGGTCCCCAGCTCCCGAGTCCCTTCTAAAATAGTAACTAGAAACCCTAACGGACCTTCATCTAATGCTGTTATTTCTTGAGGGTAGAGCTAAGCAATCTCTCTGCTCTCCAGGACAACACTTAGGGCAAGTCGTTTGCATCCTATCTTCAGAGGCTGCTCTTCCCAGCTGGATGCTGGATTTGAGCAAAGATACTGTCCAGGTGGAAATATCACTGCTCCTTAGACTCAGCCAGGCAATGAGCAACCGAGGCTATCCATGCCGAGTGGTGCCTAATCAGCTCATCAAGCTTCTGTCCAGGTATGTCCTCATACTTGGATTAGATAATTCACTGCATCTAAGGAACTGGGCTAATTCACCTATGCCGGGAGCCAGCGTGGGAATCCCACCCGTGAAACGGTCACGTGGCAGAAATCCGATGGGCAAGGCGATTCGGATTTCAGAGATTCCCCCTGAGTTTCCCTGAGCATCTACACCCCCAAAAATAAGGAAACCCAAATATGCCTGCTGCCAGGAGCCAGCGTGAGGATTCCACCCGTGACATTGTCATGTGGCAGACTCGATGGGCAAGGACGATTCGAGTCTCGGAGTTTCTCCCTGGCATTTCCTGAGCGTGTACCTAGAAAATAAGAATTCTGCCTGACATTGCACCTTTTCTAATTCTTCTGACATTCTCTGGAAAAAGTTAACTCAGGGCTTTAGTCTTCTGCATTTGAAAGGAGTGTTTCAATTCAACCCCCTCTGTCAACCCTCTGACTTAAATGTTTTCATTTACCTAAGTTTCCCAAACCTTTTTACAGCTTGTGAATTGCTTACAGCCCCCAACTGCGAGGGGCACAAAGCTTGAAGTATCTTAAAGTTATAGGGCTAAAAATCCCATTGGTGACAGGATTTCACTGTTGACTCAATGATAGCTGCCAGACCTCCTTATTCTTTGTCTTTTGGGCACCCAGGAAGATGTTAATCAATCTAAACGGGATATGGGAAAAGATATATAGTAGGTTTGATGTTAGCAATGCTAGACTTTTGAGTTAATTACCTTTCCTTTGTTATAAATCACTGTACTCCTCTTGTTACAAATTGCTATGTAAGAATGTAACTTTATTTAGTGCTTTCTGGGAATGGCACCAGACTTTGGGAAGAACAACACTTTTAACACAAATAAGTCTTCTGGTTAACAAACCCTTATCAGAAAAGAGCCATAAAATGTTAATTGGCCCTTTTGGCCTGAAGATGATGTAAATCACCTAAGACTTGTGTATACAGCTAGGTATGCAGAGAGAAAGACCTGGTTTTTGATAAGAGTTTGGGCTGCTAACACTGCATAAATTTATATTACCCCTTGATCTCTATATACAATCAAGAAAGGTATAAAAGGCCTTGAAGGACAATAGGGGCCGGAGCCAGTCATTGGGAGGACTGGTTTCCCCGTGTCTCTTTCTCTCTCTCCCTTTACTCTAATTTCTGGCTGAATTCCCATCTGGGGCGTGGAGGCTCGCCATGTCTACTTACTTGTCCTGGCTTTTAAGATCTACGAGAAAGGGAGCCCAAGGAGGGGCAGTCTTAGAGATTCAAATGGACGCCGGTGGCCTACGTAGATGGTGCAAACCTCTTGTCCTGAGGTTTTATTGGCTTTCCACGTAAACCAAGTTATTCAGCCTCTTTTCTCCACTTAATTTTCCTACTACACTATTTCTTCCTAATCTAATCTTCTATTAATAAATAAACACTTCCAAGACGCCAACGCCGTCCACGCTTCGAATTCCCTGGACCCGCCGGGGCTGGACCCCGGCAGACCAGGGATAGGGGATTGGTTTCGGGATGATACAAGTGCATTACATTTATCATGTACTTTATTTCTATTATTATTACATTAACTCCATTTCAGATCATTAGGCATTACATCCCAGAGGCTGGGGATCCCTGGATTCTTTCATTTCTATTCCTGTCCCCTGGCTACAGATTTGAGTTGTTCTTTGTATGTAACTGACGCTAATTGCATCGCTATCTATGAAAACATTTTATTCTAGGTTATATGCCTGCTGCTGCTGCTGCTGCTGCTGCTAAGTCGCTTCAGTCGTGTCCGACTCTGTGTGACCCCATAGATGGCAGCTCACCGAGCTCCCCCGTCCCTGGGATTCTCCAGGCAAGAACACTGGAGTGGGTTGCCGTTGCCTTCTCCGATGCGTGAAAGTGAAAAGTGAAAGTGAAGTTGCTCAGTCATGTCTGACTCTGCGACCCCATGGACTGCAGCCTCCCAGGCTCCTCCATCCATGGGATTTTCCAGGCCAAGAGTACTGGAGTGGGTTGCCATTGCCTTCTCCAGGTTATATGCCTACAATTTCCAAATTCCTAGTTATTCTCTTTGTGCTTGAAGGTATGCCTTCTAATTCTTTCTGGCTTCTTCTAAAGCTCTAGATAGTGCATAGCAAATAGCAGCACAATATCCCACTCTGTAAACTCAAATTCTCTACAGGCATTATGGTAGATACCAAGCTCATAGACAAACAGGGGTCACACTGCACAGTGGCATTTCTGTGACCATCCTGTTAGTGAAGGAGAATCTGGCTTCACCACTGAGCCCTGCTGAAAGCTATTAATACTTCACCAGGCCGTCTATGGGTTCGCACATAGTCGGACACGACTGAAGTGACTTAGCAGCAGGCAAGACACTTGGAGAGAAGAAAGAACCCAGTAATTACATGCAGCCATTCCAAATCACATCCATGATTGCTAGAGGAAGGGGTCGGTGCCCCACAGACATCATTCTATCTACTGTGTTCATAATAATTGCATGGTGACAGGAGTCCCAGGGAAGGTGTTCAAGGGCCCAGGTTCCATCTAGCCATGGCATGCACAATGCCCTTTTTTGATTAATACTGCCAAAGAGAAGTCAAACTATAAACTTTGAGGGCAACTCTGTCACATAAAAATACCTTGTAAGCTGGGTGCTCAACAGCGTTGCACTTTGGAGACAGATGTCCACCATCTGGCTCTTTCAGCTGCACCCACGCTTCTATTTTATTCTCATGGTCCAAAACCTGGTCCCACAGCAATAACACTAGCATTTGGATAGCATGTCATGCTTAATAAAGTATTTACTACCCCATTTTGTCCTTGCCTAAGTCTGGTGAGGTAGGCAGGGAGATGTAAAGAGAAAATCCAACAGTTACAGTGTCCATAAAGGAAGGCTGGTTGACACTGGCAGAACTCATAGGGCAGCACTTCAATTGTTGCATTGTGAGCCACTGCCCACTGCCAGTGGGTGCAGACCCACCTTGTCACGCCCTGACCTTAAGAAACTGACTCACAGTAACTAAAATGAATGTGAGCCTGAGATGGACACCAGAATGCTACTTAGAATTCATGAGACACTGGCAGCCCGGGGCTGAGATTTCAGGATGCCCATCTGGTAACGACAGTGGCTCCCATTCTTGCTGTATACACCGCACATCAACAGCATCTCCCCGTGACACCAGACAAAGCTGGCAGGCCTTGCCAGTTTAGAATCTGAATGATGGAAGCTAGAGATACCAGAAGGAAGCTTGAGTAGATTCCATCAGTCAGTGGGCTCTGAATATCTGAAGATTGTACATTAGAATCCCTGCATCCATCTTCAGACAACAAGGAAGCATATTTGAACCTCAAAGTTAACACTGCCTCTCTCCTAAACAGGGCTTTAAGGTGGCTCAGCGGTAAAGAATCTGCCTACCAATGCAGAAGTGTGAGTTCTATCCCTGGATTGAGAAGATCCCCTGGAGGAGGAAACGGCAACCCGCTCCAGTATTCTTGCCTGGAGAATTCCACGGACACAGGAGCCTGGTGGGTTACTGTCCATGCGGTCAGAGTCGGACATGGCTGAGAACACACACACCCTCTCCTAAATAGTGCCTGGAAAGGACACCAATAGTGTTGACTTAATGTGCCTTCGACTGACATGACCCACCTCTCGTGTCAAATGGGTATGTTGTGTTTATGTTGTTAAAATCCCTGTGGAGCACAGTGACTATATGCCAATCCTCACACTTCACAGACGGAAAGAACTGAGGTGCCTGGGGAATCTGCAACTAGCTAAACACCAGACAGTCAGCAAATGTTCCTACCAGCCTGGGAGGCAGGGCTTCTCAGATGACATTCCCTTTAACCTGGAGTGTGGAGCATACAACCAAACTCTCAGAGGGTAATCTTACATCTTCTATTTCCTGATTTTATCAGGGACCTTGCTATAGCTGCTGAAGTTCTAAAAACAGTGCCCAGCAGTCGCAGAAACCAGTGCAGAGAAGGGAATGATTTCTTCAAGGCTACAACCCCAGCAAAGGTGAACCAGGAAATAAAGTCAGAACTCTTTGCCTATGTCTTTAGGGCACCTTCGCTTAAAACGGCCCCAGGGCCTCAGTCCACACTGTGACTGGCCTAACACAGGGCTTTGTCATGTAATCCTAACTCAAAAGAGGGCAACAATTCTAGCGAAGAAATACAACTCTTTTCAGCAGAAATTTGCAGAGTAAGTGTTTTGAAAAATGACTGCCAACAGGAAGAAGGGAATCTGAATAGTTCCCCAAAGGAAAATTCTCAAAGAGTTTGTATTAGTTAGGATACGAACTGCTATATAAACAATCCCCAAATCTCATAGCTAGAAAAAAAAGTATTTCTTGATTATGTCATAGTCTGATCTAGTAGGTGAGCTGGGATGGGAAGGGAGGCACTGGAAGGCTTTGTTCTGCTGTCATTCAGGAACTGAGGCTTACCAGTCTACCAAAGGGTCCAGGGTCCATGGCCAACAGCAGATTAGAAGCTTCTGATCTAGTGGCTCCACAGTTCTGCAGGGCCTTGCAGTTGTCCATAAGTTTCTTTGTATTCAGCGGGCCAACAAGAAAAGAAACAGCACAAAGAATAATATGCAAAGTTTTAGAAGGGCAGATAAGAAATGACTGACACATCGCTTCTCTCCACATTCCACTGACTTAGAATACGACCCATGTAACGGCAGTGAAGAACAGGAAGTGTAGCCTCCGGTAGTCAGGAGGAAAAGGGACATGGGGGTTAGTGGACACAGAGCATTATCTCTGCTACACGTCAAACACCTATTTAGTGGATTATGCCAGTGATAATAAAAATACTATATGATTCAGTAATACTGAACATAACAATGAGACTGAATGCTTCTATACCGCAAATGTGTAAGACTACAAATACTATATACAAATATTAAACTATATGACACAAATACTACATAATAACACAAAATGATATAATAACATAAATGATATATCAAATTCTAAATGATACAATAATACAAATACTACCCAACCACGTATTAGGTAGGAATCTACTTCTGCTCAGCCTATACAGAGATGGTTACTATAAAACTCTTAGAGGAAAACACAGGCAGAACACTCTTTTGATATAAGCACCAGGATCTTTTTTGACCCACCTGCTAGATAATGAAAACAAAAACAAAAATCAACAAATTGGGATCTAATTGAACTTAAAAGCTTTTGCACAGCAAAGGAAACCATCAATAAGATGAAAAGACACCCCCCAGAATGGGGGGAAAATATTTGCAAACAAAGCAATGGACCAAGGATTAATCTCCAATATAAACAAACTGCTCATGAAGCTCATCAAAGAAAAAAAAAAATCAAAAAATGGGTGGAAGACCTAAATAGATATTTCTCCAAAGAAGATATATAGAGATGGCCAACAACACAAGATGCTCAACATCGCTCATTATAAGAGAAATGCAAATCGAAACTACAATGAGGTATCACCTCATACCTGTCAGAATGGCCATCACTGAAAATCTACAAACAATAAATGCTAGAGAGGGTGTGGAGAAAAGGGGACCTTCTTGCACTGTTGGTGGGAATGTAAATTGAGACGGTCACTATGGAGAACAGTATGTGGGTACCTTAAAAAACTAAAAATAGAACTACCCTATGACCCAGCAATCCCATTTTCCATATACCTAGTTCAGTTCAGTTCAGTTCAGTCGCTCAGTCGTGTCCGACTCTTTGCGACCCCGTGAATCACACCACGCCAGGCCTCCCTGTCCACCAATTCCTGGAGTTCACTCAGACTCACGCCCATCGAGTCAGTGATGCCATCCAGCCATCTCATCCTCTGTCTTCCCCTTCTCCTCCTGCCCCCAATCCCTCCCAGCATCAGAGTCTTTTCCAATGAGTCAACTCTTCCCATGAGGTGGCCAAAGTACTGGAGTTTCAGTTTTAGCATCATTCCTTCCAAAGAACACCCAGGACTGATCTCCTTTAGAATGGACTGGTTGGATCTCCTTGCAGTCCAAGGGACTCTCAAGAGTCTTCTCCAACACCACAGTTCAAAAGCATCAATTCTTCGGCGCTCAGCTTTCTTCACAGTCCAACTCTCACATCCATACATGACCACTGGAAAAACCATAGCCTTGACTAGACGGACCTTTGTTGGCAAAGTAATATCTCTGCTTTTGAATATGCTATCTAGGTTGGTCATAACTTTTCTTCCAAGGAGTAAGTGTCTTTTAATTTCATGGCTACAGTCACCATCTGCAGTGATACCCAGAGAAAACCATAATTCAAAAAGATACATGCACACCAATGTTCACTGCTTGCACGTCCTGGCTATTCACAATAGCACAGCCAAAACACGGAAGCAACCTGAACGTCCATCAGTAGAGGAATGGATAAAGAAGATGGGGTGCGTGTATACAACGGAATATTAGCCACAAAAAGAAACAAAACCGAGTCATTTGTAGAGATGTGGATGGACCTAGAGACTGTCAAACAAAGTAAAGTAAGTCAAAAAGAGAAAAACAAATATAGTATATTAATGTGTATATGTGGAATCTAGAAAATGGTCTAGAAGAGATGGTTATAGAGCAGCCTTGTTGGTAGGAATTGAAGAGATGGGAGGGAGTCTGTGTTAGAAAAGGCAGTAATAGTGTCCCCATCAGCCGAGAAGGAAAAGGCACAGAGGGCTTTTTAAGTTTTTACTGAAGCTTAGGTACAACTCTCCCAGGGCTGTTTATCCAAAGTACTTTATTGGTTTTATTTAATATGCTGACTAGTTAACTAGCTGGTTAACATAATTCATCCTCACTTGGAGAAGGGCATCAGGCTTGAAGGTGAAACTGAAAGCCAAGGAGAGCTCAAAGGACCAGGGTTAAGTCGTTCCCCCCAGATCCTAGTACAAACCAACAGTGGTACTATTCTGAGCTTGAAAAACAGGAAAGTGAAAGTGAAAGTGAAGTCGTGTCTGACTCTTTGCGACCCCATGGACTGTAGCCTACCAGGCTTCTCAGTCCATGAGATTTTCCAGGCAAGAGTACTGGAGTGGGGTGCCACTGCCTTCTCCAGGGGATCTTCCTGATCAAGGGATCAAACCCGGGTCTCCCCACTTTACCCTCTGAGCCACCAGGGAAGCCCAAACTGTTTAAATTCTTTTAAAAAATAGGAAGTTAGATGCCAAAAAGGACTTTGAGGTCAGCCAAGGAGAGCTTGGTGACAAATTCTCCAGATCCTGATAGAATCTGTTTGGCTAAATCTTTCTTTTTTTCTTGGAGTTGCAAGATCTTCTCTTCCACTGTTCCCTCGCAAACAAATCTGAAAAACAGACAAGCAAACAATCAAAACCCCAAAGCAGCATATCTAAATAAATATTAAAACTTCTATGTATGCTTAGTTTTTAAAGGAGATTTCTTCCTCTATTTTTCCTTAGGTTTGATTAATAACTCTATGTTCAGGAAACCTAAACAACTTAGACTAAATATATATATCCGTCTAAAGTGGTCTGAACTCAGACTGACTTTTTATTTCTTTTCAAAGCTGAGATAACTGAGAAACGCCAGAATCACAAGAGATATGTGCCTAGTCACTCAGTCATGTCTGATTTTCCGACCCCATGAACTGCAGCCTGACAGGCTCCTCTGTCCCTGAGGATTCTCCAGGCAAGAATACTGGAGTGGGTTGCTATGCTCTCCTCAAGGGGATCTTACTAACCAGGGATTGAACCCAGGTCTCCTGCATTGTAGGCAGATTCTTTACCAGCTGAGCCACTAGGGAATATGCCGACCCCCAAAAATAAAAATTGTAGAGATCCAGCTTTCACACAAAAAGCTCCATTTTGGGAAGGTCAGAAGGTCTAAAGCTATCAGGCTTCTGTTAGGAATATGTGTACTGGTTAAAGTACAGAGTGTCTTATTTCATGGTTAATTCACACTGAAAACAGGTTGACCAGTTGAGAAAATGCCACTGTTGTCCCTTCTTCACTCATTCAACAAGTACTGATGGAGATTCACTACACGCCAGGCACCATGCCGGAGAACACAGAGACGAGCACGCTCACGCAGTCGGAGAACACAAGACAGAGACGTGCAAATAAACAGCAAGAACAACGGTGTGCCCTGGGAACTGCTCTCATGGAAATATGTCCACTGTACAAGACGAGCGAAAGGAAACGTATCTGGGCTATTCAGGGACGACCCCACCGACGGGTTAATTCTTCATGTGACTTGTAGGGTGAGCAAGGGTTTGCCTGATGCAACAGTGGGGAGGGCATCCCAGGGAATGGGAACATGTATAAAACCATGGCTAATATGTGCGGCAACATGGATGGATCTAGAGATTATCGTACTAAACCAGAAAGAGACAAATATACCACATGATATCACTTATATGTGTAGCCTAGAATACGACAGAAATGAACATATCTATGAAACAGAAACAGACTCACAGGTACAGAGAACAGACTTTGGTTGCCAAGGAGGGTGGGGGTGAAGGAGGGATGGCTTGGGAGTTTGGGGTTAGCAGAGGCAAACTATCATGTGATAAATAAACAGCAAAGTCCTACTGTATAGCACAGGGAATTATATTCGATGTCCTGTGATAACCATAAGGGAAAATATAAAAAAGAATATATATAACTGCCACTTTTGCTGTACAGCAGAAATTAACAAACACTGTAAATCAACTGTATGTCAATAAAATTAAAAACAACAACAAAGAAAAAACAGAATGAATGGAATAGAGAAATTGTCCAACTCTTTGCGATGTTATGGACTATAGCCCGCCAGGCTTCCCTGTCCATGGAATCCTCCAGGCAAGAATACTGGAGTGGGTTGCCATTTCCTTCTCCAGGAGATCTTCCTGACCCAAGGATAGAACTCAGGTCTACTGCATTGTAGGCAGGTTCTTTACCATCTGAGCCTCAAAGGAAGCAGGAGTATGATTACATGTTTAAGCTATAAAGTAACCACTTAAATTTAAAAAAAAAAGAAACAAAACCTTTGCTGAGTTTTGGAACATGGTATGCTTGGGGAGGTCATCCAATCTGGCCAGGGCAAAAGTCAAACACTATGTTGTACTACGAGGACAGAAGTTCAGGAGACTGGTGGTGGCTGGATCATGAGTGACCATTCCTGTGATGCGAAGAAGCTTAAGAGCTGAAAGAAGGAAATGGCAGTGGATGGGAAGAAAGAGATGGTTATAAGAAACATCTAGGAAATAAAATGAATGGACATGGTTTGTGAAAAGTAACAAGATGGAGTCTGGTTTTGGCTCCATGATTAGATAAACAGTGGCACTATTCACAAAGATAAGGAATTCAGAAGAATCAACAGATACAGGGAAGTAGGGAAAAACAGTCTCAGCATGTGATACTGTGAGTCCCTGGAGCATGTAACAGTACTTGCTACGTGGGGACTCCCCACTTCTGTTGTCTGTTTAGTTGTGAAGTCGTATCTGACTCTTTGCAACCTCGTGGACTACATTCTGCCAGGCTCCTCTGTCCATGGTATTTCCCAGGCAAGAATACTGGACTGGGTTGCCATTACCTTCTTCAGGGAATCTTCCCAACCCAAGGATCGAACCCAGGTCTCCTGCATTGTGGGAGAGTTCTTTACCACTAAGCCACCCAGGAAGCCTAATAGGTATTCATTTTTTTGAGGTGAATGAGATAAATCCATGAGTAAATGAATAATGGGTGCAGATGCGGACACCTGGATTCATATATTTTGTGGGGATTTGGATATCTGGGCCTGAAGGTCAGGAGACCTTGGACTTGCTGGAGTAGATAGGATTATTGAGAGAGGTGCATACAAAGTAAGCTGAGAGGAGAGCTAAAGACAGAACAACCGACACAACTGCTGTACTTGGCACATTTTGGAATTTATTGGTGCCCCTTAGCAAGAGCAACTTCAGTGATGTGACAGGGGTGAAAGTCGGTTCACACAGGCTGAGGATTGAATGGGAAATAGGTAAAGAGAGACAATGATTTCTAATTCTTTAAGAAACATGGCCATGAAGATGAAGGAAAGCAGTCCATAACGGGGCTGGATTGCACTGTTAAGGCAGGTTCTATCATTGTTTTTAAAAAGAGGAGGGTCTCACATAGAGGGACATTCTACAAAATAACTGCCCTGTGCACTTTAAAAATGTCACTGTCATAAAACACAAAGAAAGACTGAAGTGCTGTTCCAGATTAAAGGGGACAAGAGAGTCAGAAGAATTGAATGCTATGCAGGACCTTTTGCTGGAAAGGACATCACTGGAACAAGTGGCAAAATTGAATAAGGTCCACAGATCAGATCATAGTATTGTATCATTGTTAACATCCTGGTTTTGATAACTTTATTGTGACTATGTAAAAGATGCCGTTTTTAGAAAGTGCCTATCTTAGTATTTAGAGGTAAAGGAACATCATGTCTGCAACTTACTGTCAAATGGTCCAGAAAAGAGCTTACACATACACACACACAAATGTCACAGCAGTCAGGAATTTTTTGGTATTATTCTTACAATCGAGAACTCTAGGGTATTTTTGTAAGAATTCTTACATTCTTTTCTATGTCTGAAGTTATGTCAAAAAAAAAGCGAAAGAAAGAGAGAGAAAGAGAGAGAGAGGAGGGTCCTTTTGAGAGGGTAACAGGCAGGAAGGCCAGGGGTCTCCAAACGGAGGAAATAGCCTGCACTGTCAGACATTTTATCTCTCTTGAGCGGCAGGAGGAAACAAACTAGCAATATTTTTTCCTTCTCTATACAAATTTAAAAGGAAGTTTCTCTGAAAATTCTGTGTTGCCATAATGACACCTGGTTTCACCTGAAGTTAACCAATGCCTTTTTCTTATGGAAATGTTTATCTTAACCTATGCTAATGTACTATGCATTTACCCCAAACTCTGTCTTCAAGTCGGTTCTGCCTTTTGGGCTCAGAACCTACTTGATAAACCAGTATGTTATACTTCAATATTGTTCCTCTAATCTATGTAAATGAAACTATTTGTATGGTGATCTGCCCTTCTTATTCGTTAATCATTTTATGGTCCAAGATAAACCATTTGGAGCCAAGGTTATCCCAAAATACATCTTATGGGTGAGGGGCCTGGTACCATTCTAAGTTTTGAGACATTCCTTTCTTTCATTAACAGACTGCTGGTGACTATATAACATCCAGCTAAAGACTAGCAGGGGGTTACTCTTCCTGCCCCCTTCTGATGCCTATGTCAGAAGCTTTCTCTATCTCCTTTATATTTTAATAAAACTTTGTTACACAAAAGCTCTGAGAGATCAAGCCTCGTCTCTGGCTCCAGATTGAATTCTCCTCTGGGGCCAAGAATCCCAGCGTCGTAATTCAACAACAACCTTTCACTTTCATAGGCAGCCTTGACTGAGATAAGGCTCATTGTACTTTTCTTCTGCAGGGACCAGCTCCAAGGTTACCCTCAAATTGCTTGTGTTCCCTTCCTGACCATCAGTGCCAAGGAGGATGAGCCCCACAAAAACCATCAGTACAGTGACCACCAAATACTTTACATTCTGTTAAAACACTACCCAAGAAAGATTTTCACAGGAGCAGATCTTGACCCCAGGAGACCTTTACATACTTACTTATGTATGACGACATCTTTTTCCTGCCCTACTCGGTAAATTCGGTCACAAGCTTGATCTTCAAGTGATGGATTCCTGTGAGAAGACAAGTTTTGAGCTCAGGGGAACTGACATCCTTGACAAGGGGCGGGCAAATCCCACAGGCCAAATCCAGCCTGCAGTCTATCTCTGTATGGCTCTTGAGTTTGAAATAGTTGTTACATTGTTAAAGGTTTGTAAAAAAAAAAAAAAAAAAAACAAAACCAAAATCCACAAAAAAGAATATGTGACAGAGACCTATGTATCTGCAAAGCCTAAAATATTTATAGAAAAAGTTGGAAGATCTCTGTTCTAGTCTATGTGGGGCTTGGAGACTCCCAGATGTCTTCTTGCCCTCTCATGAGAAACTGGGCTCAGATTTGCCTCCAATAGGAACTCTTAGCACCACCATCAGCTGAAAACTATAGGTAACAGAGGCTAAAGTGATGCTCAAATCCAGTCATTAACTAGCTGGATGACTCTGGCCAAGTCATCTAATCATAATCTAAAAGGCTTGGGAATGAGAGGGCTGGCAAATGATCATTAATACCTTTATCTTTTTAAGATTTTTTTTTTTTAACTGTGGACCACTTTTAAAGTTTATATTGAACTTACTACAATATACTGTTTGCTTAATGTTTTGGTTTTTTTGCTGCAAGGCTTATGGGATCTTAGCTCCCCAACCAGGGATTGAACCCACACCCCCTGTGATGGAAGACAAAATCTTTTAACTACTGGACCATCAGGAAAGTCCCCTCTAAAGCCTTTTTCAACTTTTAACTTTCTATGATTCAAATAAGGGGACTTAATTTGTTTCCTTCTTTCTAGATTCTCCTTTTCAATTCCAAACTAGTTTCTCATCTTATCTCTTTAAAAACTTGAATAACTTTTCTCCAGTTCAGAAGCCAGCATGATTTCAATTCTGCTTTCCTGATGTATGGGGATGGGAGAGGTCCCAAGTAAGACCTAAACACATTCTCCAGGAAGATAACAACAGGTGGGCCTGTCTGTGCCCATCTGGGCTGCCTGGAGAACAAATGACAATCCCTGGCAACGGTGCCTGGTGCAGCAATCCCTAACTGGCATCATTGAAAAAGCAAAACTGGGACAGATTATGATACTTTCTCCTAGCAACACATGAATCATTTGCTTCGTATCTAAGAAGGACGCTGCTATGCTCCTGGTGTTGATACTATGAGCGGTGAGTCCAAGGCTATGTGTTAAGCATGTATCTAACATAATTAGAAAATTTCTTTGCCTTTTCCTTTATGAGTTAACGGTTCTCCTTCTTTGCCAATGCTGAGACTTCCTTGGACGTCAACAAGTACGTCTGAAATAGGTGTTTTGAAGAGATAAGACTTCGTTGAGTGAAGTAGCTCTTAGCTATGAGAAAAAGCCCTACTCCCAGTTTCCATGGAAACAGACATTAGGTTAATAATAAAGTGAACAAACTATTTAAATAGTCATTTGAATCCTTCCTTGGTCAGGAATACAGGGCCATCAACTCAGCCTACACCATTTTGATCTGTATCTATACACACGTATGCACAGAGGCAGCTCCACAATACGAAAGGAACACACTCGTTATGAGGTCAGGTTTTACTGCCCCTCTGGTCTCCGTGCAATGTAGGGACAACTCAAGAAAAATCCATAATTGTTACCAGTGCATGTCCAGAAGAAAAAGATGGTTTCCTCCAGTCAGGTTTAGACCAACACCTCCAGCCAACAGAGAAATTAGCATAACCTTCAAAAGGAAGCACACCATTCACTTTACACAGATTCAGTCTCATAAAGCACCTCTCCTCCTGTCACAGGTTCAGTACCAAGATCCATACAGATAAGCAACACGTTCTTAGCAAACTTCCTTCTGCAGTCATAAAGGCACTGTTTCGAAACTTTCAGATGCTATTTTCTCTGCCTCACCTTTGAGAAGACTCTCATTTAACCTTGTTTTGGTGAGTCAATCTCAAGACATTAATTGCATGCCCGCCAAATATATGAACACTACCATTTAGAGTACTGGGGCTGGTCAGTTCAATACACTTTCCATCAACCAGATACTGTCTAATCCACCAGTCCCCCATCACTGCCATAACTCTCCTGCCCATCACTCAGCTGTTGTTTGGTCACTCAATCACGTCTGACTCTTTGTGACCCCCGTGGACTGTAGCCAACCAGGTTCCTCTGTCCAGGGGATTTCCCAGGCAGATTCTTTACCGCTGTGCCACGAGGGAAACTCTAAATTCCCATCATCCATAATTAGATGTCTTTGAGAGGAGAGTGAAAAAACTGGCTTAAAACTCAACATTCAGAAAACTAAGATCATGGCATCACATCCCATCACTTCATGACAAATAGATAGAAACAGTGACAGACTTTATTTTGGGGGGCTCCAAAATCACTGCTGATGGTGACTGCAGCCATGAAATTAAAAGACGCTAGCTCCTTGGAAGAAAAGTTATGACCAACCTAGACAGCATATCAAAAAGCAGACATTACTTTGCCAACAGAGGTCTGTCTACTCAAAGCTATGGTTTTTCCAGTAGTCATGTACAGATATGAGAGTTGGACTATGAAGAAAACTGACCACCGAAGAATTGATGCTTTTGAACTGTGGTGTTGGAGAAGACTCTTGAGAGTCCCTTGGACTACAAGGAGATCCCAGTCCATCCTAAAGGAAACCAGTCCCGAATATTCATTGGAAGGACTGATGCTGAAGCTGAAACTCCAATACTTTGGCCACCTGATGCAAAGAGCTGACTCACTGGAGGAGACCCCGATGCTGGGAATGATCGAAGGTGGGAGGAGAAGGGGACGACAGAGGATGAGATGGTTGGATGGCATCACTGAGTCAATGGACATGAGTTTGAGTAAGCTCCAGGAGCTTACTGGTGATGGATGGGGAAGACTGACATGCTGCAGTCCATGGGGTCGCAGAGAGTCAGTCATGACTGAGCGAGTGAACTGAACTGACTGTTCTCCCGCTTCCCTCCATCTTTCCTCATATCAAGATCCCACACAACCTTCCAGGCTTGCCTTTTCCACAAAGAGTTTCTTGATCCTAACTAGTTCTGTCCTTAGTCTTTTTAACCTTCATATTTTATTCTCTTAGAGTATTTTCACCCCTGATAAATGTCAAAAGAATCAAAAATACCTGGAGGGATCAAAGCTATGAATATTTTTCAAATGAGCTATGTTAAAATTTTCTGTGTAATTGGGAACAATCTGCTCTTAATTACAGAACTCAGCTGTGATCAGCTCGTACCTGAGGGCCCCTAGGGCTGTTAAATGCCTCTACCAAGTCCATTCTCTGTTTAGGGCTGACAGAGCCATCAACGGTGGCATAAGTAAATCCAGATCTCTTAAGATGCACAGCTACAACCTTCAGCATGCTGGTCCACTGCGAGACAATGACACTGGAAGAAAGGAGAAAACAGAAAACCACTGCCGATGAAACAAACTCATCCGCAGGGCTTCAACACTTGCTATCTGTACGATTCAGTTATCAAATGTGGAAGAAGGAAAGCCTTCTGATACCTGAGGGTACACACTTGAATGACACAAGATCATAATGCTCCCCGTTATTTCTATATCCAGTCTGCAACTTATCTTGTGTGAAACAAAAGTCAGAACAAAGTGGTGGTGAAATTAAAGTGACGGCTGCAGCCTCCAATTATCTGGGGGCCTAGTTCTCATCTACAGGAGGTCTGTCCTCCTGCAGAAAAGGAGGACAGGCCCGTCCCCTTGCCAGTCAGAACCATAAGCCTCTAGAGTTTCTCTGTTCCCCCCGCGCTGTGCTTTAATTAGAGTTTTAAGTGTTTAGATCAAAATCTTTCTGATCTACAAATGCAGTGAGTAAGACAGAGTCAAGTAAAACAAACAATGACTGAACCTCCTGCACCCCCCACCCCCAGCTCAGGAACATGCCCAGCACTGTGGGGGCTCCCAGTCTGACCACACCCATTTCCCTCCATCTCCCTCTGTCATTGTCTTGCTTTTTTAAGATGCTTCTTCTCTGCTCTTAAACACCTCTTCAGATGCTCAGCTTACTTAGATCCTCCAAAGACTGCCTTTGCAACCAGTGTCAGAAATATTTTAATTAGAAACCACAGGGAATTTGTGCCGTAACGTCAGTACTTTCTGCTGAGTGTGACTCAAGGTCCTTGATATGAAAAGCTAAGACTTATAACCATCCACAATATCCAATTTTCTTGCATAATTACAAGCAACACTTGGATTAATGAAATAACACATTTACCTCTTTTGGGACCCTGAATTTCTTCGGACTGCCTCCAATTCTGCCAACAGAGATGAAATCTGGGAAAAGGTTGAATTAACATAAGTAGGTTTAAGCAAATTTGCTTTTCTGCATTTTCTCTCCCCTGAATGATAGAATCCATCTCCCCCAGGGCCTCTCGGCTTCAAGTATTACTCCTCTCTGGCTCCCTCTCCTCTCTGCAGCCAGAGGACTATTTCCAAAATGCCAGTTTCTTATTTTCTTTCGCTGACTGAAGACCCTCCAGTAGCCTCCCACAGAGAATAAAGGCCAAGCTCCTTACAATGACCTCCCAGATTCTCACTTCCTCTCCCGTCTCCAGCCTTATCCCTCACTACATCCAAATGATGCCTGGGTGACACCAACATTCTCCCTCCACTGAGCCGCGCTTTGTCTCATCTTTGCCCCTTCCGTTCCCTCTGCTCAGAACAGCCTTAGGTGCCAGCTTAATGTCATTTCTTGGAGGTCCTCCCCAATCCAAGGTGCCCACTGACTACGTGCAACTATACACCTTTTCTATTATCATGGTCTTTTTAAAAAAGTATATACTAATTGCTTATTAGCTATTTCTTGCTTTCAAGGCCAGAGATGCTCCAAGGAGGCAGAGCTGGCATGTGTCTGGTTCATCTGCACCCTTAGCACCCAGCACACTGCGGGACCACAGAAGATACCATCCTAATATTTGCAGAAGGAGAAACTAAAAGAGCCTGACCCGGTCTGAGGCCTGCTGCAGATGGTGCTGAAGAAAACCTTTCCAGCTCAAGCTTTGCGACAAGCTCCCTGGCTATTTCGGAGAAGGCAATGGCATCCTACTCCAGTACTCTTGTCTGGAAAATCCAATTTATGCAAAACAGCTCGGGGCACCTTCAAGTCAATGACGGATCAGACAGTAAGAACACACGGGCAGGACTTCAAAGAGTGACTGAGTTCATTCTTCCTGACCGCTAAGGTGAATGACCTCTATAGCTTCTAAGAGGCCTAGAGTTCACCTCCAGAGTGGTAGAGGAGGACGAGCATTACACTAGGAACCAGGAGATGAACAGCGTTCCTACTTTGCCATCACAGGGCTAGATCACCCTGAAACTCCTAGGGAAGAGTTCAGCTTCCTCATGGGTAAAAGGAGCTGAGCCAGAGCAATGGAGATGCGCTTAGCTCTTCCCCTCCATGCTGTTGTGACATTAGTGGTAACCTGTAGAGGCCCCCACGTGAGGCTGCGTTCCAATCTGAACAAACATTCCCATGACTGGGGAGGAAGACAGTCACAGGACTGTACCATTTTGAATCAGTAGAAATTTAAAAAGCACGTACATGAAGTGCCTGGTGTCAGAAATCAGAAAGTTGACAACTTACAGAAAGTTCTTGAACTGCCACATAAAAAACCTAGCTATAGGTATTTTGAAGAAAAAAAAAAAATGCAGTGGGAGAGCAGGATTTATGGTCTGTGAGCTGTAGACTAATTCTAATAACATTCTGTATGAGTTTTGGTTTGTGCCATCAAACAGACTCCCTTCCTTACGTGAAACCACCTTAAGAGGTTTGAACTATGATTAACGGGCTCACATTAGGAAGGCTTGTGAATCATTAACTGAGTATCAGACAAGTTGTGAGGAACATAGATTATTAGGAATGTGAGGTTTCAACCCATCTGCTGACTGAGGGTGCCAGGGCCTGAAACCTGGCCACATAGGGTGCCCTTTTCATGTTCCCATCAGTTACTGATGGTGAAAACCTAGGTAAATATTTTTAAAACTCTAATTAAAAGTAACACTTAGTAACACCATTCCCTTGGCAGTGACCTCCTTCCTCAGTTCAGTTCAGTCACTCAGTCGTGTCTGACTCTTTGCAACTCCATGAATCGCAGCACACCAGGCCTCCCTGTCCATCACCCACTCCCGGAGTTGACTCAAACTCATGTCCATCAAGTCGGTGATGCCATCCAGCCATCTCATCCTCTGTCGTCCCCTTCTCCTCCTGCCCCCAGTCCCTCCCAGCATCAGAGTCTTTTCCAAAGAGTCAACTCTTCGCATGAGGTGGTCAAAGTACTGGAGTTTCAGCTTCAGCATCATTCCTTCAGAATGATCAGAACACCCAGGACTGATCTCCTTTAGAAGGGACTGGTTGGGTCTCCTTGCAGTCCAAGGGACTCTCAAGAGTCTTCTCCAACACCACGGTTCAAAAGCATCTCAGTGTCTTATCTTTTTGCCTTTTCGTACTGTTCATGCGGTTCTCAAGGCAAGAATACTGAAGTGGTTTGCCATTCCCTTCTCCAGCTCCCGTGGGAATAGAGTGACTAATGAGGACAGAAGGCTGAGAACAATCAAACCTGCCAGATTGAAGCCTCTCAACAAAGGAAAGCAATTGGGACTCAAACGTAAGACATTGTCTCAAGGCTCAGGTCTTTGCGGTTTTCCCAAAACAAACTGCTCACTTGCCCAGGCCCCGTTGCCAGTGTAAACCTGACACTCTTTCCCCAGGAATCCATGCCGGAAATCTGCCTTGATGTGAGAGGTGGGCCCAAGCCACTCTCTCTGAAAGCCCACTTCAGTTCTATTCGTGAAATGAAACCAGAATTCAGGACTAGAGGGAGAATTTGACCAGCTAACATCTGGTAGCTCCAGCTCTGCCATCAAATGGCTGGACCCACTTGGACAAATACAATGCTCTCAGGGAAATATGTGAGGAGTTGAAGTCTTTCTACTAGAATAGAGGTAATCATACTACCTTGGTGCTCTCTCTCTTGTCATCAAAAAGCTCCATCTTGAAGCATTTGCCATTAAGGGAAACGGAGGCAGATGGTTCTGAGTCGTGGAATTCAGACAAGGTCAAGGCACTGAGCTGCTCCTCCAAGGAGAGGGCCAGACCTTCACTCTTCAGCTCCGTCGGATCCAGGGCCTGACCAGAATCAGACAGGGGACACAGCAAATGGGCGGCTGAGGCAGCAAGCCATGGGACTTGCAAAGTGCTGACTGCTCAACATTGCACGTGGCAAAATGTTTTGTAATTTACCATCAGTACCCCCGTTAGTAAACCCAGATTAAAATGAAGTCTTCCAAGTTTTTCTCACTAAATCAAAAATAAACCAAAGTGGAACTTTTTAGAAAATTGCCAGATAGACTACAAGATTATTCTATTTGCCCCAGCTAGAAAAATAGAGTTAATTAAGCTATCAATAATCAAGACATAATTTACGGTACTACCAAAAAAAAGACATATTATTTCAATGCTTCAAAAAAATAATATATTTCAATAAAAACTTCTTAAATAAAAAAAATTTTCAAGTACTAAGTAGGTTTTTTTTTCTGTTTGTAAAAATGATATACGCTTATTACAGAAAATCTGGAAAAGTTCAAAAAAGTATAAAGAAAAGAATCATTGATGACCAAGGAGAAAATAATATAAATTTTAACTGCCAAGGAGGGAAAAAAGTAACACATTTCTCTTTTTTTCATTGAAGTATAGTTAATTTACAAAGTTCTGTTAGTTTTGAGCATACAGCAAAGTGATTCAGTTTCATATACATATATATTCTTTTTCAGGTTCTTTTCCATTATAGGATATAGTAAGATACTGAGTTTAGTTCCTTATGCTATACAGTAGGTCCTTGTTGTTATCTATTCAATATATAGTAGTATGAATATGTTAACCCCATATTCCTAATTTATTCCTCCTCCTAGCCCCCTGCTATCCCCTTTGGTAACTGTAAGTTGGTCTCCTATGTCTGCGAGACTATTTCTGCTTTGTAAATAGCCCATCCATATCATCTTTTTGCATTGCAGTTGTCTTTCTCTTCCTTACTTAATACGAACTTTCTAGGTCCATCCATGTTGCCGCAGATGGCATTATTTCATTCTTTTTTTTGACTGTTTCACTGTATGTATGCATGTATGCATATAAGTGCATGTATATATATATGTATACATATCACATCTTTTTTACCCACTATTCTGTTGATGGACATTTAGTTTGCCTCTATACCTTGGCTACTGTAAACAGTGCTGCTATGACACTGGGGTGCACGTTCCTTTCTGAAATAGTTTTCTCTGGCATGTGCCAGTACAACTGCTAGACGGTATGGTAACTCTATTTTTAGCTTTTTAAGGAACCTCCATGCTATTTTCCATAGTGGCCGCACTCATTTACATTCTCACCAACAGGGTAGAATGGTTCCTTTCTCTCCACACCATCTCCAGCATTATTTGCAGACTTTTAATTGATAGCCATTCTGATCAGTGTAAGGTGGTACCTCACTGTGGTTTTGATTTGCATTTCTCTAATAATTAGCAATATTGAGCATCTTTCAGTGTGTCTGTCGGTCATCTGTATGTCTTCTTTGAAGAAATGTCTATGTGAATCTTCTGTCCATTTTTTGACTGGGTTGTTTTGCTTTTTGATCTTACCTGTATGAGTTATTTGTATATTTTGGAAATTAATCCCTAGTCAGTGGCATTGTTTGCAAATATTTTCTCCCAGTCCATAGGTTGCCTTTTCATTTTGTTTATGGTTTCTTTTGCTTTGCAAAACCTTTTACGTTTAATTAAGTCTCATTTATGTATTGTTGCTTTTATTTCCATTATTCTAGAGAACAAATCCAAAAACAAACTGCTGCAATTAATGTCAGCGTTCTGCCTCCAACATATTCTTAATTATGAATGTGTCTCTATCCATTGTAGAGACAACTTTTCCAATTGTATAAATATTTGAGTTTTCATAGACTTATTAGCTTTATAACACTCTAAAATTCCAAAGTATTCATAAATGGTTTCCTTTTTAATGAGGTACTATTTTCTATTCTAAAATAAAGCTATTAAAAAAAATTAATAATAAAAACTGTTCTCAATATCATGGGAATTATCTCAAGATCACCAATGATTAAAATACAGTAGAATAACCAGTCTCCTCTTTGCTGCCCCACCAACTACAAAATACCCTCAAATCCCATCTTGCTTGAGCCCCTCGGGGCCCCACACAGGCCCTCTGCTTACCGACTTCAGCAGAGACAGGTGGCAGCAGCACTGGCGGAGCCTCAGCAGCTGTGACAGTATGTGGACGGTGCTGGAGGTCGCCCAGGTGGCTGCCATGGAGGGCCCAGGCCCGCTGGACCCAAACTCTTGGGCCACTTCCGAGAAGGAAAACAGACATAGGAAATAGTACAATGTTTAAAACAGAAACATGGGGAAGAACCTTGAACTAAATGAGGAGATTTGAAACCTTCTTTGATCTGAAGTTCAATAACACTGTTCTAACTCACTTCTCTCCTAATGAAGAAAACGAAATACTCATTTTCTCTACAGACCTATTGTATCTGCATTTTAATAAAACAGATTTCGGAAATAACTAAAAACAAGCTTACATCACCAGGTCTGGTGCTTGCAGATTATATTTTACTTTAGTTTGAGATTCCAAGCTAAGGTCAAGTCTCTGCTATCAAGAATTCATGACCCCCCCCACCCCACCCATTTCTGTAAGTTTACCAAATCTGCATCCCCATTTTCATGAGTCTCTATTTAGAAATGTCCACTGCTCACCTCTATTGAATGGGTTGTCAGGGCTTCTTCCAGATTGGTTGCTCCCACTTTCATGTCTTTTTAGATAGTACTGCAGAGCCAGCCTGCCTCAGATCAAGAAACAAAATGCACATGTAACAGTCACTAAGACCAAACAGGTTTACCACGGTCACTGCTTAACTGTGATAGTGGTAGGACCTTGAAAAATTGTAAAAGTGGACTTGCTGGACTTCCCTGGTGGCCCAATGGTTAAGGATCCACCTGCCAATGCAGGGGACATGGGTTCAGTCCCTGCTCTGAGAAGAGCCCACATGCAATGGGGCAACCAAGCCTGTGTGCCACAACTACTGACCCTGCATGCTTTAGCCCGTGAGCCTATGCTCTGCAACAAGAGACGCCACCGAAATGAGAAGCCAGTGCGCCACAAGGAAGAGCAGCTCCCGACTGCTCCAATTAGGGAAAGCCCACGTTCAACAACAAAGAACCCCCACAGCCAAAAATAAGTTAACTTAAAAAGCAGTGGAAAAGTGGACTTGTTAAATGAAGGCAGGCTCACAGCAATCACTGGCCAAAGGTAATAAAAACAATTACTTTACAAGCTAAACCATTTAAAAATGAGTAATAAATATTACTAAGCTTATTGATACTATAAAATGTTAGTATTACATTCTATATCAATTTAATATTAAATATGTAAGAGTAATATATTATTAATTAGTTAAGATTAATATTAAAATGTTTATTAATAAATATAAAATCTACAAAGAGAAAAAACTTAATCACTTTGGAAGGTTTGATGAACAGCTTCTTAAAAGCTCTGGTGAGAGGATGGATAACAGGTCAAAGGTCAAAGAGATGCACTAGGTTGGCCAACACTTTCCTAATACAGCCCCACAACGACCAAAAAGATCTGGTGACAGTGTGCACACCCTAGACCTACACAAGAAAGCCAGTGGAGAACAGGTTCACTGTGTATATGAGACAAAGGTGAGCTGCGGGCGAGGTGAGAGAACAAGGGAGCTTTTTTAAAAAGGAACACAGATATTCAGCTTGTCAATAATACTGTAATTGCAGTTAGAAGAACCTTGAGTCAATCCCAAGCAAGAACAAGAATAAAACAACAGCTGTGAGAGGGTGCTTCTTCACAGCACATACCTCGATCTTGCAAAAAGGACATTATAAACAGTCTCTTCATCTTCAGAGAGTTTTAAATGGTGCAACTGAAATTTACGCTGCGGCAGCACCACCTGGAAGAATAAAAGACAAAAGTAGCTGCAATGATGTTCTACAAATTAACTGAATATTATAGAGCACGTTCCCCAGAGCTCACACTGGAAATCTAGTCAACCCTTGGACAGCAGCTCCCACCCTCCCCTGAAAGCAGAATGGCTCTAACACACCACGGAACAGGACAGCTATGACCCCGGGGGCAGGACAGCAACTCAAGGGCCTCTCTGTAGGAACATGGGAGACTCAGAAGCTCCTGAAGCAAAGGCCATGGCAGTGCAAGCAGAGTCGGGCCATGGTCCCTGTCCTTCCCGACCACCCCCACATCCACGCAGGCACAAGTCAATGGGGTTACCAAGGGCTTGCCGGTGGCGTCCAGCTGGTCCTTTGTTCTCCGCAGCAAAAGGCTCCTGGTTAAGATATTTAACCGTTCTCCTCCTTTCTTTGAGCCATTGTCTACTTGACTCTTCCACAGATTAAACTCATCAAATGGAGCACAACGGAGAAATCTTTTCCATTAGAGAACAGGAAAGAGGCATGGGAGGATGGAGGAGAGGCCAAGACAGACACAAGATGAAAAGCAAATCAGGTTCTACTTTCACCCCAGTCAGTGTTAAAAGGCAATTTCATAGCAAAGCTCTGCAGACAGAGCAAGAGGATCCAAGTCAATAACCCCATCATAAAACCACAGTATAAAAATGTACCCTTTCCCATTAAACTGTCTATATCACCACAATAGGACATATAACCAATAGCTAGAATTCATTCCTAAAGGTTCAAAGGCTAATGTAGAAATTTTATATCCTCTTATGAGCTGACTTAAACGAAAGCAAGTATTTAAAAATCAGCATTCTTTTCTGTTTGCTTCAAATAAATTGTAGCCCTGACCTCAGGCCGTATGTTTTCAAGCAAAAGTAGCTCAAAACATTACTAGGACTGAAGAAAGTGACTTCTGTTTCCTTTAATTTAACTGGTCCTGTATTCTTCCACAAAGAAGGACTGCAAGTCGTAAAAGTCCTGTATCAGCCAGTCAATCAACAAATTATATTCTCATAAATATTAATTCCCTTGTCCTTTACATGGTGACAGATTTGTCACCTGCTACACACGCTAACCTGGTGTACACACTGCTGATATAAGATATGAAATAATCAAGAAAGGTTACTGTCAGGGCGCACATCTAACTCATCTCAAAGAGTTTACTCACTTCAGCAGTGAATACATGTCCAACAAGTTGTTCTGAATTGGGGTTCCAGTGACAGCCCAACGGGCTTGGGCCTGGAGCTTACACACGGCCCTGGAAGTCTGTACCCGGGGATTCTTAACATTGTGAGCCTCATCCAATATGATCCGAGCCCACACTACTCGAAGCAAAGGTGATGACGTACCCTGGAAGAAACACAAGTGAAATCTAGCAAAAATATAGGAAAACATGTGTGTCTTCCAAGAAAAAGGGGAAATAAGCAAACTTCAAAGACTCACTCTTATCTTCAAGTTTGAGGACCTAGATCAGGTACACTGAAATAAGGATTAAGCTTAAGAAACCAAGAGCAGAAACTCAATGAGTACAAATAAACAAGTCACTTGACTTCCCCATTGTTGAGCATAAGATATTTAAGGGTAAAATGTTTCCTAATTTTAGTTTTCTGTATTCTTTCAACCCACTTTCAAGCAATGGCCACAGGTAAGGGATACACTAGCTGTCAAGGCTGCAAAGCAATTCAATCAATAAAATATTTACTCACTTTCCCTATATTTACAATAGTTCATTAAAAATTTACTAAAAGTCTACTTGTTTTCTTTTCTGGCCATACCGCACAGCATGCGTGATCTCAGCTCCCCAGTCAGAGATCAAACCCATGCCCCCTGCAGTGGAAGGGTGGAGTCTTAACCCCTGGGTCACCATGAAAATTCCCTAAAAGTCTCCTTTTACATGTAAGATACTAAGCCAGACACAAAGATCATCTCCTCTCTTTAAGGAGCTCACAATCTAGTGGGGGAGAAAAAATAAAACAAGCACAAAGATCATTATATACAATGTATATACAGCAAGTCCTACTAGATGATTTAATACAGAACAGCAGGAATCTAGTGGGTCTTGCTCACTGCTGTATACCTGAAATAGCATCTGGTACATGGTAGATACTCAGTATTTGCAGAATGAATGGAGTCGAGGTATAAGCCAGCAGTAGGTGCCAAGAGATGCATCTGAGCACAGAGGGCAGCAAAGCAGTCCATTCAGAGGGAGAATGGCTCAACAGCACAACAGAGTATGGAGGGAAGTACAGCCCTTGGTACAGCTGAGCATGGGCTGCCCCTGGAAGGGAGGTGGGCAGGTAGGGCACGAGGGACACTCAGGAAGGTCAAGGCTGTACAAGGCCTAAAAAATCATTTAAAGGAATGAAGGTTTTAACCTGAAAGTTAAGAGAAACCATTGAGGAATCTGAAAAGTTAATCATCTGCAAGAAGGCAGAGATGGTCATGAGATGGGTAAGCACTCTAGTCAGTTCAGTCACTCAGTCCTGTCCGACTCTTTGTGACCCCATGGACTGCAGCACACCAGGCTTCCCTGTCCATCACCAAACTCCCGGAGTTTACTCATTCATGTCCATCAAGTCGGTGACGCCATCCAACCATCTCATCCTCTGTCATGCCTTTCTCCTCCCGTCTTCAATCTTTCCCAGGATCAGGGTCTTTTCAAATGAGTCAGTTCTTCACATTAGGTGGCCAAAGTATTGGTGTTTCAGCTTCAGCATCAGTCCTTCCAATGAATATTCAGGACTGATCTCCTTTAGGACGGACTAGTTGGATCTCCTTGCAGTCCAAGGGACTTTCAAAAGTCTTCTTCAACACCACAGCTCAAAAGCATCAGTTCTTTGGCACTCAGCTTTCTTCAAAGTCCAACCCTCACATCCACACGTGATTACTGGAAAAACCATAGCTTTGACTAGACAGACCTTTGTTGGCAAAGTAATGTCTCTGCTTTTTAATATGCTGTCTAGGTTGGTCACAGTTTTTCTTCCAAGGAGTAAGCATCTTTTAATTTCATGGCTGTAGTCATCATCTGCAGTGATTTTGGAGCCCCTCAAAATAAAGTCTGACACTGTTTGTGTTGTTTCCCCATCTATTTGCCATGAAGTGATGGGACCAGATGCCATGATCTTCATTTTCTGAATGTTGAGTTTTAAGCCAACTTTTCCACTCTCCTCTTTCACTTTCATCAAGAGATTCTTTAGTTCTTCTTCACTTCCTGCCGTAAGGGTAGTGTCATCTGCATACCTGAGGTTATTGGTATTTCTCCCAGCAATCTTGATTCCAGCTTGTGCTTCTTCCAGCCCAGCATTTCACATGATGTACTGTACATATATGTTAAATAAGCAGGGTGACAATATACAGCCTTGACACACTCCTTTCCCAATTTGGAACCAATCTGTTGTTCCATGTCTGGTTCTAACTGTTGCTTCTTGACTGGCATACAGATTTCTCAGGAGGCAGGTGAGGTGCTTTGGTATTCCCATCTCTTGAAGAATTTTACAGTTTGTTGTGATCCACACAGGCAAAGGCTTTGGCATAGTCAATTTAGCAGAAGTAGATGTTTTTCTGGAATTCTCTTGCTTTCTCGATGATCCAACGGGTGTCGGATTTTTGATCTCTGCTTCCTCTGCCTTTTCTAAATCCAGCTTGAATATCTGGAAGTTTATGGTTCAAGTAGTGTTAAAGCCTGGCTTGGAGGGTTTTGAGCATTACTTTTGCTAGCGTGTGAGATGAGTGCAATTGTGTGGTAGTCTGAACATTCGTTGGCATTGCCTTTCTTAGGGACTGGTATGAAAACTGACCTTTTCTAGTCCTGTGGCCATGCCTGAGTTTTCCAAATGTGCTAGCATATTGAGTGCAGCACTTTCACAGCATCAACTTTTAGGATTTGAAATAGCTCAACTGGAATTCTATCACCTCCACTAGCTTTGTTCATAGTGATGTTTCCTAAGGCCCACTTGACTTTGCATTCCAGGATGTCTGGCTCTAGGGGAGTGATCACGTCATCATGGTTATCTGAGTCATGAAGATCTTTTTTGTATAGTTCTTCTATGTATTCTTGCCACCTCTTCTCAATATTTTCTGCTTCTGTTAGGTCCATACTATTTCTGTCCTTTATTGTGCCCATCCTTGCATGAAATGTTCCCTTGGTATCTCTGATTTTCTTGAAGAGATCTTTAGTCTTTCCGATTCTATTGTTTTTCTCTATTTCATTGCCTTGATCGCTGAGGAAGGCTTTCTTATCTCTCCTTGCTATTCTTTGGAACTCTGCATTCAAACGGGTATATCTTTCCTTTTCTCCTTTGCCTTTTGCTTCTCTTCTCAGCTATTTGTAAGGCCTCCCCAGACAACCATGTTGCCTTTTTGCATTTCTTTTTCTTGGGGATGGTTTGATCACTGCCTCCTGTACAGTGTCACGGACCTCCATCCATAGTTCTTAAGGCACTCTGTCTATCAGATCTAATCCCTTGAATCTATTTCTCACTTGCACTGTATAATTGTAAGGGATTTGATTTAGGCCATACTTGAATGGTCTAGTGGTTTTCCCTACTTTCTTCAACTTAAGTCTGAATTTGACAATAAGGAGTTGATGATCTGAGCCACAGTCAGCTCCCAGTCTTGTTTTTGCTGACTGTATAGAGCTTCTCTATCTTTGGCTGCAAAGAATATAATCAATCTGATTTCAGTATTGACTATCTGGTGATATCCATGTGTAGAGTCATCTCTTGAGTTGTTGGAAGAGGGTGTTTGCTATGACCAGTACATTCTCTTAGCAAAACTCTGTTAGTCTTGTCTTGCTATTCTGTACTCCAAGGCCAAATCTGCCTGTTACTCCAGGTGTCTCTTGACTTCCTACTTTTGCATTCCAGTCCCCTATAATGAAAAGGACATCTTTTTTGGGTGTCAGTTCTAGAAGGTCTTATAGATCTTCACAGAACCGTTCAACTTCAACTTCTTCAGCATTACCAGTTGGGACATAGACTTGGATTATTGTGATATTGAATGGTTTGCCTTGGAAACAGAGATCATTCTGTCATTTTTGAGATTGCACTCAAGTACTGCATTTCAGACTCCTCTCTTGACTATGAGGGCTACTCCATTTCTTCTAAGGGATTCTTGACCACAGTAGTAGATATAATGGTCATCTGAGTTAAATTCACTCATTCCAGTGCATTTTAGTTCACCGATTTGTAGAATGTCGACGTTCACTCTGCCATCTCCTGTTTGAGACGAGCCATGCTGTGTGGCCATGAGCCATGCTGTGCAGTGCTATACTGTGTAGAGCCATGCCTGTGGGGCCATCCAAGACAGGCAGGCATGGTGGAGAGGTCTGACAAAATGTGGTCCACTGGAGAAGGGAATGGCAAACCACTTCAGCATTCTTGCCTTGAGAACCCCAAGAACAGCATGAAAAGACAAAAAGATAGGACACCGAAAGATGAACTTCCCAGGTCGGTAGGTGCCCAATATGCTACTGGAGATCAGTGGAGAAATAACTTCTGAAAGAATGAAGGGATGGAGCCAAAGCAAAAACAACACCCAGCTGTGGATGTGACTGGTGATGGAAGTAAAGTCCCATGCTGCAAAGAGCAATACTGCATAGGAACCTGGAATGTCAGGTCCATAATCAAGCACTCTAGAAATCACCTGAAATACAAGAAGCTGTGAATATTCTATTGCACTAAGAATAAAAGTGTATGCAAAACAGTAGGTTTTGGAACAACACTGCATTTTCAGGGGGGAAAAGCCCGTAAGAGTCATGCAATAAAGCCCCTACATAACTGAGACTAGCCTGGACACAGCAACATTCAGGTTTTTTCCCCTGGTTATTGTTTAGCCTCTGGCCCACTGTAGCCTTTTTCTTTGCAAGCCCTTTTCCTGGGACGTGGAGTAAAGGCAGGGAATAATGTCTTAATATCAAAATACTAGCCCTGACACTGAATACAAAACACATCCTGAGAGTACACCCCAAAGACTCTCAAACAAACACTGCAACAAGAAGCTTCCCTATATTTACATCATGATCAGCACAACTGCAATGTAGTCATTATTTCTAAAAAAACCAGCAAATTCCATCTCCATCTTCAGCACGGAGGAGGACGCCTACAGTAAAAAAGAAGGGACAGAGGAAAGAACTGTTTCCACCGGAGAAGCAGTACGAATGCTCACGACCCCAGTAGAGGGGACCTTTCCATCGCTGATGCTGTGAAAAGACTCCTGTTAAACAATCTGCAGTTCCAACCCTACTTCCCCAGCAGGGTCCACGCCTCACCTCCACACTGGGGTTTGCATCCGGGATCTGTTCGTCTTGTTTCGCTGTGGGAATCTCCTTGGCCAGGAGGCTATACGTGGTGATCACGATGTCATATGTGGAGAGGCTGCAGATATAACGCAAAGCAAATGGTAAACCATCCAGCATGACTCTGACAAAGCGAGACAGAGTTGATTTCCTTCACAAAAATCCCTCCAGCAGAACTCATTAATTTGTGTCAATTCACACACACACACCCTGAAGAGGTAACTTTTACACACTTGACTTCCTTATCACTTACCACTGGTCATTTCTACAGACTACTCACTGTAACTAGAATAGCCCCCCTCTTCCCAGCCAAGTCACAAAGGATCATCTCTGGCTGAGGTCAAATTAAGCTTGATGAGATCTGACAAGAACAGAAAGTTGGGCAGGATTGGAATTTAATATTTAGTTAATTTGACACAGATGATTCCAAAGTCCCAAGGAAGTAAGAAAACTCTGAAGTACTGTTCATCTTATATCAACGGTGCTTTCTCCTCATTGTTCTGTAATGGATTCGTGAAAACCCATTTCATCTAGCTTTGACATTTGGGCACAAAAATACATGCTGTACACTTTCAGCTCACCTCGCCTGTACTCTTTACATGTAAAGATTCTTAATGAAAAGCACAAATCTTTCTCTAAGGAAGCTTAATATTGTGTACCTGAGAGAACTTCTGTAAATACTTTTGATAAAGATGACACACAAATTTGGACAGGCAGTGATGCCTACTTGTTGCCTTAGCATCATATAAAGGTGTATGGTTGAGAATGATTCCCATTAGTCAGCTAGTGCACTCAGGACAACAAACCCAGTACAATCAAAATGCAAACCATATAAGATGGAACTGACTTCTAAACAAAAATCTATAGTACTCCATGCTACAGAAGGCATGCAGCATGGCCACTATTGCCCTGATTCCTTCTGTCTGCTGAAATGACTACCAGTCATGAGAGCTGGTGTGCCCTTAAGACTTAGGATCACCATTCTGGCAGTTCACCCCCGAGAGACTACTGTGTTGTTCTTTATGAGATAAAATATCCAGTATCAGAGGTTGGCGAGAGAGATTACCTAGACAGAAACACTCAGTTCTTGACTATTCAATCCAGACCATCATATCATAATTAAGAACGAAAAACAGGTCCTTTAAAACCAAAAGACAAATAATAGGACTACAATCACCATCTGGGGAAACATTTTCTTTCCTCCTTCCTGGTCATCCCCCTTTATGAATTCAGTTAGGTTTAATCCTAAACTTTTGAATCTAAATTTCTTAGATGGTTCACATATGAAAAATACAGCCATAAACATTTAACTAGCATATATCAACTAATCATTAACATTACATCAAGATGCTCTGCTAAGACTGAGTTGGTTCCATTTACACTAACAGAAAAAGAAATGTGAATCTGGAATCAGATATTCAATCATGAAATAATTGTGACATATCCCTTTTACCAGGGGAACTCCGCTACTGCCTAGCTGATGATTCAGGCATCTCAGGCTAACTTGCATGGCATCCTGGCGACAGGATATAGCTCAGAACACCAATCCCTCTCAAGATGCATCCCTCAGCACAGGCGAAGGCTGTTTGGTGATGACAGTGCCCGTGGTCTTCACAAATACCATTAGCCTTGACTAAATGAAATACCAGAGAGCACACAAAGGTCAACATGACCCTTCAGCCGAGATGCTGGATGCCTCATGCTGACGGCAACATTTCGGCACTTACATTTTTGCATGTTGATTCCGGTTTGGCCCATGATAGAGACAGACTCTTAATCTGTTGTGGCTCACGTGTTTCTCCACCTCATTTTTCCAATGATGGATCAGAGAAGCAGGACAGATGATTAGTGTTCCATGAGAAGTGGACTCAGAGGAGTCTTGAGAGGGAGAAAAAAAAGAAAACCTAGTTACACTCATTAAGTAGCTTTAACTTCTTCAAGGCATTACCTCTTTTCCTTGACTGATGTCTGTTCATTTAATCAATATTTTTAACAACTGTTGCTCTTATTTCTACATATAGCTTATACCTTGGAGATACTGCAGGCTGGGATCCAGACCACAGCAATAAAGTGAATATCACAATAAAGAGAGTCACACAAAACTTTGCGGTTTCCCAGTGCATATGAAAATTTACGTTTACACTACATTATAGTCCATTAAGTGTTCAACAGTATAATACTTTTTTAAAAGTTGCATAGTTTAATTTAAAAATACATTACTTATTGCTAGACAGTGCTAACATCATTTGTAATCTTTTTACTGATGGAGGGTTTGAAGTATTCCAACAATTACCAAAATGTGACATGGAGACATGAAGTGAGGAAATGCTGGTGCAACAATGGTGCCAAAACCACAGGGTGGACATTGACCCTCAACATGTAAAAACAAAACAAAACACTATTTGTGAAGCGCAATAAAATGAGGTATGCATGAAACAGAACAGAAACTGGAAAAAAATAATCTTTTAACTCAAAACAATTATTTGTTTCTTTTCCCCTATAAAAGTGGAAGAGAGGCTAAAAGGGAGAGGAGAGTGGCTAGTACATTACTTCAGTTTAAAAAAACAAAAAACCTCAATGCACTTTCCCAGTGGCCAGCAGATAGAAGCTGGGTCATTTCCTAACTCTTCGTTCATTCATTAGAGGGCAGTATTATTGCTTTCCTTCGAAAAGCATACCTTAATTACATTCACACTGAAGAATAAGTACCAAATCCTCTAGGATAAGCAAACATTACTTCAGAACCAGACGGGGATGGCGTGTTTGTACCCGTGCCCTTGTGCACGTGCACACAGGGTGCTGCTCCACACAGGGACAGAGGACCCAGCTGCAACAGTGGCCAATGGAGGCCCTGGGAGCAGATGGCCAGATTCTCTATCTAACCAACTGAGAAATGTATTTGTGTACATCCGGTTTACATGTGGTGTCATCCATGTGTAATATACAGGACCTTTAAAGTACTTATACAGTTATTACATTTTAAAAGCAGAGATAGAAATGAGAAACTCCCTAGAATCTGGAAATTTCTGGAATTCAGAAACATGGAAAACTGTCTACTCTGGTGGCTGAAGTCTGATTTTGTTACAGATCTTCCTTCAGAAAATAATATTTTAATTATTTGGGTCTACCCTGTAGTTATGTTCTCAACATTAACAAAAACAATCATTAAGTTTAAACTAACATTTTTAGACTTTTAGCTCCCACCATAAAACTGTTTCTAATCACAAGTCAAGCTAATCTGATATTTAAAGGAAAAAAATGATCACTTCTAGTTAGCATATTCAGTGTCAGAAATGACACAAAGTAACAGTTTTCCAAAAATTTAAATATGACCAAAGGCATCCTTCCATGGCTGAAAAACTTCCACTCCCCACTGCCTCGTGTGATTTAGGAAGCGGCAGGCTAGCAAGACACTCTGGAATACCATTTTTGGAAAGCCAAGTCAAAGCCGTGTTTTTGTCCTTTTCTTTGCTTTTCTTTTGGGTCAAGATGAGTGCAATCATTGTCAGGGTTTTTCCTAACCCCATATCATCCGCTGGAAAATGAAAACAAAAATAGGAGAGGTAATTACTTTGGGCAAGGAATCAGTTCAACTTCAAGAGATGCAGTTGGGGTAGATATCAGTCTATTCCCTCTTGCCATTTATTTTGTGATCTAGGTCACAGACATTTATTATGACCTCTGTAAAACTTAAAACTTATTATTTAGATCTTATTTGAGTCTCTGTGTTTTATTGTTATTTATCCAATACATTCATTGGTATCTCTCTCAGTTTGATGATGTTGCCTGTGTGTATGTTAGTCTCTCAGTCATGTCCAACTCTTTGCGACCCCATTGACTGTAGCCCACCAGGTTCTGATGTCCATAGAATTCTCCAGGCAAGAATACTGGAATGGGTTGTCATTCCCTTCTCCAGGGGATCTTCCTGACCTAGGGATCAAACTCAGGTCTCCTGTATTGCAGGCAGATTCTTTACCATCTGAGCCACCAGAGGAGTTCCAGGGATTGCCTAGTCATCTTATTTATTATCCTGCAAAAGCAAAAAGGTCCCAGTAGATATATCCTGCTACACACTTTACTGCAATTCTGGAGTTAGAGTTAACTCAAGACAGTCCTTACCATCCCCTTAACTTATTCATCAGAGGTGGTCATAAATTAGCATTTCTTGGATACCATCATCATGCTAGTTACTGAGCTTATCCAATTTACTATTTACACCCTATAAAATGGTATTATCTTCTTTTTAATGGTTTAAATATGCATTCTGACATAAGCAGAAGTAAAATGTCACAAAATGGGCTCTGGTTCAAGTTCTGGCTCTGCCATTGTGCAGAAGAGTTACCACAGCAGCTGACTACTCTCCTTTGAAAGGCCAGCTTACAAGGCTGGCTCTCAGCTAGCATGTGGAAACTCATTTCAGGAGGGGTACTCCCCTTCCCAGATTGGGAGGAGTGGCTCACTACACCTTAACTGCTTGGACCCACAGTACAGTTTATACTGAATGCCTTCTTTCCCTCTGGGAATCTAGAATTTCAGTACCTGCCAGCCTGAAGCTGCCTATGTGGGTTTTTATCCAGCAGTAAAAATCCTGGGTGCCAAGTCTCTAACAAGCTTCCGTGGCTGGCAGTGTTTTACCTGTGTTTTCATACATTGCTGCTGGGAGATTAAGTACACAGAGTGACTCCACTGGGACAGGACTTGAACCCAGTTTCCCCTAGACTGTGCCCCATGTGCCTTTTTCCCTTGCTGATTTTGATTTATATCAAATCAAAATAACTAAATCATTATTCAGTTTATTTGACTGCAATAAATTATATCCATGAATATGATGCTGGGAAAGACTGACGGTGGGGGGTGACAGAGGATGAGATGGTTGGATGGCACCATCAACTCAATGGACACGAGTTTGGGCAAACTCTGGGAGATGGCGAGGAACAGGGAAGCCTGGAGAGCTGCAGTCCATGGGGTCACAGAGAGTCAGACATGACTTAGCGACTGAACAGCAACATCTGACTATATGCTGTGCATTCTAGCAAATCGTCCAACCAGGAGGTGAGGTTGGAGACCAAGACACAGCCACTTACTAGCCGTAGTGGACCTCTGTCACGTTTTCTGGAAGTTGAACACCTTGGAAATTTTTAGTGTGATAAGGCTCCAAAGCAGAGCCTGGAAAACTTGCTTCCTGCCTCCTCTGTAGCTAAGGCACCAGCAGCAAGACCAGGCTCTACAGAGACTTACACTCACAGCAGACTTTGTTTCAGATGTGAGCAACTTCAGAAGATAAGGCTCCCCGTGAAGCCCTCTCAACAGGAAGGGGTGGAGACAGCAATGTGTGGCTCTGGGGACTGGTGCCTTCCACTACGGCTCCAAGGCACAGAGCAGCCATATTGTTCTCACAGGACATTCCTTTGGTAACTTGACTCTGGCCACTGCTCCTAGAAGTCTGGCCTCCAGCTTGGCCCTCCACATCTTCCAAAGATTCTGTGGGCCACCAGAGAATAAACCCTCCCTCTGCTTCATCAGCCAGAGTCAGTCTCTACTGCCTGCAGGCAAGAACTGACTGATCCTATGGCAGTGTACTCTGGAGCACGTAACTTAAACTTCCTGATTGATGTTACGGCAGTGTACCCTGGAGTGCACAGCTTAAGCTTGCTGACTGATGCTATGGCTGTGTACTCTGCAGCGTGCAGCTTAAGCTTCCTGGATGATCCTACGGCTGTGTACCTTGGAGCACGCAGCTTTAGCTTCCTGATTGATCTTATGGCTGTGTACTCTGGAGCGCACAGCTTAAAGTTTCCTGACTGATCCTATGGCTGTGTACTCCGGAGCACGTGGCTTAAGCTTCCCACACTACAGTTTCCTCATCTGTCAAACAAGGTGTTAGAGTAGCTACCCACAACAGCTGTTGAGAGGACTGAACAAAGCAATGTATTTGTGGGCTCTTATCCCAATGTGAGACTCACCCAAAATTCCTCCTCGTGGCTTCTGGCTTTCCCGCCATAGCAGCCAGGCTAATGCCTGCTTCTGGTGTGGCAGCAGAGAGATCTGACAAAGGCAGTAACCGAAAGTTAGGTGCCGATTTCTGGAGAGAGGCTATGCTGGAGCCTGGCCACATGGACTCCCTCCTCCACTCGTTTACTTTCTGTAAGTGACCCTCCCAATATTCTAGCTGCCAGATAAGCCGCTAATTCCCCGTGAAGTCCTGGACTCCACTCTCTCACTGAGGGTCACCACGCGTCCTGGCCTGCCCACAGTTATCAGTCATGCCGACGGCCCAGCCTGTGTATCAGCGGCTGCTTCTGTCACTCTCAAGTGACTGCTGCTCCGTCTGCTTAATCAGCCCAAGTCAAGACCTCTGAGTGATCGCCCTACTTCCACCAGCCGCTCTGCCGCCTCGTCCTCATTCTCTTCAGTGTGACTCTCCTCGCTGTGGGCACTGTCTCCATCTGCAGTGCTAGTCATAAACTGATGGCCCTTGAACTGGGGGCCTCCCTGCTAGTCTTCCCTTCATCCAGTTTATCTGGAATTCTGTGACATAAATAACTTTCTTAAAATATCCCTGCTCAAATTTCTACAGTGATTCCATATCTCTTAAGCTGTGCTATGCTTAGTCATGTCCAACTCTTTGCGACTCCATGGACTGTAGCCCGCCAGGCTCCTCTGTCCATGGGGATTCTCCAGGCAAGAATACTGGAATGGGTTGCTATGCCCTCCTCCAGGGGATCTTCCCAATCCTGGGATCGAACCCAGGTCTCCCACATTGCAGGCAGATTCTTTACCACCTGAGCCACCAGGGAAGCCCAAGAATACTGGAGTGGTTAGCCTATCCCTTCTCCAGGGGAATTTTCTGACCCAGGAATCAAACCAGGGTCTCCAGCATTGCAGGTGGATTCTTTACCAGCTGAGCTACTAGGGAAGCCCTCTCTTATGCTGCTGCTGCTAAGTCACTTCAGTCGTGTCCGACTCTGTGCGACCCCACAGACAGCAGCCCACCAGGCTCCCCCGTCCCTGGGATTCTCCAGGCAAGAACACTGGAGTGGGTTGACACTTCCTTCTCCAATGCATGAAAGTGAAAAGTGAAAGTGAAGTCGCTCAGTCGTGTCTGACTCTTCGCAACCCCATGGACTGCAGCCCACCAGGCTTCTCCGTCCATGGGATTTTCCAGGCAAGAGTACTGGAGTGGAGTGCCATCGCCTTCTCCACTCTCTTATGCTATCCTAGTCTAAATTCCTCCACCAATGCTAGGCTCCATAGCAAGAGACTCTTGTGCTAAGTTACACCACCTGCTACTCCCAGCTCAGGCGCTGCTGTTACCCGATCATCAGTAATAATATCAATATCTGATCTTCCCTCCAACCACCACTCCCTCTCACTGGAGTGTTTGGTTCCTACCCTGTCTAAAGGCTTGCAGTTTCTTTAAGGCATAAATAATACTGCTGACCTAGAAAAACTTTTCCTCTGTTTCAAATGCCTTTGTACTTTGCATACACTTCACAGTATGTGACAGTGCACATTTTCTGTCTTACAATGATTGTCTAATCATCTTACATTGATTGCACATGCATTTTTACTCCAACTAGTTCATTAAAAGCAGCAATTCCTCTGCATCCCGTGGTGCCTATTGAAGCTCGATAAATGATAAACCCATCTGTTACTGCTACAGACATATAACTTAATGATGTTAACGAAAAAAAACCTGTTTTTTATTTTCACTGCTAAACAGAAAAAAAAAGCGAACACCATAAGGGAAACCACTTGAGTGTGATTTGTAGAAAAGATATGTCAGAATGGCTCTCTGGGACTTCCCTGGTGACAGAGTGGATAAGAACTCACTTGTCAGTGCAGTGGACACAGTTTCAATCCCTGGTCCAGGAAGATTCCACAGGTCCTGGAACAACTAAGCCCAGCACCACAACTCCTGAAGCTCACACCCTGGAGCCCATGTTCCACAACAAAAGAAGCCACCTCAATGAAAAGCCTGTGCACCTCCAGGAAGAGTAGCACACCCTCGCCACATGCAACCAGAGAAAGCTCACGTGGAGCAACCAAAACTAAAAATACATAAATAAAATTTTAAAACAGTAAATTAAAAAAGAAACCAAAAAGGCCTATTTAAAGAAAAACAATGAAGAGTGGCACTCTGGTAGGCACTTTCCCAGTGGTTGGGCCCCTCCTCGTGGGCGCCAGGGCACTGTCCAGGATACTCTGCCCTGCGGGCCTTCCCAGCTCACCTTCAGCCCAGCTGGATCCTCTGCCATGGCGGTCTCCCCAGGACAAGACTCAAGAGATCGATGCAGCTCGTCAATGGCTTCACTCGTGATCTTCCACACTGCATGAAGGCCATTCTGGCTCACAGTGCCTGCAGACAAATCCGAGACTGTATTATGTCCTGACCAGAGCTGCAAAAAGGCAATTCATTACTTGCCAGATGATGGATCTGTATGAGCTACAGGTTCTTGCCTCCAGATTCTCCCAGCCACTCTGACTCCTTTAGCCTCAGTCTCTGTATGTCTACCTTTTAAAGTTTCCATTAATAAGTGCTCTAATAAAGGACAAAGTAATAGAAAGTATAACTAAAATATAAGATAATCTATAATATTTAAAATTTTTTTTCAGCTTTGAAGTGGTGGCAGAGAAAAAAAGACCCCTAGCGTTGGATTCCAAGAATAAAAGCCAGCAATAGAAGAGATCGAGCTACAGAAATTGTCAATCTTCAGGCACAGAGAGAGCCCCAGATATGCATATCCCAAGATGCCTGTACTGCACCGGGAATACTTCAGTGTTGGAGACCACTCGTTCTATTAATACACAAAGAACTTCTACTCAGGTTAGGTAATAAATACAAGCACCTTAGCTGGTTGCAAATTTAGGGATGAAGTACCCAAATAAGAGATTTCTAAATGAATAAAAATTAATTATCCACTTAAACGTTAAAATGTTTTTAAATGAAAATCTATTTTAATGGGATTCTTTCCTAAACATATTACATAACTTCTTACCTTAATAATCCACCTAAATTTCTCTAGGCAACTCCATCACCATGGTGATGACTGAACGATGCTGGCATGCAGCAGTGTTCTTCAGTCTGGAGCACAGCTAAGCTGTGCCACTGGACTAAATATGTTTTCTTTTTTGTTTCAGTGGAAGTAGTTAATTCACAACACTGTGTTAGTTTTAAGTGTACAGCAAAGTGACTCGGTTATATGTATTTTTTTATATATATTATTTTCCATGATAGGTTATTATAAGATATCCCAGTGCTATACAGTAGATTCTTGCTGCTTATCTATTTTACCTATATAAGTACATTTTCTCTGTGCCCTTTTAGAGGGATCCTTGTGTCACATGGCACCCTGACTATCCCTTACCCTCTTCTGACTACTGCTTTCAACTTTTCTCCCCTCCCTCCAGGTTTCTTTTTCCTCTCCTTTTCCTTTCCACATCCTGAGCAGTTCTCAGAAGAAAACTGGCTTTTGCTTTTCTCATTGCTGTCAGCCCACCCGAGTTCCTGCGTCTTGGTCAGTAAACCATATGATCATATTACATAGTTGAGGCTCTTCTGGGGATCCTTCTCCTGCAGCTGCTTCAGGATTCATTGGTGTCTGTAGAGCTCAGGATGGAATCGCTCATTTAAATAGGGTGGTGCTGCTCTCTGCGGGTCTATTGGTCACGGTCACTTACTCCCCTGCTCTGCCTCAGTGCACACACACACACAGGACTACAGACATATCCACTGGTTTGCCTTCCTATTCATGATGTGAGTTTGAGTTTTCACTCACAAACATTTAGTAGATGACTCCCACGTGCTGGCCACCAAGCTGGTTGATTAAGGGTCATGAACAAGGTCAATGAACAGAGCAGACACAGTCTCTGCTCTCAAGAAGATCTAAATTACACTGTGTAAAAACTCAGCTGAGCATCACCAGCTTTATTACACAAGACAGAATAGCTTCTCCCTTCTCATGGACACAAAGGCATCTATGAGGCAGCACTTAACTTGTAGGCGTAGCTATTCCCCCCAGCGCCAGGCCCTCGGATCTCACCTCCACAGCACTGACCAGACGCTCCAGCAGCTTCCTGGTGGGCAGCCTTCAGTCCTTGAGAACCCAGAGGCCAGAGATCCTGACCCTGCAGGGGTTTGGGAGGCACCAAGTGGGGAGGGTCAGTGGTCTCTTTGGTGAAGTTACTCTGTTGAGGTTCTTGAGTGTTACTCTTCTCCTTAGTGTCTGTTCAAAACACAGGGAAGGACAGATTACACTTCAGAAAAGTGAAGGAATTCTATGAGCGAGGTGAGGTCAAGAGGGTGGGATCACCATGAGCAGGGGAAGGCTTCCTAGAGAGTGCAGCATTCAAAGGGCTTCTTAAACAATGGGAAAAGACTTGAGTCTACAGGAAATAGGAGGAAATTTTTATCAATCACAGATCCAACTTAAAAGGAAGCTCTGAAACAGACAAGATGGGCAGGTGAATGCATCAACCTATTCTTTTAATGTCAGGAACTGTTCCTCAGATTAAAAAAAAAAACAACTGTCTTAAGTATTTATTGAATTTGTTACATTGCTCCTCTTTTTATGTTTTGGTTTTTTTGGGGGGTACAGGGCCACGTGGCATATGGGATCTCAGCTCCCCGATCAGGGACTGCATTGGAAGGTGAAGTCCTAACCACTGGACAGCCAAGGAAGTCCCTCAACCTCTTTATCGATATGGCTCTCGAATGTCTCGTGAAGTTCATGCAAACCCCGGGTTCAGGGGCAGAACCCCTTTTACCTTGCTCTGGGGAGAGGGCCAGGGCACTGAGCGCTTCCTCCAGCTCCTGAATTTGCTTGAACAACTTCTGACCCTTGTCTGGAAGAGCCTGGATGTTCACCGATGCCAGTGTGCTCTGGAAAACAGATCCTATAAAATGGGTCACTCGCTCCTCTTGAGGTATCAGAAGGTAGTTTCAGATTAAAACAGCCTAGAAAGCTAAAACTGTAGCATTTGTCTTTTAGTCTGTGTGAAAATCAGAAACTTTCTTCTTTCTAAACCCAGCTGATTTACCAATCCTGAACATACAAACACAGCAAAAGGCAGAAACTAAACATCCACCTGTCAGACCTTCCTTACATTAATATATTTCACTTGCTGGTGGCGCACCTTACCTGCCCACAGCGAGCAATGCTCCGACCTTATGAACAAACACAGGTAGTAGTTACCTTCTTTTGTTTCAGTTGTGTTGTGAGGAACACACGTTGGGCTGCTGGGTCTGAACGTTCTCCCTTCTTAGAAACACTCGAGGCAGAAGCAACTGTTCTTTGCACACTCCTCTCCTGTGTGTCTGGAGGCGAGTCAAAGAGTAAGGGGCTCCTTGGCTTAGACGAAACAAAAACGACGTCACCGTCCTCACTGCCACCACTGCTTGTGTCAGTGTCTCGCCTCTCTCCTGCGGGGCGCCCTGTGGCCAGTGGCGCAGGCTGAGCAGCTGGTTCCTTCGGAGCAGGCATGTCCTGGGTCCCCGACTGAGCCTGAAAATGGCCCTGGAGCAGACTCTTTTGGAGGGTCTGTGTGCTTGGGTCATTCCCTGTCTTTGTTTCTCTAGCCTCCCAGCTCTTAGGGTGCTCCTTGTTGAGGGGCTCCCCTTTCAGGGGCTGGCTTATTGAGTGCTGACTGTGAACAGTTCGAGGCAAAGGCTTAGTTTCCTTTTCTGTCGTGAGTTCTGATTCTTTTTGGACAGAATGACTCTCACTCTCTGACTTCACCTGAAATGCAGATGGTTCTCTGAGCCCATTTCCACAGACCTGTTTGGATTTCATCTCTAAAAGGTTTCTTTTGTGCATCCCTTCTATCCCCTTTGCTTCACACTGAAACTCTGTCTTCTCCCTTTGCTGTTTGTCTTGAACTGCAGATTGTTTTTTCTTTACTCCCAGGCCAGATGAGAGCTCTTTCTCCGCCCAGCACTTAGATTCCGGCTTCTGTTCCTTCTTTTGATCCAGGAGTGGATCTCCTTTTTCTCTTTGCTTCTTATCAGCTGTCTTTTCCTCATCTTCACCTTTGATCAACTGTTTCCAGACGGATGGTTCTTGATTCTTATCAAGTACCTTGAACGGGTTTCTCTGCTGGCTGGAAGGACAATGAGATGGCTCAGAGGCAAGCGGAGACTTACTGGTTCCAGAATGTTCTTTAGAATTAGGATCCTAAAAGACAAAGGAAATAATCTGATCTTAATATAAAATATGAATGCAACCTTCACACCTAGAAGGCCTTTCTTCAGAGGAAATGGAAAAAGTAAAAGCAGTCCAGTTTTTCTAAATGTTCCTGGGATCATTTCTTCTCTAGAAAGGACTGCCAAACTCACACAGTATATGCTTCTTTTTTTTTTAATTTTAATTTTTATTTTTTCATCTCAGGTGTACATGAGTTCCCAATCTTGAACCCCCCCTCCCCCACCTCCCACTCCACATCAACTCTCTGGATCATCCCCGTGCACCAGTCCCAAGCATCCTGTATCCTGAACCGAATATAGACCCATGCTTCGTTTCCCACACGACAGCACACATGTTTCAGTGCCATTCTCCCAAACCTTCCCCCCCTCTCCCTCTCCCTCAAAGTCCAAAAGTCCATTCCATGCATCTGTGTCTCTTTTGCTGTCTCGTATACAGGGTTATCATCACCATGTTTCTAGATTCCATAAATATGAGTTAGTATACAGTATACGCTTCTTAACAGTACTTTCAATGCTTGGTTCCTTCTCTGTCCGTGATCACTGCTTCTACAGGTCCCATAGAAAAGCAGTGTCCAGGTCAATCTATTTTAATAATATCAATAGCCACAATGTGTATTTTTCATGAAAATGACTCTCTCAAGATGAACTTTTCCCCAAACCTAAACAGCTCTGATTTTGGCTTTAGGATGGTTTCACGATGCAAATCTAGAACCTTAAGTCCAAGCTATCCCTCTACAAGTCTCAAGACCTCCCTCAGTCTAGTTCCTCATGTAGTAGACATCTGCAGGGTCTCTCCTAGTTCTCACATTCCAGAAGCTTATGAGTTACACCCAGTTTATACAAACATCGAGTAGATATCAGTCTATAAAAACATGCTCAGACTTCCCTGGCAGTCTGGTGGCTAAGACTTCATGCTCCCAATGCAGGGGTTCTGGGTTCAATCCCTGGTCAGTGAACTAGATCTCACATGTCACAACTAAAGATCCTGCATGCTACAAATAAAATAAGAGTAGCCAAATAAATAAATATTAAAAAAAAAAAAAATCCCAGAGGTTAATCAAGTAAATTTAAATTTTTTCCCTAAATAGGAGAACGCTAACTATAGAATGGGCTTCCATGGTGGTTCAAATGGTAAAGAATCTGCCTGCAATGCAGGAGACCTGGATTCAATCCTTGGGTTGGGGAGATCCCCTGGAGAAGGGAATGGCTACCCACTCCAGTATTTTTGCCTTGAAAATTCCGTGGACAGAGGAGCCTGGCAGACTACATATAGTTCATGGGGTCGAAAAGAACTGGACACAGCTGAGCGACCAACACTACTATTACTAACTATAGAATGGATAGAGATTTATGTGTGACTGAGTTCCTTCACTCTTCACCTCAAACTATCACAATATTGTTTGTTAACTGGCCATACGCCAATATAATATTAAAAATTAAAAAAAAAAGATCCAAATAGTCCTTTGAGTTAAGAGTCCCAACAGAGTCTACCTTGCTGAAAGAAAAGAACTGTCTTTCAGAGAAAGTATGATGAAGACCAATCAGTTTATAATGGACTTTAGGGTCTTTTCAGATGATCCCACAGGTTAAACATCTTTACATAGTCAGATTTGAAAACAGAGGAATAATTCCTACCTGCCATGGGATATTTCCACACCACTGTTTCCCATCTGCTTTACTTTTAACACATCGGAAGAACAACCTGATAAAATATAAAACACAAATAATCAAGTTTGTGAAAATCCATTAAAATAAAAGATGTACTTGTTTTTAATTCAAGAAACCCTTTTATTTGATAACAGCTTTGAAAGGTCACTTGAAACCAATTACTCTTACATGTACTACATTTAAAAATTTTAATTTAAAAATTCTTTGCCTCATAGCATACTTACAAGACCTGAGAAGTGAAAGTATACAGATGTCATAGTAACCAGAGGGTATTCATAGATTAATTCTTTTAACTCTACAGAAGGACTGACATGGGAACACTGATCCACAAGCGCTGCTAAAATCAGAAAGAAGAAGATTACCAGACATTATGTGTCCCTAATGAGAAGCCACAATACTTCCTATAAAGTAAAACAAAAAAATAAGCCAAATCAACACAAAGATTTCCCCGGTTATCCAACGGTTAAGACTGCACCTCCTCTGCAGGGGGCCTGGGCTCCATCCCTGGTCTGGGAACTAAGACCCCACAAAACTTATAGTGGCGTGGCCAAGAAAAGAAAACCAAGACAAAAACGAACCTGAATCTGGTCAAACCCCTGGGTCCAATTAACAATTTACAGGAAATGCAAACAGATGAACACATAAAACTAGACCAGGGGATGTAATCTGCAAACTCTTAACAGTGGGAAGTACTATAAGACAAACAACTTGATTCCTTCAATAAGTAAATCACAAGGGAGAAGAAAAAGACTGGGGGGACCTATTTAAGAGACATAAAAAAAATCAATTAACTGCAATCTGTAGACCTTATTTGAATCCTGACTTAAGCAAAGGAGCAAAAACTACCAAAAATAAACTATTTATAGTATTTATGAATCTTCTGGAAATCTGTACTCCAATTGGTTAAAAAAAAAAAAAANGGGATTTCTTTGGAAGGAATGATGCTAAAACTCAAACTCCAGTACTTTGGCCACCACATGCCAAGAGCTGACTCATTGGGAAAGACTCTAATGCTGGGAGGGATTGGGGGCAGGAGGAGAAGGGGATGACAGAGGATGAGATGGCTGAATGGCATCACTGACTTGATGGGCATGAAGTCTGAGTGAACTCTGGGAGTTGGTGATGGACAGGGAGGCCTGACGTGCTGCGATTCATAGGGTCGCAAAGAGTCAGACACGACTTAGCGACTGAACTAAACTGAACTGAAATATTTACAGAAGAAATGACATTATGTGGGATTTGTCTCCAGACACGGAGGAGCTGGTGGGTAGGTGCAAGGACAGAGATGCAACAAGATTCGCCATGAGTGTGACTGTTGAAGCTCACATGCAGTAATTCTCTCCTGTCTACTTTGGTATATGTTTCCAATCTTTCATTAAGGAAAAAAAAGACTGACTACAGGCCTACATCCCAGGGCAAGGCAGTTGCTGTTGACACAAACACTACCTATATTCCAGCTATGCAAAAATGGCTGTGCTGTCCCGAGCTCAAACTAAGCCACACACTCTCCATCCCACTGGACTTTGCACGTGTACCACTCTCCATCTAAAAAATATCCTCCTTACCCCTATTTGCCCACCATTACCCCATCACCAGCTGTCAATCCTACAGGTCCCTCCACACCCAGTTCAAGACAGACCGCCTTTGCATGCTCTCTGCCCTGTTCATGCACTGTACTGCTTCTGTATTTTTGTTGTATATAATTATATTATGCTTATATCTGCCTTCAGATAATTCTCTCTTTATTCCTAAGCCTCGCTGTTTGTACATAATAGTTAAGTACTGTTGAATTTAACAGAACCAACTGAATTCTTCCTTACGCCAAATAACTTCCTCAAAAACATTTAATCAGTTAAATAAGAGCCTTTGACACATGTATTCCATTTAATTGTTTAAATAGGTAAAAATGCTCAATCAAAAAGTATAAAACAACAGTGAAAAGCACCTCCTCTCCATCTGTTCAGTTCACATCCCTCCCAAGTAACCATTTCTCTTAGTTTTTGGTTTGCCTTTCCAGAGATAGCTTTAATGAATATTCAGGTCAATGTATTTTCTTTATTTCTTCCTTATTTACTCAAGTGGGTAGCACAGTATGCTGTGCTGTGCTTAGTCGCTCAGTTGTGTCTGACTCTTTGCGACCCCATGGGCTGTAGCCCGCCAGGCTCCTCTGTCCATGGGGAGTCTCCAGGCAAGAATACTGGAGTGGCTTGCCATGCCCTCCTCCAGAGGATCTTCCCAACCCAGGGATCGAATCCAGGTCTCCCTCATTGAGGGNTGTGCTGTGCTTAGTCGCTCAGTTGTGTCTGACTCTTTGCGACCCCATGGGCTGTAGCCCGCCAGGCTCCTCTGTCCATGGGGAGTCTCCAGGCAAGAATACTGGAGTGGCTTGCCATGCCCTCCTCCAGAGGATCTTCCCAACCCAGGGATCGAATCCAGGTCTCCCTCATTGAGGGTGGATTCTTTACTGTTTGAGCCACCAGGGAAGCCCAAGAATATTGGAGTGGGTAGCCTATCCCTTCTCCAGGGGATCTTCCAGACCCAGGAATCAAACCAGAGTCTCCTGCATTGCAGGCAGATTCTTTACCAGCTGAGCTACCAGGGAAGCCCAGGTAGCATAGTATACATACTACTAAATATCTTGCTTGCTTTTTTTTAAAAAACTTAACAATATGTCTTAGAGATTTTTCTATAAAAACACATACATAAAGGACTTCCTTATGTGTACATATTTTCTACAATTGCACAGTTTTTTACACAGCAGCATTTTTCCATTATAAGGATGTTCCATTATTTATTTAACCAGACCCCCCTGGGTATTTCCAATCCTTTACTATTAAAAGCAATATCACAATGAATAACCTTTTGCATATGTCATTTACCATGTGTTTTAATATATCCATTGAGCAACTCTCTGTATTTCATGCTGTATATTAGAGCCTTCTCTGTTTTTCTTCATCAATTAGCTTCTAGATTTTATTTATTAGCTCACTTTTTTTCCTTTCTCCCTCACTAAGTTCAATTTTACCTGCATTAATTCCTGCTTTCTGTTTTCTTTCTGTTTAATTTCTTGCCCTTTTTCTAACTTCTTAAATTAGTACTGTGATATACAACACAAGGGCTTTACTGGTAGCTCAGTGGCAAAGAATCCGACTGCCAATGCAAGAGACGAGGGTTCGATCCCTGTGTTGGGAAGATTCCCTGGAGAAGGAAATGGCATCTCACTCCAGTATTCTTGCCTGAGAAATCCCAGGGACAGAGGCGCCTGGAGGGCTACAATCCATGATCACAGAGTCAAATACAACTTAGCGACTAAATAACAAATACAACACAAATCTCAACAGTCTGAGTCCTAACTCAAAATGAATCCTGAGCAGATCATAACCCCTCGATGCCATTACTTCACTTGGATGTAAAAGCAAAGATAACAAGCTCCAAATGGACAAGTGTTCAATAAGAGTGAAAAAGAAGACACGGACTTTCCTAGTGGCCCAGATGATAAGAATCCACCTGCCAATGCTGGGACATGGGCTTGATCCCTGGTCTGGGAAGGTTCCACATGGTACGGAGCAATTAGGCCCATGCACCACAACCACTGAGCCTGCATGCTCTAGGGCCCACAAGCCACAACTATGGAGCCTGCATCCTGCAACTACTGCAATCTGTGCACCTAGATTCTGTGCTCCACAACAAAAGAAGACCCCACACTGAGAAGCCCACACACAGCCTCGAGAGAGTAGCCCCACTCTCCACAACTAGAGAAAGCCCATGCAGACAACAAAGGGTCCAATGCAACCAAAAACGATAAGTAAAATTTTTTAAAAAAATAAAAAAGAAGAAAGGACCAGATCCTATCATATAAACTCATAATTTTCTCATTCAAGTTCATAATAAAAAACCTGTGTTGGTCTCTCTAATTTTTTCTTACTGCTTATAAGAAAATTTAGTTCTGAGCATATAGTTCTGAAAATTTCTGAAATGCCTTGATTGCAAATACTCAAAGGCTACTATTAGGGAGTACTACTACTTATGATGGAGAAGGCAATGGCACCCCACTCCAGTACTCTTGCTTGGAAAATCCCATAGATGGAGGAGCCTGGTAGGCTGCAGTCCATGGGGTCGCTAAAAGTCAGATATGACTGAGCGACTTCACTTTCACTTTTCACTTCCATTCACTGGAGAAGGAAATGGCAACCCACTCCAGTGTTCTTGCCTGGAGAATCCCAGGGACGGGGAGCCTGGTGGGCTGCCATCTATGGGGTCGCACAGAGTCGGACACAACTGAAGTGACTTAGCTTAGCTTAGCTTACTACTTATGAAAACAAGTCAAGAACAAATTTTTGCTGTTGAAAGTGTATCAAGTACCTGAAACCTTAACTGAAAGAATATTTTATAAATAGCATGTATTTTAAAGCCCAAACTTCATAGACTTTCAGGAGAAGGGCAAGATTTGGAGAAAGAGGGAAGTAAACAACACACAATGAGCATCAACTATGTGCTAGGCACACTGCAAAAACTGTTTCTGCTTACATTTTTATTAAAAACAATCTAGAAGAGCTCCTCTGTTTTTAGGATAAACGTTTGTCATGTTTATTAAATTGTAAATCAATAGAGAAAGCGGTGGAAATACATTGTCATAGAGAAAGCAAACACTGAGTCCACTATAAAAAAGAGGGTAATTTCTACAGTATATTCATTAACTATTTTCCAAGGCATAGGTTATGAACAAGAAAAATGAAGAAACCAGCTAAGGGTCATTCAAGGCCAAGTTCAAATCTCAATTCCTCCACTTTCTCAGTAACCTTCATCAGCCTTAATCTCTTACCATTGGTTTTACAGTCAGAGAAACATCTGGCATTCGAACACATACAATTTAGCACTCTAACATGCAGATCAGACTGCTCACCAACCTTCTTGTGTCTAACTCTTAGCCCAATCGTGTTTTAGGGCCCTTAGAAATACGGGTTCACTTCTCCACATGTAGTAACAGAAAAACATAAAGCTGGATTTTGACCTCACCTTCTACACAAAAATTCAAGATGGAACAAAAATGAATAGAATAAAACTGTAAATGTTCTAGGAAAAAAAAAACGGAGATGAATATTTTGGCATTCCCTAACGTAAAAAGGGAATGACAAAATCCTGCAGCTGAGAGATAAAGGATTTATTAATTTAACTACATAGAAGTATTAAATGTCCATATAGTAAAAATACCATAGGCAAAATTACAAGACAAAAGACAACCTGGGGAAAGGAATTGCTGTACACATAATAAAAGGCTAATATCCTCTCCATGGGCTTCCCAGGTATGCCAGTGGGCCTGCCAAAGCAGGGGATGCAGGAGATGCTGGTTCAGTCCCTGGGTCAGAAAAATCCCCCAGAGAAGGAAAGAGCAACCCACTCCAGTACTCTTGCCTGGAAAATCCCATGGACAGAAGAGTGGGGGGGGCGGGGGGGGTGGCGGCTACAGTCCCTGGGGCCGCAAATAGTCAGACACAGCTGAGTGAGTGAGCACACACACATAATAACGATTCCATACAAGGATTACTTCTGTGGTACAGCACAGTGCATGATACTCCACAGTACCTAGTCACAGGACTGGCTTTGTTGAGTGGGATTCTTTATGGGTTGCTGGAGCCCGAGGTCCTTCTGCATGGGTCTGGCTCATGTGCCAGTGCCTCTCTGTCATCAGCCTAGCTAATCATCATTGGGTTAGATAATCTGCACGCCAACTTCACCCAGTAATCAACCGACCACAAAATGGGTGTCCTAGATGTGCGCAGATTCATATGCTATTAAAAATGAAGCATTTTGGGGACCTCTCTGGTGGTACAGTGGGTAGGAATCTGCCTACCAATGCAGGGGTCATGGGTTCAATTCCTGGTCTGGGAAAATTCCACATGCCTTGGAGCAACCAAGGAGGTGAGCCACAACTACTGAGCCTATTTGCTACAACTACTGAAGCCCACATGCCTAGAGCCTTTGCTCGACAACGTGAGAAGTCACTGCAGTGAGGAGCCTGAACACTGCAACGAAGAGTAGCCCCTGCTCTCCACACTAGAGGAAGCCCATGCACAGCAATGAAGACCCAGTGACGCAAAAAAAAAAAAAAAAAAAGTAAAAACATAAAAGTATTTTTAACATCCCGGTACAACCAGTTATCTAAAGAACTAAAACCTGTTTTACCAATCTATAGACGAAGAATATTACCACCTATTTTGATCCTTGAGAATAAAAGCTAAAAGAGAGAGAGCAAGTGAGAAGAGAGGAGAGAACAGAGCTCAGGAGCCTGATGACCGTATCCAACGGTCATCAACATGTATATCAACATGCGCCACATCGCTCATGTCAAGGCAGGAGCTCTTCTCTCGGGTGTTACTGAGCAACAGTCATAGTTTTCTTTAATGCCCAACAACAGGGTCATGGCTGAAGCGCCAGTCAAACGCTGGTGAGTGGTACCATCTGGTGTTTAGTAAGAGAACTACACAAAAAAGTATAGCTTCATGCCAAGGTAAGAAAAATGGGCACCTTAGTGTTACTTTGGTTCACACCTCCCCTCCACTAATCTGCTACAACTGTCTCCTAGCTAGGTTAAGCATTAAACATAACAGTACTAATTCAAGGATATAAAGTCCTTTTAAGTTCTTGAAAAGAAAACCCAAATCTGGGGAAGAAAAACGTGTGCTACCTGATGTCTTTCTCCAGAGTGCAGGGATTCTGGCTAAATTTACTGTCCACTAGGGAAGTCGTCTTCCATAGATACATTAGCTATTTCTTTTTTAAATTTTCAGCTTATACCCCTAACACGGTATACCTGTTGGATTTTTTGCTGTTTTTTTGTTTTGTTGTTAATTTGTTGTGTGCTATAGAACTGTATTTTATTTGTGCTATAGCAATCTTTTCGAAGCTCTAGTAAGTTCCTCCTAGTGTCTAGACTTGAGCTAAAAGAAATGTATTCAAGAATTCTTTTTCTATTTTTAAAATAATAAGCACCTCAGCCTCGTCTACCTTGTGTGAAGAGTAATAGAGACAAGTTTTCAAGATTCTATCCTCAGCCCAGACCTCTCTCTGGAGCTGCCCACTCACTTTTCCAGCCTGCTTCACATGTACAAGACACATTGAGTCCAAAGCTGTATGTGTTAGCCATCCTTTACTGATGTTAACTTTCCTTCCTTGTTTTGCTTAATGGTAAACCCACCCAACCAGGAAACCACTTCCTGAGCACTGACCATGTGCTAAACACCAAACGAAGTGATCACAGACATGACTGCACCGACCCTCACAGCCCAGGGAATCCAGTGTTACCGTGACCGCTATCCCAGCTGAGTAAATGGAGGAAAGAACATGCTTAACCACCAGGACACACGTTGTATCAATTCTTTTTCAGCAACTATTCTCCAGTCTGTGTGTGTGTGTTAGTCGCTGAGTCATGTCTGAGTCTTCTCCACCCCATGGACTGTAGCCTGCCAGACTCCTCTGTCCATGGAATTCTCCAGGCAAGAATACTGGAGTGGGTAGCCATTCCCTTCTCCAGGAGATCTTCCTAATCCAGGGATCAAACCCAGGTCTCCTGCACTGCAGGCAGATTCTTTACTGTCTGACCCACTGGTCTAAGCACACCCAACACTACTGCCAGGGCTTCAATCCAAATTCATCTTTCTCTTAGAGAAAGTGGGTATGCCTGGAGCTGGTCAGATCTAGGCTCAAATCCCAGGGGCTTCCCTGGTGGCTCAGTGGCAAAGAATTTGCCTGCCAATGCAGGAGACATAGGTTCAATCCCTGGGTTGGGAAGGTCTCCTGGAGAAGGAACTAGAAACCCGCTCCAGTGTTCTTGCCTGGGAATTCTCATAGACAGGGAAGCCTGGTGGGCTACATTCCATGGGGTCACAAAACAATCAGACACAACTTAGCGCCTAAATAACAACAACAAGGCTCAAATCCCAGCCATGCCACATTATAATGCTGGGACCTCAAATTCCTTTTCTAACCTCTCTAAATGTTTCCTCATCTGTCTATAAAACAGGGACACTGAAACCTATCACAGTAGATTCTATGAAGAGGTCATGAACATGCCATGTAGTAGGCACTCTATAGCCCCAAATAGTTCAGTGAGCTGCTTGTCTCCACTGCCATCACTTCCTAATCTAACTTCCATAGTTCTTTTTTTGATGCAAATTGAATAAAAAATTCCTCAGCGTCTTCCTACCACACAGAACAGTATTTCTGTATGATCCAGGGCCCCCAGTAGTATGTAAAGGAGATTGTTTTAAATTCAGGCACTAAAGGCTTCCTGGCCCCACTGTACTAGCAGGAAACAATAGAAAAGTGAAATTTTTTAAAATTCCACTTATAAAGACTTCTCTGGTGGTGCAAAGGATAAGAATCCGCCTGCCAATGCAGGAGACACAGCTTGGATCCCTGGTCCAGGAAGATCGCACATGTGCGGAGCAACTAAGCTGGTGAGTCATAACTACTGGGCCGGTGCTCTGGAGCCCACAGGATGCAACTACTTAGCCCACATGCTGCTGTTGCTAAAGCCTGAGAGCCTAGAGCCTGTGCTCCGCAACAAGTGAAGCTGCAGCAATGAGAAGCCTGGTACTGCAACCAAGAGTGGCCCTCACTCACCAAAACTAGAGAAAGCCTGTGCAAAGCAACAAAGACCCAGCACAGCCAAAAATTAGTGAATAAATGATTTTTTTAAATTCCATTCATAATAAGGGTGTCAAGAAATATAAACACTGAGGACTAAATTTAACCAAAAGGGTGTATAGCACTCTATAATCAGAACTATTCCACAATTCTAAAAGAAATGTTAAATGTCATAGGTATATATACCATGCTCATGGACTGGAAGATCAAGATTAATATCTGTTCTCCCTACACTGATCTATACAGATTCAATAGAATCCCAACTGAGTTTTCTGAGGAAACTGTAAAAGGTGATTCTACACTTTATATGGAAATGTAAAGGACCCAGAATAGCAAATCTTGAAGAGGAACGTAGGAAGACTCACAGGATCTTATCTGATCATGTCAGAATAGGCAAAAAGATCAATGGAAAAGATTAGAGAGCCCAGAAATAGATCCACACATGGTGGTCAACCAATTTTTCACAAAGGTGCCAAGTGTTTCCATGGGAAACATTCAAAAACTGGTGCTGAAACAATTGAAATGGCATTCATTCGATAATACATGAAAAAATTAACGACTTTCTATCTCATAAGGTATGTCAAATTAATCTGAGATAGGGCACAGAGAGATAGTGAAAGACAGAAAAGCCTAGCATGCAGCAGTCCACGGGCTTGCAGAGTTGGACAAGACTGAGCAACTGAACAACAACAAAAGGCGTAGACTAAACTAAAAAGTCATTAAAAAAAATAAATAAAACAACTATAAAACTTCTGAAAGAAATCACTGAAGAACTTTATGATCTTGAGATAGGCAAAGATTTTCCACAGAAGACAAAAAGCACAAATCATAAAAAAATGATAGGCTGGATTTCATAAAATGAAAAGTTTCTACTCTTCAAAAGACAGTCAAGAAAACCAAAGCCACAGACTGGGAGGAAATATACACAGTATATATATCTGCCAAAGGACCTGTGTAGAGAATACATAGGAACTCTTCCAGCTCAATAACAAAAGACAGTACAATTTTAAAGACAGAAAAAATCCCCCAAAGTTACACTGTGTGATTCCATGTATGTAACATTTTGAAATGACAACATTTTAGAGCTGGAAATCAGGTTCATGGTTGCCAGGAGTGTACAGAGGGAAATAAGAGGAAGGTGGTGGGTATAGTTACAACAGGGCAACAAGAAGGATCCTCTGGTAAAGGATCAATATCTTGGCTGTTGTGGTAAATACACAAACGGTGGCTCAGTTGATAAAGCGTCTGCCTGCAATGCAGATCTAGGTTCAACCCCGGGATTGGGAAGATCCCTAGAGAAGGGAATGGCAACCCACTCCAGTATTCCTGCCTGGAGAATCCCACAGACAAAGGAACTTAGCAGGTTACAGTCCATGAGGTCACAAAGTGTCAGAGATGAGGGAGCAACTAAGCACACATGCATGCACATGTGATAAAGTTGCATAGAACTAAGTGTATAAATGTATACCTACCATTAGGTAAAGTCCACAGAGGATCTCCTTGTACTCTTTCTTAAACTGCCTGTGAATCTATAATTATCTCAACAAAAATTTCAATGAAAAAAATGGCCAAACTTTTAAACAGATACTTCATCAAAGAAGATATACAGAAACAGCAAAAAACTACATGAAACAAAATGGCTTTCATAAATGGTATTCTGGGCAATAATAAAGAATGAATTACTGATAGATACAACTACATGGACAAATCTCTATAGACACTGTTACATAAAAAAAGCCAGATACAAAAGAATACATGCAGTATGAATCAAAACAGTGATCAGCTATGATAGGTGGGGGATTATCTAGATGGGATCCAATGGCACTTAATGGGGTAATGAAAATAAATATTCTATATTTTGACTGGGATCTTGGTTTTAAGGGTGAGTATATACCTTTCTTAAAACTCAATCAGAAAACAAACAAAACTCAACTAGTTGAACACTTAAGAACTGTGTATCTTATTGCATACGTAACTCAGTAGAGAAATATAGTAATACAGGCAGTTTTCAGTTACATAAAATCGTGAAGATGGTACTTGAGTGCCTATATTTGGTGGGGGGGGGGGGCAATCAATCTAGAATATATAAATTTCAAACTGTCATATAAAGACCATGACATATAAATGTCATATAAAGACCACTACATATGGCCCCTGCCTTTCTGGCCAGTCTTATCTTCTGAATTCTCCACTTAAATATATGCTAAACGACCACTGAACAGAGTTTCCCTGATGGCTCAGTGGTAAAGAATCTGTCTGCCAATGCCAGGGACATGGGTTTGATCCCTGGGTCAAGAAGATCCGCTGGAGAAGGAAATAGCAACCCAATCCAGTATTCTTGCCTGGGAAATCCCATGGACAGAGGAGCCTGGCAGGCAACAGTCCATGGGTTCGAAAAAGAGTTGGACATGACTTAGTGACTAAATAACAAACAAAAAACCATTGAACTAAATGTTTGCAATTACTTCATGCTCCATATACTAACGCAGGATACTGACTAGCCTGTTATATACGACCTCTTTTTTGCCCCTAGAGATTTCCTACTTACTTTTCAATACTCATGAGAAATATCTGCCACCTATATAGACTTCCCTGCCCTTCTTCTGAGTTCCCATAGAAAAGGAAACTAGCACTTATTGAGTGCTTAACATACATTAGACATTTTTACACATTACCTCGTGGCTCACATGCTAAAGATTCTGCCTGGCATGCGGGAGACCCGGGTTCAATCCCTGGGTGGGGAAGATCCCCTGGAGAAGTGAATGGAAACCCACTCCAGTATTCTTGCCTGGAGAATCCCATGGACAGAGGAGCCTGGTGGGCTCCAGTCCAGGGGGTCGAAAAGAGGCGGACACGACTGAGCAACTGACTTTCACTTTCGTTCTACTACCAGAATGAGAAAGTTGACAAGCAAGTCCAAATTAATGACTGTTGGTGAGCTGATGTTATTGGCTACTTGAAAGCTAGAGAGGGAGGTGAAGCAGTTTATCCAGAAATTAACCACAGGTCAGGCTTCTCACATCAACAAGTAGCTCAGAAGTTAGGAAGTGACAGTCCAGAAGATATTCAATACATACATAAACACCATTTGTTTTTTACTGACTTTTCAAGACTAGTCAATCCTAGGAAAACACCTGACCATAACCCTTTCAGGCAAAGGAAAACAAAAACAAATACACTTAGCTGTTCCTTTTGGACACTTACCTGTATTCTTTCTTGCCCTGTGATAGAGACAGACCCTGAAGCTCTACCACAAAGTTCTCATGCAATAAACAGTGAGAAATAGGAATGCTAGAAGGGAAAAAAAAAAAAAGGAAATTCGTATTTTAGGAGGCATAGAGGTCAATATCCTAAAATGAAATCTAAAATATGTGTTTTAAACATAAGGGCCCATGTATAATCTCTACTGGGTTTGTAAATCCCACACACTTTCTTGTCCCTGTGCATTCCTCTGGGGAAAGGGCCCATCTTTTCATCTTTTCTCATGCCCCCAAATAAAGTATGACAATAAACATACCTACCTTTTTCCTCAGGACTCAAGTTTAAAATGATCTGGTGCTATGTACCACTCTACTGTGAGTCCTCCAAGCTGTGAATTTTCCCCAGGTTCTCCTATCATGCTTTTCCCTCTAATAACCTGTTAGCTGTCACTATCAAGAGGACTCTGGCAACACATTCTACTAATTACACTTCATGTTTGATTGGCCTAAGTTTAACTCCTCCCTTCCAACTTCTCAGTAGGAAAGAATTAAAAATAATATTTGAGAGTGAAAATCTAAAGTACTCTCATATGACCTGTGGCATTTTCCTTCTTTTTGCTTATAATCTGGTTACCAAACATATTCTAAATGGGTCAAATTATCAAATAACCATCTTTGAGTCAAATATTATTATACTAGTTTGTACAGCAATATGTTCTTATAAATGGTACTTTACATAAGGGCATTTTCCTTTTCATTTAAAACCAAATCTTATGTTTCCATTAATATTTAATTTCTACAAATCCGAATGTGCTTTCGTGTCTCATGCAACTTGTGCTAGGCATTGAACCTAAGAAGGTCCATATACATATTAGAAATGAAACAGTAAACCCTGACATAATGATATTTACAGCTTGAGTAATTTGTTTGGTCCCTCTTATCTTAAGATTTAATATTAATTTAAATAAAGTCATTCTGTATTTAATTTAAATGGATCCCAGTAATTTCTTTCAAATGAAAAAACTCATTAGAAGGCTAAGAAAATGCTTCCTCTAAAAAATTTATTTTCTAAATCTAAAAAAGGTAAAAATCTTCCACTTAAGTTTCAGTGTAACAAAAACACAAGTCATCTAAATCATGTGGGGAAAACATGAAAAGCTAATATATGTGTTGAAAAAAAATATTTTCTATTGATATCCATAGTGTCTTACACATGTAAAAAATGCCTTTTCTAAACCAAGTTCAGTAGAAAGCAGGAAAGAATGCATAATTTTGTTATAGTCTAAAATTTCACATAAAAACTGTGGACACCAGGTACTATGAAATACTAACAACACTTATGAGAACAGTATTTTCTCACTTCAAAGAAGATGCTTATTATTTCTCGGTCTCAGCTTTTAATTTTGTAAAAACTAGAGTGCTGAATCAGATTACTTGTCTTTTCAGCTTTAATCCCTAATTTGTTTTTTTCGAGTATCAAACTCACCACTTAAATGCAGAGAATCCTGTTTTTAAAGGGTCCCATTAATCTGACTACCAGGGTGTTTTAATCTCATTTGGAAACCAATTCGGCCTAAGACTAGTGTAAAGCTGGAGCCAATTATTTTCTGCTATGTCTGCACGTTCTCAATTATAAACGGGATGGGAGTAATGTCCCAGCAGGAAAAGGGACGGTCAAGGCCAGGCCAGTGAACCCAGAACTGAAAAGGTCCAGAAGGATCCAGATGAGGCCAATCCTCCAGATTATAAATGAGAGCCCTGGCGGCCCAGAGACGGAAAGTAAACAGCCATGGGTCACACAGCAAGCAGTAGCGGAGTGTGTCCCTAACATGCCGGGGATTACCAACTACTTCAAGGGCCCTGGCTCTGCAGACCAGGAGTCCCAGCTCTCCTAGTCCTTTTGGGCGGCGGGGAGCCGGCGACTCCTCCTGAGGTGCCACGCGCAGACCCAGGGAATTGTGCCTAGCTCGGAGACCTACTCGGTGGTCCGCACAAAGCTGCATGTGTCCGCCAGGCACACGTAGAAGCTCTTTCCTTTATTCGGGCCTTCTCGGACGCCGGTCTTCAGAAGACATAAAGTCCCTAAGGAGAGAAGGTCGACAACGATTACACCACGCTAGGCTGGCAGAGCCCTTGGACCCTTGGACCCTGACCTCCTACCATGCTCCGGACACCTAACTACTTCCATCTCGCTCCAGCTTTCCTCTTCTCCGAAGGCACCTCCTCTCCCAACGCCTGCTTCCGCCTTTTTCTCCGCCCTCCTCATTCAGAAACCAATCGTCACCCACCTCCTCCACTCTTAATCCCCCATAATTCACCGCCGAGGCTTTAGCCACACCCACCCTAACTACTATCAGCCAATCAGAAGGGAAATGTGCTCACATCCAACCAAACACTGCCGCCCAGAGATTCGCGGCTCGCCGAAATCAGAAATGGGGCGGGGGAAACCTGGTCTTTGGCCGGTCGGTGGGGCGTGGCTGAAGCTGCAGTGGGTTTTTGGAGGCTGGCGGGGCTTTCCAGCGGAGAAGGCAATGGCACTCTACTCCAGTACTCTTGCCTGGAAAGACCCATGGGCGGAGGAGCCTGGTAGGCTGCAGTCCAAGAGGTCGCTGCGAGTCGGACACGACTGAGCGACTTCACTTTCACTTTTCACTTTCATGCATTGGAGAAGGAAATGGCAACCCACGCCAGTGTTTTTGCCTGGAGAATCCCAGGGACGGGGGAGCCTGGTGGGCTGCCGTCTATGGGGTCGCACAGAGTCGGACACTACTGAAGCCACTTAGCAGCAGCAGTAGCAGCAGGGGCTTTCCGGAGGAGGGAAGCTTTGCGAGGAAGAAACTGATCTACTCTACCTTGCACGCATTTAAGACCTAGAGGCATCCCTAGAGAAAGCAGGCATTACAGACTGCAGAGAGGATCTCTACAAAGACTCTCTCCTTCCCGAGGCCGAGAGCGCCTAGAGCTTCGCGGTCTTCGGGATGCCAGCCGGGACCTAGCGCTGGTGGGCCCTCCGCCTCCGCGCTCGAACACTAGGGAGGGGAGTCCCAGAGAAGCCGCCGCCTCAGGAAGAGGCACTGGATTTGCATGTGGAGACGAAGCGGGGTGCGAGTGAGGGCCGTTGGGGTGTCCTTTATAGCTAAGCGGTGAACTGACATGTCTGTTGTAGAGCGGGCCTAAAGACTTGTCTAGAACCCACAACACAGTCCTTACCCATACACGTCTGTCTTGACAACCTGGTGGGATGCGCAGCATTTTAAGGACCCCGAGATTCAAAAGTTTGAGTGAGTCCCCCCAGGGTAGAGAATTAGTGAGTGGGCAGTTAGTTGGCCGACGGTACTCAGAAAACTGCCTCCTGTGTGTACTGTATGTTCTCTAGGCACTCAGTGTAGGAGACCTGAATTAGAAATGTGAAAGTGGAAACAACAGGAGGAATAGATTGCCTTTGTTGAAAGGGAGTTTTATATTGTACATTTTGTATTGTCAGACTTTTTCTATTAGTATGCGTTTGTAATATTAAAAATCGAGGATGTAATTAAAAGAAAGGGGACTATTTGAAATCGTAATCAGATCTCTTAGTCAACAAAAAGGGAGGAATAAGAATCAGACGTGGCAAGAGAGACGGCTTAATCTTACAACTATTGAGGACCATATGTACAGACATATGGTGTGGCGTGTGTAACTGTAGTTACAGAGACAGTAGGACAGGAAAATCTGCAAGTTCTAGGAAATCTGAGCTATATGGTGAATGTAAATGTCGTAGGGAGCCAGAGGATGGGAGACAAACCTGAGAATAAACAATTCTTCTTGTTTATTAAGAATTAAGTTCTTGGAGGGGTGGTTCAAGATTGGGAACTCATGTACACCTGAGACGGAAAAAAATAAAATAAAATAAATAAAAAAAAGATTATGAGTCAGTAAAAAAAATAAAATAATTAAGTTCTTAATAAATAGCTTTTTGTATACCCAGTGTGGACTAGGTGCTTAGGAAATATGCAATCCATTTATTCACATATAAAGTTTAAGACATACAAAGTTCTTTGTTCTAACCACAAAGAACTTGCTCAGAATTTGGAGGAGACTGATCTAGCACATACTGAACACTTAAATAACAATGTAATAGCATTTGAATGGCATGCTGAGTGGACATCCCAGTAAACTCTTAGGATTAAAGATGTGTCTGAAAGCAAAGTAGAGTGAGTTTATACATAATTATCCCTTCTGAAACACCTATAGATAAATGTAGAAATAGGAAAGGAGTAAAAGAACAAATAGAGGCAGTTTCATTATACCCAGATTGTAATTCTTGCATTGAGAGATTCCTATTCATATATTTAATAAATGCTATATTAGGAAAAGTAGACCATGAATATTGGATTTGCAGGACAAGGGGCATGATAATTTAATTATTTCTTTAAAAATGCCTTTTTGAAACAAAACAAAATTAGGGCCTCTTAAATGTCCCATTAAGGAGGGAACTCTTCCTTTGTCAAGTATTCAAGCTAGTGTCTCAGGTCAAACCCCATGAAAGGGTGCACAGCCAAATCACAGAATGGGGGATTATTTCTCCCATAAATTTGGTCACAGTCTACGGGGGTGCAAAGAGTCGGACACCACTGACTAACACAACACACACACAGAATTATACAATATACACTTTTCAAAATCTATACATTCAGTTCAGTTCAGTTCAGTCGCTCAGTCGTATCCGACTCTGCGACCCCATGAATCACAACATGCCAACTCCCGGAGATCACTCAGATTCATGTCCATCAAGTCAGTGATGCCATCCAGCCATCTCATCCTCTGTTGTCCCCTTCTCCTCCTGCCCCTAGTCCCTCCCACCATCCGAGTCTTTTCCAATGAGTCAACTCTTCGCATGAGGTGGCCAAAGTACTGGAGTTTCAGTTTTAGCATCATTCCTTCCAAAGAAATCCCAGGGTTGATCTCCTTCAGAATGGACTGGTTGGATCTCCTTGCAGTCCAAGGGACTCTCAAGAGTCTTCTCCAACACCACAGTTCAAAAGCCTCACTTCTTCAGTGCTCAGCATTCTTCACAGTCCAACTCTCACATCCATACATGACCACAGGAAAAACCATAGCCTCGACTAGACGGACCTTAGTCGGCAAAGTAATGTCTCTGCTTTTGAATATGCTATCTAGGTTGGTCATAACTTTTCTTCCAAGGAGTAAGCGTCTTAATTTCATGGCTGCAGTCACCATCTGCAGTGATTTTGGAGCCCAGAAAAATAAAAGTCTGACACTATTTCCACTGTTTCCCCATCTATTTCCCATGAAGTGATGGGACCNGTCTCTGCTTTTGAATATGCTATCTAGGTTGGTCATAACTTTTCTTCCAAGGAGTAAGCGTCTTAATTTCATGGCTGCAGTCACCATCTGCAGTGATTTTGGAGCCCAGAAAAATAAAAGTCTGACACTATTTCCACTGTTTCCCCATCTATTTCCCATGAAGTGATGGGACCAGACGCCATGATCTTCATTTTCTGAATGTTGAGCTTTAAGCCAACTTTTTCACTTTCCACTTTCACGTTCATCAAGAGGCTTTTTAGTTCCTCTTCACTTTCTGCCATAAAGGTGGTGTCATCTGCATATCTGAGGTTGTTGATATTTCTCCCAGCAATCTTGATTCCAGCTTGTGTTTTTTCCAGTCCAGCATTTCTCATGTTGTACTCTGCATATAAGTTAAATAAGCAGGGTGACAATATACAACCTTGACATACTCCTTTTCCTATTTGGAACCAGTCTGTTGTTCCATGTCCAGTTCTAACTGTTGCTTTCTGACCTGCGTACAGATTTCTCAAGAGGCAGGTCAGGTAGTCTGGTATTCCCATCTCTTTCCGAATTTTCCACAGTTAATTGTAATCCACACAGTCAAAGGCTTTGGCATAGTCAATAAAGCAGAAATAGATGTTTTTCTGGAACTCTCTTTATGGACCCTTATTTTGAGTAAAGTTGAGACTTTGAGTTTGTTTTGCTTTAAAACTTGATGTATTCAAAAATGAATGCGTAGGCTAGGTCTTAAAGCTCAGTGGTTTAAATCCACAGGTTAATGAGCCAATAAATTATTTGTGCATGGAGGGGGTCAGACATAAAGTATGTGACAGAATTGTTCTAAACCTCGGTTGTGGTGATGGCTGCACACTGTATACATTTCCTAAGACTCGGGGAACTATACACTTTAAATAGGTGAATTCTATGGTGTCTATTCTTCAGTAAAGCTGTTAAAAACAGCGTATAGGCAATACCAAAACATCTGCAAGGAAAAGAATATCTCGGCTCAGTCACCTAAATGTTTCAGCATCCTACGGGCTCTTTAGTTTTAGATGGTATTGATCCTTAAGCAGACTGGTTCTCTGACCTGTGGAATAAAATCCAGAGTGGTAAAAACACACGTTTTAATTTTGGGGAAATAAGCAGTTGTATATTATCTAGTCAGCATTGTGCTGGGTGGCGTATGTTAAACATGAAAGCCATCTGTAAGATACTGGTGGTGAGGGTATCAGCTGGAAGTCACCCCTTGACTTTGTTGTCACTGTCTGGTTTTTCAGTCACTAAGTCATGTACGACTCTTTGTGACCCACAGCACACCAGACTCCCCTGTCCTTCACTATCTCCTGGAGTTTGCTGTAACTCCTGTCCGTTGAGTGAGTGATGGAAATAACCAGCAATTCTAAGTTTTAAGTTACTTGTAAAATTCACGTTCTATGCAACTGATGCCTCCCAAAATCTTGGCTTTCTTTGCCCACTGAAGCCAAATAAAAAGTGTGGAGAGAGACTTTGGAGGAAATAGAAAGGTGGCTTTAATCCTCAGCATGTGGAGGGGAGACAAAGCAGACTCAAGCCCCCACTCCATGAGGAATCTGAGGGATTATATGGATGAAGGCTCACAATCACAGGTTGGTGATGACCAAAGCTATTGAAAGGTGTAAGAATCTTTCATTCTTCCTCTTGCATTGTTTCCAAAAAATGGTCACAGGCTGGCGTCAGGTAGCCCGGTAATTGGGTCCATTGTCTTCTGTGTATTGTACTGTGGCCTTCTTTCTATTAATGTAATGCAAAAAGACAAAGACTACAAGGGATGGTCTCCAAGAGAGTGCTGTAAAGGTGAGCACCAGATATACGATGTAATTAGCATAGAGTTAAAAGAAGTAGGTGCAGAAGGTAGCTCATGCAGCGCTAGAGGGCAGAAAAGCAAACTTAAGTTATAGACAATAATTAGGAATGGTTACAGTGAAAACTAGGAATGATCAGGCCTGCTCACTGTTCTCTCTGTCTTCTTTGTTCTCAGGAAAGAATAGAAAAACTCATTCCTCTTTTTTACCTCTTCACTGTTTTAAACATTAAGTTGTCCAAATATGCCTCTCCAATTAGCTGATAATCTAGGTTTATTTCGATTTTATATCCCTCTGGGTGTTTGCTCATTGCTTTGGGGTGGGGTGGGAGGGGTAACTAATTTTAAAGAGTAGGTAAAGGATTTTTTGTCCCTATGAGGCAAATTTACTATAGGGAAACATCACTGTAGCCTACTTCTGCAGTATATTTTGAGGTATGCGCTTTTTAAAAAAAAAAAAATTATTTACTTATTTTTGGCTGTGCTAGGTCTTTGTTGCTTCACGTGGGCTTTCTCTAGTTGCAGCAAGCAGGGGTTGCTCTCGAGTTGCAGTGTGCAGGCTTCCCATTGCAGTGGCTTCCCATGTTATGGAGCACACTCAGTAGCTGTGGTTCCTGAGCTCTAAGGCATAGATAGGGTCAGTAGCTGTGACACATGGGCTTAGTTGCTCCGTGCATGAGGCGCCTTCTAAAAGCAAGCATAGAACCTGGGTCCCCTGCACTGCAAGGTGAATTCTTAACCGTTGAACCACCAGGAAAGCCCTGAGATAAGTGCTTTTACAGACAGCACTTGTAAGTGATTTTAATTCACACAGCTACCCTGGGAGCAGGTATTCCTTTATCCCCATTTTAAAGAAAGGAACACCAAAGTTTAGAGAACTATTAGCCACTTTCTTACAGAGCCCCACTTGAACTTTGGAACCAAAAGATTAATCTTTTCCTAGCTCAAAGTTACAAAGCTGACATCAGACAGATCAGGAACTGGAAGGCACTTTGGAGGGACTCCTATCCCAGTTCTTGCCACCACGGTATGTTTAGGAAGCATAAATTGTTCAGTGATGCATTCAGACATTTAACCTATTCATAGCCAAGCATTCAGATACTGTATTATACAGATGCAGCTCAACAAGCCCAAAGAAACAAAAACCAAGTCCTGCTGTTTTATAAATGATCACTAGGTAGCAGCATATTAACATAAAAACCGAACACACGGTCCACTTCTGTTTTCACGCTCTTTAGTGATAAGCAATGGTAATTCAGTTTCATTTTACTTTGTGTCTTTCAAATATATGACCATTTTAAACTTTACCATTGATAAAAGCATAGTCAAGATGAGAATATAGTAAGGACAAATTTGGTTATTTGGAAAAGGAAAGAGATTTTACAAATTCTTTTGTTGTACCAATATTTTCTGTTAGGTTCCAAATGTCACTGGTGTTAAATTATTATCCCCAAAATGGTTCAAACCTGGCACCCCTTCTCTATTTTTGTTTTTCATTATGTATACTAGTCAGTAAATTTATAAAGTTGTGCAACAATCATCACAACCTAGTTTTAGCACACGTCCATCATCCCCAAAACTTCCCTCAAACCTATGTATACTCAACGGACACAACACCCTTGTTCTCAATGAATTGAAGGTTTTTGCTTCATCTTGAGAAAGAATTCAAAGAGGTACCAGGGAGATTAAGAATGTAAAGTGAGAATTTATTTAAGCTAGAATATGCTCTCAGACATTTCATGGCAAATAGATGGGGAAACAGTGGCTGACTTTATTTTTCTGGGCTCCAAAATCATTGCAGATGGCGACTGCAGCCATGAAATTAAAAGATGCTTACTCCTTCGAAGGAAAGTTATGACTAACCTAGACAGCACATTGAATAGTCCGTCTAGTCAAGGCTATGGTTTTTCCATTGGTCATGTACGGATGTAAGAGTTGGACTGTGAAGAAAGCTGAGCACCAAAGAATTGATGCTTTTGAGCTGTGGTGTTGGAGAAGACTCTTGAGAGTCCCTTGGACTGCAAGGAGATCCAACCGGTCCATTCTAAAGAAGAACAGTCCTGGGTGTTCATTGGAAGGACTAATGCTGAAGCTGAAACTCCAATACTTGGCCACCTGATGCAAAGAGCTGACTCATTGGAAAAGACCCTGATGCTGGGAGGGATTGGGGGCAGGAGGAGAAGGGGACGACAGAGAATGAAACGGTTGAATGCATCACCGACTCAATGGACATGAATTTGGGTAAACTCCGGGAGTTGGTGATGGACAGGGAGGCCTGGCGTGCTGCGATTCATGGGGTTGCAAAGAGTCAGCCACGACTGAGTGACTGAACTGAACTGAACTGATGCTCTCAGACGGAAAGCAGGCAAACGGGTGAGGAGTTGCTGTCCTGGGTTTCCCAGGCAAGCCAGTTTTGAGGGGCATACAAATAAAGGGATGGGATATTTCGCTGGAGAAGGAGGAGTTTGGGAATCACACTGTCATATTCCCTGATTTTGATCCCAGCTCCATCTTCTCAAAGGGAGGAGGGATTTTTGTCTTTATAGAAGTGTTGGGCTTCCCTGGTGGCTCAGTGGTGAAGAATCCACCTGGCAATGCAGGAGACACGGGTTAGATCTCTGGTCTGGGAAGATCGCACATGTCACAAGCCGTGCGCCACAATTATTGAAGCCTGCATACCCTAGAGCACGACAAGAGGAGGCGCCACAGTGAGAAGCCTACCCCAACTGGAGAGTAGCCCCTACTTGCTGCAGCTAGAGAAAAGCCGCACAGCAACAGAGACCCAGCACAGCCAGAAATATACAAATACATACAATTAAAAAAAAAAAAAGAAGCACCACCACAGTGTCAGTGCACGATGGGTACTTCTTATCTGCAAGGCTAATTTTATTGTAATGAGATCATAATGAGCAACAGGTTACATTCCTATGCAGGAGATTGCCACCTTCCCTCACCTTTCTTTGTATGCTTCCATGGCATTTATCATCCAACATCCTGTGTATTTTCCTATCAGTCTGGAGGTTTCTGCTTTTCTTTGTCTGCCCCTGGACGCCTGCTGTTTACAAGCTGTGAGATTTCCTGCCACCCGGCCCCTTCCCCCAGTTCTCTGCTCATACCTAGCTACCTGCCTGCTATATGAAGCCCAACACCAAGGCCGCCGCTGATCTGTTTTCTGTGTTTATAGATACGCCTTTGGGGAACATCTCTTATAAGTAGAGTTTACAGTATGCAGTCTGTTGCCCCTGTTTTCTTTCATTTAGCACAATGTTTTGGAAGTTCATCCATGTTGTAATGGACATCAGTGTTTCACTCTTTTTATGGCTGAATAGTATTCCATTATATTCATCACCAGTTGACAGATCTTTGGATTGTGTTCCCTTTGGATTTATTGGGAATAATGTTGTTATGAACATTAACAAGTCTTTATGTGGGCATTTGTTTTCATTCCTCTTCTGTAGATACCTATGAGAGGAATTGCTGGTCAGGTGGTAAGTTTATGTGTAACTTTTTAAGAAGTTACCGAGCTGTTTTCCAAGTGGTGGTACCATTTTATAATCCCAGGAGCAACATATAAAGGTTCCAAGTTCTCCACATCCTTACCAACACATGTTATTGTCTTTTTTTTTTTTTAATATAGTCATTCTAGCAGCTATGAAGGGGTATCTTATGTCAGCCTTATTGTACATTTCCTAATGACTACTGAGGTTGAGCTCCTTTTCACATGCTTGTTAGCCATCGTCTTCCTCTTTTATGTTGGTCTTGAAAGGCTTTTTCCTTTAAAGGTTTGTATGAAACAAACCAAAAAGCAAAAATGACATTTGCTGTTGTTGTTCAGTTGCTCAGTCATGTCTGACTCTTTGCAACCCCAAGGACTATGTACAGCACGCCAGGCTGTCCTGTCCTTCATATCTCCTCGAGTTTGCTCAAAGTCATGTCCATTGAATCCTTGATGCCATCCAACCATCTCATCCTCTGTCGTTCCCTTCTCCTCCTGCCTTGAATCTTCTCCAGTATCAGTGTCTTTTCCAATGAGCCGGCTCTTCGCATCAGGTGGCCAAAGTATTGGAGTTTCAGCACCAGCATCAGTCCTTCCAATGAATATTCAAGATTGATTTCCTTTAAGATTAACTGGTTTGATCTCCTTGCAGTCCAAGGAACTCTCAAGAGTCTTCTCCAACACCACAGTTCAAAAGCATCAATTCTTCAGCGCTCAGCCTTCTTTATGGTCCAGCTCTCACATGCATACATGACTACTGGAAAAACCATAGCTTTGACTTTACGGACCTTTGTTGGCAAAGTGATATCTCTGCTTTTTAATATGCTGTTTAGGTTTGTCATAGCTTTTCTTCCAAGGGACAAATGTCCTCTAATTTCATGGCTGCAGTCACCATCTGCAGTGTTTTGGAGCCCAAGAAAATAAAGTCTGTCACTGTTTTCCATTTTTCCCCCTCTATTGCCATGAAGTGATGGGACCAGATGCCATGATCTTAGCTTTTTGAATGCTGAGTTTTAAGCCAGCTTTTTCACTCTCTTCTTTCACCTTCATCAGGAGGCTTTTTAGTTTCTCTTCACTTTTTGCCATTAGAGTGGTGTCATCTGCATATCTGAGGTTACTGATAATTCTCCTGGCAGTCTTGAACCCAACTTGAGCTTCATCCAGCCTGGCATTTTGCATGATATACTCTGCACATAAGTAAAATAAGCAGGGTGACAACATACAGCCTTGACATACTCCTTTTCCAATTTGGAACCAGTCCATTTTTCTGTGTCTGGTTCTAAGTGTTACTTCTTGACTTGCATACAGGTTTCTCAGGAGGCAGGTAATGTGGTCTGGTATTCCCATCTCTTGAAGAATTTTCCACAGTTTTTTTTGATCCACACAGTCAAAGGGTTTAGTATAGTCAGTGAAGCAGAAGTAGATGTTTTTCTGGACTCTCCTTGCTTTTTCTGTGATTCAACAGATGTTGGCAATTTGATCTCTGGCTCCTCAGCATTTTCTAAATCCAGCGTGTACATCTGGGAGTTCTTGCTTCATGTCCTGTTGAAGCCTAGCTTGAAGGATTTTGAGCGTGACTTTGCTAGCATGTGAAATGAGTGCAGTTATGCAGTAGTCAGAACATTCTTTGGCATTGTCCTTCTTTGGGATTGGAATGAAAACTGACCTTTTCCAGTCCTGTGGCCATTGCTAAATTCCATCCTGTGGCCATTTTCCAAATTTGCTGGCGTTAATTTTTATTAACACAAGGAGATCAAAGAAATATTAATGCATAATGTTAATGTTTGTATATTAAGTAAGAAAATTGAGTATATGCTATAATGTAGTTCTGTGGGAAATATATATCTATATATTTTGGCTGTGCCACCACATGGCATTTGAGATCTTAGTTCCCTGATGAGTGATGGAACGCATGCCCCCTGCAGAGGAAGTGCAGAGTCGTAATCACTGGACCACGAAGGAAGTCCCCTGTGAGAAATATTTTAACAACAAGCTATTAACTTTTTATAATTGAAGTATAGTTGATGTATAATGTTATATAAATTACAGGTGTACAATATAATGATTCATGATTTTAAAAGGGTATATTCTATAGTAATTATAAAATTTTGGCTATATTCCCCGTGTTGTACAATATATCCTTGTAGGTTATTTTCTTTTTTAATATTTGTATAATTAGTTTATTTATTTGCCTGTGCCAGGTTGGGTCTTATTTGCAGCATGCAAACACTTAGTTGTGGCATGTGGGATCTAGTTCCTGGACCAGGTTCAAAACTCAGACTCTCTGTACTGGGGGCTCAGAGTCTTAGCCACTGAGCCACCAGGGAAGTCTGCCTTGTAGCTTATTTTATACCTAATAGTTTGCACCTCTTACTCTCCTACCCTTGTGTTGCCCCTTTTACTTCTTCCATTTTTTCACTGCTAACCACTAGTTTGTCCTCTGTATCTGTGAGTCTGCTTCTTTTTTGTTATGTTCACTAATTTGTTGTATTTTTTTAGATTCCACATATAAATGATACCCTACAAGGTTTTTCTCTGACTTACTTTGCTTAGCATGATGCCATCCAAGTGCATCCAGGTTGCTGCAAATGGCAAAATTTTCATTCTTTTTTATGGCTGAGTAGTATTCCATTGTGGAAATGGCAGTGGCACCCCACTCCAATACTCCTACCTGGAAAATCCCATGGACAGAGGAGCCTGGTAGGCTGCAGTCCATGGGGTCGCTAGGAGTCGGACACGACTGAGCGACTTCACTTTCACTTTTCACTTTCATGCATTGGAGAAGGAAGTGGCAACCCACTCCAGTGTTCTTGCCTGGAGAATCCCAGGGACGGAGGAGCCTGGTGGGCTGCCATCTACGGGGTCGCACAGAGTCGGACACGACTGAAGCAACTTAGCAGCAGCAGCAGCAGTATTCCATTGTTTGTGTGTGTGTGTGTGTGTGTGTGTGTGTATCATATCTTCTTTTAACAAACTATTAACTTTTAGGACTATATTCCATTTATATACCTCTGAGAGATTGGATTGGGTTCAGTTTTCATTTTCTCCTGCTCACATGTATTGCTCTTATGACAGAAAAAATCTAATAAAGATCTTAAAAGCAGACACAGAGGAAAAATAACAAAGAAATACACAAAATTAATAATGATGCCAATTGAAGGTGGAAGGATTATTGGTAGCTTTTTTCTCTTTCTCCCCCTTTTACTATACAGCCTGCGGTATTATGATACTGTTGGGTAAAGTGACTGTGGGAACCACATCTCCACGCCTCACCACAGCCCCTCTTAAATCTGCTTAGTTCTTTTTTGCTTGTTTGTTTAGTTCTTAATCTAGCTGTTCAACCCTGACCTTCCAATAATTGATCCTTTATTTTATGTTTTAAAATTCATCCCATTTCCTTCTTGGTATCTAATTTCAATTTTATAGCAAAATCCCTCTTCCCTTAACTCTATTCTAGTTATTATTTTGCTTAATTCTAACCATATCCTCAGTTCCAGTTCTTACTAGAGAGCAAGGACATTTCTCACTTGTTTTCTAAGACCTTTACCTCTTTAGAAATTATAGATAACCTTCTAGGTTAAAGAGGTAAAAGGTCCTAGAGTCTCAAGGATTGCAACCCACTCCAGTACTCTTGCCTGGAAAATCCCATGGATGGAGGAGCCTGGTGGGCTTCAGTCCACGGGGTCACTAAGAGTCGGGCATGACTGAGCGACTTCACTTTCACTTTTCACTTTCATGCATTGGAGAAGGAAATGACAACCCACTCCAGTGTTCTTGCCTGGAGAATCCCAGGGACGGGGGAGCCTGGTGGGATGCCGTCTATGGGGTCGCACAGAGTCGGACACTGAAGCGACTTAGCAGCAGCAGCAGTCTCAAGGTATCTGAGGCTCTGAACTTGTTTGCTGGAATTCACCCTGAGTTGCACTTCTTCTGGAAGGCAACAAATGACACTAGGGTAGATTCCATGTTCTCAAGTTGAGAATGAATACACTGCCCAGTGCTCCAAAGGCTTTTGCCATGATGTTTTGAGCCTCACTAGAGGCAAAAGTACTAGAGTGATTGCCATGCCCTCCTCCAGGGGATCTTCCTAACCCAAGGATCAAACCCACATCTCTTATGTCTCCTGCATTGGCAGGCAGGTTCTTTACCACCAGTGCCACCTGGAAGGCTATGGAGGGCCTTCCTAATTGATCTCTATCTCAGCTCCCTGTTTGTAGTCAGCTTACCTGTTGATTGTCTGTCCCCTCCATCGATTACATAGGTAGGTGCCGAGAGCAGCTTCTGTTCTGCCCACCACTCACTATATACACAGGACGTAGAATTTCACTATATACCTTTTAAGTGAAATAAATTAAACCATAGAGTGGAAGAGACCCCGAAGTCACCTAGTGTGTCCTCCCAATTCCCTCCACATCTTTCCTAATGAGTTCAAGATAGAAACTTCGGGTCACAGCAAATGTTGTATTTGGATATCTCCAAATGTCAATTAATTCTAAAGTACATTGAGTAGAAATCTGTCTTTCTGTCTGAAACGTCCCTTTACTTGTCATCTGGAGGTACATGTAATAGACTTAATTCTTTCCAATGTCACTTTCAAATATTTGAATATGACTAACTCTTCCTCCCCACACTCTACACCCATTCTCATTCCTCAGAGAAACTGCTCCAACTGCTTCAGTTACTTCTCCCCCCACCAGACCCCCTCACCAGCATTTTTCAATCAATGTTTGCTTAATTTGAGGCATCTCAAATAGAATTCAGTATGAAGAATACTGTGGGGTAATTATCTCCCCCCCTTTTCTAATACGACCACTTTATGTATGTAATAAAAGCTGCAAAAATTGTTTTCTCTCTTTTCTAACAAATGTCATGCTAGTAATTTATATCAAGAGTGCAATCAGCCAAAACCACTGTTTTCATTTCTCATGCATGTACTCAAGTCTTCCTACCTGGTGCATCTAATTGCTTGAACTTAACTATGGTTCCATCTTTCATCTTGTTAGTTCTGATCCATCATTCTAACCTGTCTAGATCTCTTTGAATCTTGTTCCTGTCAGCTGACTTATTAGTGCTATCTCATGGCTCTTTGTCAACTGAACCCTTGACAGGCTTGCTCGTTTCGACTTTATCCAAGTTGCCAGTAAAAATGCTGAACAACGCAGACACATTAGCACAACCTGGACAGATCTCTTCCAGGTAAACATGGCGCCTTGGACATCACACTTTGGGTTTGGTCATTCAGTCAGGTGTGGAGTCTCATTAATGCATATTGCTCCTTTTTGTTCAAATGCCTCACTGCAGGCCATTCACATTCTATCTGTATAGCTATCCCTTGATGTCCCAGCCTGCAAAGCATAGGAGAAAAGGAAGTGAGGCAAATCTGGGTGACTTTTTTTTTCTTGGTGAGCAACACAGGAAGCAGCCTAGAAGCCGCAGGGGGATGTGGTTCTTCAGGATGAAGGCTTGTGCTTTGCACTGACCTAGTGATTCATTCAGTCACACCATCTCCTGTCTCATTGATTTGCCTCACAGCACCTCTCACTTCTCCCTTCTCATATAATCTGCCACCTGCTACTTCTCTCTCTTGGTCCTCTCTCAAGATTTACATGCATTTGGATGAAGGCTAGGAAGTTCTAAGGGAGTGATTTGCTACAGTCCAAAGATGAGAAGAAGAAGAGCTAGTAATCCTTTTGATGAAGATCTGAGGCAGCCTTCCTGGGCAGCCCAGGATATCCCCTTCAAAAGATGTAGCTCTTCTCAGCTCTTCAGTTCTTCTTTATACTTTCTCACCCTCCCTTTCCTGGACTGACTCCCGCCTTACTCTAAGCAGAAGTTGACGGGTCTGTTTCCACACACAGTAGACGGAGCTTTCTCTCCTCTTCTGGAGACACAGTGAGCCTTGCCTCGGGGCCGTGGGACTGCTGCCTCCCTTGGTACCTGAAGGGTTTCTTCCTGAAAGCTTTTTCCTTCAGAAGCCACCAGCACCTGGTGCAGGGCATCAAGAGAAGAGCTCAGGTGGGGCCGGGGCTGTGAGGGTCTTCTGTCTGTAGTTTGTGGTTTTAATTTCTGCTTTCTTGCTTATGTGCTAATCGCCCACTTCTTCTCTCCCATTCCTCTTTTTCCCTCCTTTTTCCCCACTACCCCTTCTCCAACCCCTTGGTCCAGAAGAGACAAACCCAACATTAATGACTGGCTGTGGAGGATGACCTTCCAGGTTCTGTATATTCTCACCCAGAGCTCTGCAAGAATCAGTCGCTTTTCAGCCTGCAAGTTTGTTCATGATGACGCCATACCTGCCACTTCAGTCATCACCTATGTGGGATGGAAGAGCTGAAGCATGGCTGAGTGGGAAGAGGGAAAATGCTGCAGGTTTGAATGGCTTTGCTTCTAAGTTGTACACCCTACCCATGTGTGGGCATGTGCAATACAAAATACCAAACATGTAGCACTCAAACAACTTTCTCCATCTGACACACGTAAACAGGCATGAAGAGCTCAGGCACAAGGTGAACCACAGTTCAGGCCAGCACGTTGCACGGTCAGATCTGCTGTGGGCTTAACTGCGTTCCCTCGAATTCTTAGGATGAAGCTGTGCGTCTCAGTGTGAGGGTATCTGGCAGTGGGGCCATCGGGAGATAATTAGGCTTAGATGAGATCATGAGGGTGGAGCCCTCGTGATTGCATTAGTGTCCTTATAAGATGAGATACCAGAGAGCCTCTGTCTGTCCATCTCTTTCTCTCAGTCCTGTGGGGACACAGTGATAAGTTGGCCGGAAGAGGAGACCCTTGCCAGTGACCTGGCACCTTGATCTGGGACTTCCCAGCCTCCAGAACTGTGAGGGAATAAATTTCCATTGTTTAAGCCACCCAGTTTATGGTATTTGTTACGGCAGCCAGAGCAGACTAATACAAATTACCAAGCTAATTATTTGCTATCTGCCATAACATTTGTTTTCCAAATGTGCATTTGCACTCAAATCTACATGTAAATTGAATTAGCTAATTAATACAGGTATAAAATACCTCAGGATAGGAGTCCCTGCTGACTTCATTTCCCATTAATTCCTGTATATTTATATGTCCTCCCTTAAAACTCCTGGATTAAACTATATTGGCTTCTCATTTAACTGTAAAGCACTCAGACAATTTTATCTAAATGTTCTCCTGTCCCTGTTACCTTGATATCCTGACTGTTTCCTGAAACTTTATACCTATCGATCCCTAAATTAGCCTCATGGACTGTGGGCCCCAAAAAATGATCCTATTTTGTAGCAAAGCCCATGATTTCATTTCCATACCCTGTCTCTCTGCTGTTACGTTAAAAAATTAGGACTTAAAATGTAAGTAACTGGTTTCCTTTACAAGAGTAAAAAAGATTAAAATGGCCACTTTCTCGATGATGATAAGGATGATATCTAACATTTACAAGTATTCATTTAATCCTTATGACAAATGCTATGAAGTAAGGGATATTCTCTCCATGTTTATGGATGAGGGAAGTGAGGGAAAGATATTCAGTTCAGTTCAGTCGCTCAGTTGTGTCCAACTCTTTGCGACCCCATGAATCGCAGCATGCCAGGCCTCCCTGTCCATCACCATCTCCTGGAGTTCACTCAGACTCACATCCATCGAGTCGGTGATGCCAATCAGCCATCTCATCCTTGGTCATCCCCTTCTCCTCCTGCCCCGAATCCCTCCCAGCATCAGAGTCTTTTCCAATGAGTCAACTCTTCGCATGAGGTGGCCAAAGTACTGGAGCTTCAGTTTTAGCATCATTCCTTCCAAAGAAATCCCAGGGTTGAAAACAAAGATCATGGCATCTGGTCCCATCACTTTATGGGAAATAGATGGGGAAACAGTAGAAACAGTGTCAGACCTTATTTTCGGGGGCTCCAAAATCACTGCAGATGGTGATTGCAGCCATGAAATTAAAAGACACTTACTCCTTGGAAGAAAAGTTATGACCAACCTAGATAGTTTATTCAAAAGCAGAGACATTACTTTGCCGACTAAGGTCCATCTAGTCAAGGCTATGGTTTTTCCTGTGGTCATGTATGGATGTGAGAGTTGGACTGTGAAGAAGGCTGAGTGCTGAAGAATTGATGTTTTTGAACTGTGGTTTTGGAGAAGACTCTTGAGAGTCCCTTGGACTGCAAGGAGATACACATCCAGTGAGTGATGTCATCAGAGTTTGAATTTAGGCATTTAAATCCAGATCTCACATTCCTGACTCTTAAGTTACCAGAAGTATTCATTGGGCATACCATCTAAAAAGACCCAAAAGTCAAAGTAGAAGACCCTAAGAGGGAGTAGTTAGCAGCCTGGATTTTGTTTCACTGCAGCTTACTTCTCAGGAGGATTTATACGTTGACTATTTCTTTTGTATGGAAGGGTTACTAAATATCACCTTGCCATTTAGCCTTCTGTTGCCAGGTGGGAAGTCTCCTGGTTTACTTCATTTGAATGATTCATGCTTCATACCATACTGAATACTCTCCATCAATCAAGAAAAAGGTTTAACAAACTCACAGACATAGAGAACACACTTGAGGTTGTCGAGGGGAGGTCGAGTAGAAGCTGGATGGATTGGGAGTTTGGGATTAGCAGACGCAAACTAGTCTATAGAGAATGAATAAACACAAGGCCCTACTGTATAGCACAAGAAACTATATTCACACCCCTATGATAAACCATAATAGAAAAGAAAATAATATATATATATGTTTAACAGAATCATTTTCCTGTATAGCAGAAATTCATACAACATTGTAAATCAACTATACCTCAATATAAATTTTAAAATAAAAATAAAATTTAAAAAAATTCACTTGTTTCAGGTGAAGAGTTTAGACGTGTGTGTTAGGAGCTGACATGAGACAGAGTCAGTAACCCTCACTCAGTATGGATGCTAAAGGCCAGCCCACAGGCACTTCAGACTCCGGTAACACTGCTCAATTGTTTGCTTCCATAGTGATGCTTTTTACACAAGCATCCTCATTTGCCAATTTTAAGGCTAGAAGATATTTGGCCCACACATGGGAAACAAAGGGCACCCTAACACGTGGATCCTTTTATTGGGCTGATTCTATCTTGGATATTGAGAACAGAAGAATCTTCAAACAATTTCCTACCGCTAGCAGTGTGGTACAAATAGCTGTTGTTGGGCAGACCATTAAACAATGCAAAGATTCCCTTAAGACAGACTTAAGAACTTATAACATCTGCCTTTAGTCATGGGAGACTGTAACAAAACATGCTCTCGTGTGTCTATTTGAACAGCATCATCAGGCGGCGCAGAGTAGCCGTTTAATCAACATGCACCGAGCTGAATGGAGATCTGTGGGAACCAGGGCAAAGAGGGCAACGGGATCCCCTGCTCCTCCAGGCCAAATCCATCTCCCCTTTGTAGAGCTAACTGGCCTCAGGGAGCAAGTGGCAAAAAAGCACATGGCGTTGCTTTCTGTCCCAACCGTCCTCTCACTACCTTGTAAATACAGATCTTCGCTGGTGATCAGACGGTGGGATGTCCACAGCTGAGCAGGCACGCTGTGGCAGAGCGTCGTTTTGAGGCCAAGCTCGTGCTCTGACCCTTGATGCCTGGTGACCCTTGGCATAATGTTTAACTGTTTTTTCCTGGTTTGTGGTTTAATCTCCATTTCTTTGCAGGTGGGTCATAAAGATCCAGTCATCATCACTCATGAACCCCTTTCTTCTTTCCTCTGAGGAAATGGATGGTGTCAGTTATTTCTGCATGCCTAGTTCCTAGTGTATGTCTTGGCTTACGTTAGACATCAAAAAGTGCTTGTAAAATGTGTGTCTCGTTTCTCTCATATGTTAAAATACCTCTCTATATGTTGGTCATCTAGCTGATTCTTAAATGTTTTTTTAAAGAGAAAGTTTTGTTTTTTTTTTTTTAACTCAGGTTTAGGTTATTTACATATAAGCTATCTGTTATGTATTAGTATTATTAGTATTAAGTTCAGTTATTTATTTATATACAATAAAGTACTCAATCTTAAGAGGACTCATTCTTAAGTGAATTTTTACATATCCATACAATCATGGAACCACCACTGAGATAAAGATAATAAAAAGCAATTCAGTTGCTTCAGAAGTTTCCTTCATGCTATTTGTAGTTGAGGCTTCCCTTGCTAGTTCAGTTCAGTTCAGTTCAGTCGCACAGTCATGTCCGACTCTTTGCGACCCCATGAATCGCAGCACACCAGGCCTCCCTGTTCATCACCAACCCCCAGAGTACACTCAGACTCAAGCCCATCGAGTCAGTGATGCCACCCAGCCATCTCATCCTCGGTCGTCCCCTTCTCCTCCTGCCCCCAATCCCTCCCAGCATCCGTCTTTTCCAATGAGTCAACTCTTCTCATGAGGTGGCCAAAGTACTGGAGCTTCAGCTTTAGCATCATTCCTTCCAAAGAAATCCCAGGGCTGATCTCCTTCAGAATGGACTGGTTGGATCTCCTTGCAGTCCAAGGGACTCTCAAGAGTCTTCTCCAACACCACAGTTCAAAAGCCTCACNTGGTATTGCCTTTCTTTGGGATTGGAATAAAAACTGACCTTTTCCAGTCCTGTGGTCACTGCTGAGTTTTCCAAATTTGCTGGCATATTGAATGCAGTACTTTCACAGCATCATCTTCCAGGATTTGAAATAGCTCAACTGGAATTTCATCAACTTCACTAGCTTTGTTCCTAGTGATGCTTTCTAAGGCCCATTTGACTTCACATTCCAGGATGTCTGACTTTAGCTTACTCTTCTCTAAAATGTCCTGCCCCAGAAGGACTGATTTCCCACAGGCATCCCTGATGGTGTCTGTGTACAGAATTCAAAGAGGAAGTACACATACAATATTCATTTTACTATCATAAAGGAATATTTTCTGTACTGTTATATGCGAACTCTTCAACTAAATTAGCATGAAACTAATCTCAAAATTTCTTTCTAAATATCCTAGATTTCTTCCTTGCAAAAAGTAGCAGGCAGGATTAGGGTGACAAATGACCATCCAACATACAACTTAAGCACAGAGAGTTTAATTGTTTTATCCCCATTTATCAGAAACATATAAGATAGATACTATAACTCTATATTTACAATAAGAAAATTGTGGATTATGCAATTTGAATATTGAGTCCAGGTGACTCAAAGATACATGGGGTTTGTACTTGGATCCTTCACCTGCAATGCTCTTTCTACTGAGTCAGACTGAAGGAGATGATTAAGAGAAAATATCAATGAAAAAAATCTCTGCATCTTAAAAAAGGCTACAATATTTCAAAGTATCTCAAAAATATCCCAAGCATCTCTGATGTAAAATCAAATTTTTACCATAATTTAAGGCATTGCTTCATTCAGTCTCAACTTCACTCCCCACCTTTCACTCTCTCCTGCTCCAAAAAGTAAGTTTCAGACATCTAATGCACAGTGTAGTGATTATAGTCAACAGTACTCTGTTATAAACTGCATTGCTCTTATTACAAAGAAAAACAAAAAGAATTAATTACCATGAAAGATATGTTAGGTAACACTACAGCGGTAATTATAAGGAAATATATAAATGATCAAATCAACACATTGTACACCCTGTCAATTATCTCCATTAAAAACAAACAAAAACCCATATATTTGCACCCTCTCCTCAAGACAAGCTTCCCCCAAACCTGGCTACACATGAAACTCCTCTGGGAGCTTTTACACTGTTCTACTTCACAGGTCTACTCCTCTAACAATTGATTCACAATTCTGATTACCAGAAGGTGAATGCATTATTTTTACCATTTCCCAGGTAACTGTAATATGCCAACAGTTTTGAAAACGCTTGAGAGCTTATGCCCTTAATTATAAAATCACCATCCCCAGACTCTTCTCTTTCCTGCTTGATTCTCTTTACTTTGTTCAACTCACGTGCTTGGAAAGCTTTCACCTCTCTTCTTTATCTTAGGATCTCTAACTCATATTTCTGGGTACATGAGATCAAGTTGTCCCCAAGTCTCCTACTGAGGGAAGATTAATGGAGGGTTACTTGTGAGACATCTCTCCTGACCTACTTTACAGCTTCCAGTGAGGACACAGAATGGCTCTGTGTCTTATCTGTCCTGGGCCATCAATCTTACCCCATCAAACTCTTCACCAGCGGAACAATAAAAGAGAATGAGCTGGAAGGAGATGGCTGAGGAGGCAGGTGAGCAAGACAGCCACAGTCTCCAGAGCTGCTGAGATCACTCACCATCATCTTGTTGTCAGGTAGGTCAGGTGGGGAATCTAGGAAGGTGTGGGCATCCTGGCATGTACCACTCCCAGGAGGACTGCTCCAGGTTAGTCCTTCCAGAAATAACTGTTTCTATTTCCTGAGGAAAATAACTGAGACCCAAATGTGCATTGGTACTACAGGCAACCAGGATGGCTGACAGAAAAGCTGAGAGAGTAATCAGTTCTTTCCATTTTGTCAACAGTGTTATTTTCCTGGGCTCTCTTAAATGTCTCTGGGTAAGCCTTCCAACAATGACACTATGTTTTATTGAATCATAGGGTTGTGGGAAAGCAAAAGAACAGCCATCTAGGTGGGAGCAATGTCTTTAGTAGAAATTGGCTTAAGATTGTATCTAAAGTGGCATGCACAACTGTTACAGATACTCCTAAAGGTGTCTTCCACGGACTTGATAACATCATGTCCTTCTCATCGTGGATCAACATTATTTTCATCATTGGCTTGGCATTTCATCTTTATTCTGGTGAGTATATTTTTCACTTCTGGATGAAGCAGTTCAAGCATCACAGAAGATGCAGGTAACAACTGCTATTACACAGGAATGGAGGAACTTGCTGTGCTGGGTATGTAATACTTAAACTGGCAAATGAAATGAGACATGTCACAAATATCTTTTTAAAAATTGCATCAGTAGATTGGTTTCTCATTTCCCACTTTAGAAAGATGGAGACAGAAGGGATGGTTAGAATGAGCAATAGAATTTAGGTGTTTGATAATTTAGGACTAAAGATATTTATCTAATTTTCCCCCTTTTTGGAATTCAAGTTTCTAAATGCAGAGTGTAGGGGGTAATACTGTCCTCTAGATTCAAAATTCCTCAACAATCCAATTCATTGTTTGCCAGCTCTGAGTGCACTAAAGTCAAGATTTTGTGTAAGGAGAGAACTAATTGATCCGTCTGCTGACAACTTATCTTCCTTTAAACAGAGGCAGACCATCAATTTCAAAGTAGAGTAACTGTGAGGTATGAAAGTTGTCCATGAAACTCGAGCTAAGTGTGAAATAATTAAGTAGTAATTAACTTATTCATATTAAGTGACTTCATAGAGGCATATTAGGGACTTCCCTATAGCTCAGATGATAAAGAATCTGCCTGCAATGCAGGAGACCTGGATTCGATCCCTGGGTCAGGAAGATCCTCTGGAGAAGGAAATGGCAATCCACTCCAGTATTCTTGCCTGGAGAATCCCATGGACAGAGGAGCCTGATGGACTGCAGTCCATGGGGTCACAGAGAGTTGGACACAACTAAGTGACTAACATACACACACACCCCAAGCTGTTTTCTCTGACAACAATGTGTCATGACAAATGAAAAAAAAAAATAGTATCTCCAGAAGATTAAACTGCACTTAATCATTTTTCACTGGAGAAGGCAATGGCACCCCACTCCAGTACTCTTGCCTGGAAAACCCCATGGATGGAGGAGCCTGGTAAGCTGCGGTCAATGGGGTCTTGAAAAATTGGACACGACTGAGTGACTTCATTTTCACTTTTCACTTTCATGTATTGGAGAAGGAAATGGCAACCCACTCCAGTGTTCTTGTCTGGAGAATCCTAGGGAAGGCGGAGCCTGGTGGGCTGTCGTCTATGGGGTCGCACAGAGTCAGAAATGACCGGAGTGACTTAGCAGCAGCAGCAGCAGTCATTTTTCACAGATTAAGATGAATTTAGAATTCTGTTTCTAGATTTCAAGTTCTTTTGTGAAATTATTTTTTTGACACTGCCACAAAAGTCTCACCTCATTATGTGAGACGTTTTGAGTATGCAACTTACATAGTATGTTGCTAGTAAAAGATGTGGGTGTGTGCTTAGTCACTCAGTCGCACCTGACTATTTGCAGCCCCATGGACTATAGCCCACCAGGCTCCTTGGTCCATGGGGATTCTCCAGGCAAGAATACTGGAGTGAGTTGCCATGCCCTCCTCCAGGGGATCTTCCAAACCCAGGGACTGAACTCAGGTCTCTTGCATTGCAGGCAGATTCTTTACCATCTGAGCTACCAAGTAAGCCCAAAAGATGTGGGTACTTCCCATTAAAGATACTGTTTTCCCTTTTCTTCTTTTAAATTTTTCTTTTGTCTATTGGTTGCAGAAACTGCCTTTGCACCTTCCAGAGAAACTCACAAAAGGGCAAGTTCACAGCAATTAATTTGGGAAATAAAAAAAAATTATTTTGTCTGTAAAATTTTAATAGCAAATTTCACAAAAAAGTGTACAACATACTCCTTCAAAAAGTAACAGGCCGTTATTATTCCACCAAGTTCAAGAAATAGTATCTTGCCAGTCACATAAAACTGTTTTCCTTTTCATACAAAGTAAAATTATCACATTATTCAAAACTATTGGGAATAAACCTTATTATATACAGACATCTGAAAAGTGGTTTTAATGTAGAATTGATAATCCTAGCAAATAAGAAGATCAAAAAAATTTTTTCTACTTCAGTTCAGTCGCTCACTCGTGTCTGACTCTTTGTAACCCCATGAATCACAGCACACCAGGCCTCCCTGTCCATCGCCAACTCCTGGAGCCCACCCAAACCCATGTCCATCAAGTCGGTGATGCCATCCAGCCATCTCATCCTCTGTCGTCCCCTTCTCTGCCTGCCCCCAATCCTTCCCAGCATCAGGGTCTTTTCCAATGAGTCAACTCTTTGCATCAGGTGGCCAAAATATTGGAGTGTCAGCTTCAACATCAGTCCTTCCAGTGAACACCCAGGACTGATCTCCTTTAGGATGGACTGGTTGGATCTCCTTTCAGTCCAAGGGACTCAAGAGTCTTCTCCAGCACCACAGGTCAAAAGCATCAATTCTTCAGCTCTCAGCTTTCTTTATAGTCCAACTCTCACATCCATACATGACTACTAGAAAAACTATAGCCTTGATTAGACAGACCTTTGTTGGCAAAGTAATGTCTTTGCTTTTGAATATGCTATCTAGGTTGGTCATAACTTTCCTTCCAAAGAGTAAGCATCTTTTAGTTTTCTACTTAGAGGAATATAAACTAATTTTTACATTGTCACAGGGTCAAATATATAGAGTTGAAGAAAATCAACTGTATTTCTAAAGATCTAAAAAAAATTAAGGTGTTTAAGACATTCAGAAAGCAGGCCATGCAAGAAATCATACATTATTGTTTATTTATGTGTGTTACCTACAGAGCCATTACTCACAAAATTACATATATAAGTATATGGCTAAATATACATATACAAACACTCATATATGTGAATACATACTATATGGTGACAATTTAAACTATTGGATTATATAGTAGTAAAACTATTGAGAAAAAGGAGACTCATAACACATTCACTATTATAATTTTTTGTGGTATGAGATAATGGGGAAAATCTCACCCAAGTATGAGGTGAAATAGAGGCATAGTGATTAAATTATAAAATGAGTTTATTCAGCTATTTGTATGTTTTTAAAACATAATGCAGGGGTAGTAAAAATACATCAATATATATATTTATATCTAATCAGACTGTTGATACTTGATGTTTATTTTTAGCCTCAATATAGGAAATATTTATTGAATTTTGATGCATATCATGTTACATTAAGAGTAAAGAATATTTGATTCAAAAAGTTCATCATCTGTAAAATTTTATCTTGTCTGTTTATGTTCAACAGCCAGATTGTAACGAGTATATGGATCAACCAGATATTTGCACAAAAGAAGTAGATCCAGTCTGTGCAACCGATGGTCAAACGTACAGCAATAAATGCATTTTCTGCACTAAAAAGCTGTAAGAGCACAAGACTCGATATCGCCTCTTCCAAAATAATGAACAATCAGAAAGTAATAGGAACATCCATGTCTCTGATAGTCAAGGCACAATATACATGGAAAACAATTGTTATTTCTTGTGAAAGTCACAGAAACACGCTGGTACCTTTCCCTGAAGTCATAGTCCTAAAAGTAGTTTTATTTGACCTTGAAGTATATCCCCGTTGGATATTACCCACAAGCATAAACCAATTACATTAATTTGATTTAATTACTATCACTTACTGTTGGCAATCTGGTCACCAATATAAAGTAATTCTTAACTTCAGAGGCTGAAGTTAAGCTCCAAGCTACAGAGAGCATAACTGAGCAAGAAACGCTATCAACTTCAGACATTTTAATCCATCACAATTGGCAATTTATATCAGGAAAGAGCTCCTCTGATGATCCACTTTGTCCTCTGAACTCCATGACAAGACTCCAAACTTTCCTCAGAGAGTAGGGCAGTCTAGGATACTACTGCCCAACCTCCCTGCCTGCCTCCTTCCCCCTGAGGGAATTCCCAGTTTGAAGGTTCAGCCAGCCATCCTACTTCCTGCCTCCTTTTCTCTCACTGGTGTTTCCTCTCACTCAATCCCCAGATGGGCTTCTATGTCTAGAAACCAGGAAAACAGTCTCTAATTCTCCTCCTGAGGTCTGGGTAGTTTCCCAGGTTGAGTCAGGAGGGAGCAATTAGGAACAGTCAAATAGCCCCAGGGCATCAGAAGAACCTGTGCAGGATAGGGAGGATGGGAGGGGCCCCGCTGCTCGTGGAAGGGAGCATAGCCCTCCTAGCTCTCTCACAGTCAGACTCTCCTCACGGAGAAGCACTTAGTGCAATACTTAGGCAATTTAAAATATTTTTCAAAAATAATTTTTCTCTCTTGTTCTTTCTTTACAGAAAAAATAGTGGAAATATTGCTTTTAGTCATTGGGGTTGTTGTTAACTCTGCCTCAGCTACACATTCCTATGGCTTTTATTGCAATCCTATTTTGCTATGGATTCTACAATCAATTAGTCTTCTCAGTCAAGGCTTTAAATTCTTGGATGACCAGACTAAGCCTTCAGTAGTACACAAAACAGAATATACATTGTTGGAGAATTTTTCAACTCTTAAGAACCCCTCAATGAAGGATTTCCATTTTCTTTCTTCAATTATACATTGATAGTTGAAAACCTATCTTAATTGTGTGTTTGAGAATAGAAAATCTAATGGGATTTGTAATCATGAATATTGAATATTTCAATCAATAAAATGTTAAATAGCATTCACTTTATTAAAATACTCTTTCTTGTTTTTTTGGTTGTATTATTGTATTATAGCACACAAATACTTCTGGTAACTATCATTAAGGAAATAGTCTCAAAAGTCAATAAAAATCCATTACTTGGGAGTTTACTAAAAGTGCAGACAGCTGGACTTCTCTTTATTCTAAAAAGTCAAACCCTTTAGAAGAGGAATCTGGGGGCCTGAATTCTCACAAATACTCCACGCCAATCTTCTGCTCAAAAATGTTAACCAGGACAGACTAAATTATAAAACAAAAGACATATCTATTAACCTAACTGAATGAAGTGCAAAGACTATTCAAAGATATTGTATGATTTCTGAAGTTTGGGAGAAAAAAATTATGTTATTTTCTCTCTCATAAATTGTAAAGAGACAGTTCAGTGATCCTGGCAGGCCAGGAAACTCTGCTTTTACGGATGGGGATATTCATTTGTAGTCCAAGTCTGATGCTCTACCGTTTCTCTTTACCTCTCAACCAACAAGAAATTGACTGAAATCTGATTAGTCAAAAACTTATTTAAAGCTTGGTTATAATGGCAATAATGCAGACTACTAGAAAGCAAGTTTCAAACTGCTACATCTGTGGTATCAGACCTGCTCTCCCTTTCAGTAAACATTTTCACCTCTAAGAGATAATCTAAATGGGAGTTACTTTCATTTACCTTCCTTAGTATTAATTCTTAATGAAAGTATCCATTAAAATGTACAAATATGGAGCCACATTATAAAAATGCATTCAACTACTTCCATGGCCTTTTTTTTATTATTATAAAAACATTGTTCAGTGAATGCTGGTAAATTCATGCACGCATTCTTTTACTTTGTAAAAATGTTTTAAAAATTTAATTGAATACTGATTTACAATATTCTGTTAGCTTCAGGTGTACAGTAAAGTGATTCAGCTATATATGTATGTATACATATATGTTTATGTGCACACATGTGCAAGCACATGTGTGTATATATGTGCATGTGTGCACACATGTGCACTCACACACACACACATACACACACTCTTTTTCAGAGTCTTTCCATTCTAGGCTGTTACACATTAAGTATAGTTCCCTGTGCTATATGGTAGGTCTTTGTTGTTTACCTGTTTTATACATAGTAAGTATTATGCTGTGCTTAGTTGCTCAGTTGTATCTGACGCTTTCTAACCCCAAAGACTGTAGCCTGGCAGGCTCCTCTGTCCATGGGGAGTCTCCAGGCAAGAATACTGGAGAGCATTGCCATGTCCTCCTCCAGGGGATCTTCCCAACCCAGAGAATGAACTCAGGTCTCCCGCACTGCAGGCAGATTCTTTAATTTCTGAGTCACCAGGGAAGCCCCTATATAGTATTGTGTATTTGTTAATCCCAAACTCTTTAATTTATCCCTTCTGGCTTTCCTCATTGGCTAACTATAAGTTTGACTTTTACATCTGTCAGTATATTTCTGTTTTGGAAATGAGTTCATTTGTATTATTTTGTTTTATATTCTACATATAAGCAATATCAGGCTTACTCCAATCAGTATGACAATCTTTAGGTCCTTCCTTTTTCTTCAGATGTTATTTATTTCACTCTTTTTTAATGGCTGAATAATTTTCCATTGTGTTTGTCTCTATATGTATATATATAAAACATCTTCTTTATCTGTTCATCTGCTGATAGACATTTAGGTTGGTTCTATGTTTCTGGCTATTTTAAGTAGTGCAGCTGTAATCACGGAGTGCATGTATTTGAATTAGAGTTTTCTATGGATGTATGCCCAGGAGAGGGAATCTTGGATCATATGGCATCTCTATTTTTAGTTTTCTAAGGAATACCATACTATTCTCCATAATGGTTATAGCAATTTACATTCCCACCAACAGTGCCCTCTTTTTTTGCACACCCTTTCCAGCATTTATTATTTGTAGACATTTTGATGATTGCCATTCTGACTGCTATGAGATGGTACCTCATTGTAGTTTTGACTTACATTTCTTTATAATTATTGATGTTGAGTAACTTTTCATTTCCTGTTGGCCATCTGTATGGCTTCTCTGGAGAAATTTCTAGTTGAGCCATCTGCTAATTTTTTGATTGAGTTGTTTTTGATATTAAGCTGCATGAGCTGTTTATATATTGTGGAAATTAATCACCTCTTGGTCACGTGGTTTGCAATATTTTCTTTCATTCTGCAGGTTTTATGTTTTGTTTATGGTTTCCTTTGCTGTGCAAAGTCTTTTCAGTTTAATTAGGTTCCATTTGTTTATTTTTGTTTTTATTTCCATTACTCTATAAAATGGTCCCAAAAAGATACTTTTGGGACTTATATTGAAGAGTGCTGTGCCTATTTTTCCTTCTAGGAGTTTTATAGTATCCTATCTTATATGAAAAGACTCTTACTCCTTGGAAAGAAAGTTATGACCAACCTAGATAGCATATTAAAAAGCAGAGACATTACTTTGCCAACAAAGGTCTGTCTAGTCAAGGCTATTGTTTTTCCAGTGGTCATGTAAGGATGTGAGAGTTGGACTGTGAAGAAAACTGAGCACTGAAGAATTGATGCTTTTGAACTGTGGTGTTGGAGAAGACTTTTGAGAGTCCCTTGGACTGCAAGGAGATCCAACCAGTCCATCCTAAAGGAGATCAGTCCTGGGTGTTCATTGGAAGGACTCATGTTGAAGCTGAAACTCCAATACTTTGGCCACCTCATGCAAAGAGTTGACTCATTGGAAAAGACCCTGGAGGGATTGGGAGGGAGGAGAAGGGGACAACAGAGGATGAGATGGCTGGATGGCATCAAGTACTCAATGGACATGAGTTTGGGTAAACTCCGGGAGTTGGTGATGGACAGGGAGGCCTGGCGTGCTGCGATTCATGGGGTCTCAAAGAGTCGGACATGACTGAGTGACTGAACTGAACTGATCTTACAATTAGGTCTTTAATCCATTTTGATTTTAGTTTTGTATATGAAGTTAGAGAATGTTCTTATTCTTTTATATGCTGCTGTCCAGTTTTCCAAGAATCACTTATAGAAGAGACTGTCTTTTCTCCATTGTATGTTCTTGCCTCCTTTGTTACAGATTAATTAACCATAGGTGTGTGGATTTATATCTGGGATTCTATCCTGTTTCATTGAGCTGCATTTCTGTTTTTATTCTAGTANATCTTACAATTAGGTCTTTAATCCATTTTGATTTTAGTTTTGTATATGAAGTTAGAGAATGTTCTTATTCTTTTATATGCTGCTGTCCAGTTTTCCAAGAATCACTTATAGAAGAGACTGTCTTTTCTCCATTGTATGTTCTTGCCTCCTTTGTTACAGATTAATTAACCATAGGTGTGTGGATTTATATCTGGGATTCTATCCTGTTTCATTGAGCTGCATTTCTGTTTTTATTCTAGTACCACACTGTTTTGATTGACATAGCTTTGTAGTATAGTCTGAAGTCAGGGAGTCTGATTCTTTCAGCTCTATTTTTCTTTCTTACAATTGCTTTGGCTATTCAGGACTTCAAAGGAAAATGCTCTGGGGATTTCTACCAATGTCAGACCCTCATCTAGGAAATCTTCAGTGGGGCTCAGAACTTTCTCTCTGTAGAACTGTGATATAATATTTCCCCACTTTGTAGGTGGCCTACTGCTGGGTATGAGATTTGATTATACCATGAGTTTGCTCCTTCTACCACCTAGTGGTGGTTTCTTCTTTATGTCTTTGGATGTAGAGTATCTGCAGATATTTGTATCTCCTCCTGCAGGTGTATACTTGGGAAAATGAAACTCTGCAAATCATCTAAGAATGTGTGTGGTTTTTTGTCCTAAAATGCATAGCTGGCGTGTTTGCTCTTGGAGCTCCAAGGCATCAGGGGGCACAGAGCAGGAACTAAAACAGATTTAGTTAACCTTCTGCAGCAGCTTCCTCTCATTTCAGACACTGGGCTCTTTTTACTCAAGAGCAGAAAATGATAATGACTCAGCTTTCTTTGACTTCTTTTTTTAAATATAATTGCGGAGTCTTTCAGACTACACGTTTGCCTAAGATCAAAGGAAGTGTTTTATCCATAAAGTGAAAAGACACAGGCCACCCAGTGTTCACCCAAAGTAAATGCAGCACTATTTACAACAGCCATGGAAGCAACTAAATGTCCATTGAAAGATGAGTGGATAAAGAAGATGTAGCTTCCCTGGTAGCTCAGATGGTGGAGAGTTTGCCTGCAAGGTGGGAGATCTGGGTGCAATCCCTGGGTTGGGAAGAACCCCTGGAGAAGGAAATGGCAACCCACTTCAGTATTCTTGCCTGGAAAATCCCATGGGCAGAGGAGCCTGGCAGGCTACAGCCTATGGGGTTGCAAAGAGATGGAACTGATTGAGTGACTAACACTAACGTTATCTGTTTTGGTAGGTTCAGTCTTTTTTATTGACGGTTGTTCAACAGCTGGTTGTGATTTCAGTGTGCCTATGACAGGGATTTGGAGAATTTTGAGCATTACTTTACTAGCATGTGAGATGAGTGCAATTGTGCAGTAGTTTGAGCANTTCTCATGTTGTACTCTGCATAGAAGTTAAATAAGCAGGGTGACAATATACAGCCTTGATGTACTCCTTTTCCTATTTGGAACCAGTCTGTTGTTCCATGTCCAGTTCTAACTGTTGCTTCCTGACCTGCATACAGATTTCTCAAGAGGCAGGTCAGGTGGCCTGATAGTCCCGTCTCTCTCAGAATTTTCCACAGTTTCTTGTGATCCATACAGGCAAAGGCTTTGGCATAGTCAATAAAGCAGAAATAGATGTTTTTCTGGAACTCTCTTGCTTTTTCCATGATCCAACAGATGTTGGCAATTTGATTTCTGGTTCCTCTGCCTTTTCTAAAACCAACTTGAACATCTGGAAGTTCACGGTTCACGTATTGCTGAAGCCTGGCTTGGAGAATTTTGAGCATTACTTTACTAGCATGTGAGATGAGTGCAATTGTGCAGTAGTTTGAGCATTCTTTGGCATTGCCTTTCTTTGGGATTGGAATAAAAACTGACCTTTTCCAGTCCTGTGGCCACTGCTGAGTTTTCCAAATTTGCTGGCATATTGAGTGTGGCACTTTCACAGCATCATCTTTCAGGATTTGGAATAGCTCAACTGGAATTCCATCACCTCCACTAGCTTTGTTCGTAGTGATGCTTTCTAAGGCCCACTTGACTTCATATTCCAGGATGTCTGGCTCTAGATGAGTGATCACACCATCATGATTATCCAGGTCATGAAGATCTTTTTTGTACAGTCCCTTTGGGTATTCTTGCCACCTCTTCTTAATATCTTCTGCTTCTGTTGCTAGGAAAATCATTATTCTGACTTCTGTCACTGTAGATTCATTTTGCTCATTCTTAAACTATGTACCTTGCTGTGTCTGGATTTTTTCATTCAACAGTGCTGTGAGATTCATCCATATTGTCATGTACATCAGTAGTTTGTTCTTTTTTTCCACTGTGCAGTATTCTGTGGTTTATATAAACTGTAATTAATCCACTCACCTAATGATGGACAATGGGTTTGTTCCTAGCTTTTAGCAATGATGAATAAAGCTATAAATATACTTGTGTACATCTTTTGGTACATGTAAGCATTCATTTCTCTTGGGTAAATGCAAGGAATGGAATTATTAGGTCATAGGGTCATTGTATGTTTACTTTTATTAGAAACTACCAAATTATTTTACAAAATAGTTGTACAGACTTATACTCTCCTCAGCAATGTATTGAATTCCAATTCTTCCAAATTCTTACATGAGACATTCCTTTATTTTCAATTTTATTTTTTGACCACACTGTGTGGCATGTGGGATCCTCGTTCCCCAACCAGGGATAGTACCTGTACCCCCTGCATTGGAAGCGTGGAGTCAAGTGCTGGGCCAGCAGCAAAGCCCCTGTCTTACGAGCATTTGACATTGTCAGTCTTTTCAATTTTAGCCATCTTGATGTAATGAATTTGGGTTTTCATTTGAGGGTTATTTATAACTTATGAACTTATTAATAATTCCTTTTCCAATGTGGTCCTCCATCTTAGTAAGTGGTTTAATGTGATAAATATGCTTCTAGTCAAAACATCTCTGTCTGGCAGTCTGAGCTGCAGAATGAGGTGCAGAAGGAGACTTGGATTCAAACATGACGTGGTAGGAACTCCAAATTTCTAACAAGTAAATTAAGTGTAAAATCAAGTATCAAAAGATAAAGTAAATAGAAAACCAGTTAAGATAATGAAAAGTGTAACCCTCTCTTGTCCTTACACTTACCAGTAGGAAATTTGGTTAACAAATATTTACTAAATGCTTCCCAGGTGGCTCAGTGGTAAGAAAAAGAAAAATCTGCCTGCCAATGTGGGAGCCATGGGTTCAAACCCTGGGTCAGGAAGATCCCCTGGAGGAGGAAGTGGCAACCCACTCCAGTATTCTTGCCTAGAGAAATCCCACGGACAGAGGAGCCTGCTGGGCTAAAGACCATGAAGTTGCAAAGAGCTGGACAAGACTGAGTGACTAAGCACACGTATTAGCTACCTCTGTAAGCTTGATAGAATACTTGAAACTTTCTGATAATTTTGTTCAGTGCTCAAAACATTCACAAAATTGGTATTATCTTCATTATATAACTTGGGAAAGCAGAGAGTTTGCTGAGGATGGCTACCTTGCTTTACCGTGGTACAACCACAGCCCTCACCCCAAACCCTCTCCATCACTCAAGCTGCTGCTTTTTTAAAGTTTATTTATTTTTAATTGAAGGATAATTGCTTACAATATTGTGTTGGTTTCTGCCATACATCAGCATGAATCAACCATAGGTATATATACATCCCCTCCCTCTTGAACCCCCCTCCCACCTCTCAGCCCATCTCACCCTTTAGGTCGCCACGGAGTACCAGTTTGAGTTCCCTGAGTCATACAGCCAGTCATCCATACTGGCTATCTATTTTACGTATGGTAGTGTATATGTTTCCATGCCACTCTCTCTGTTCATCCTACCCTCTCCTTCCCCCACCCTCCCGCCGCCTTCTGGTCTACAAATCTGTTCTCTATGTCTGTGTCTCCATTAAGCTGTTGCTTTTTCAATCCTCCTAAAGGATTGTTCTTTCCCTACTAAATAACACTCAAATGACCCACCTTGTCCACCAAATAAGGTCCAAGTTCTTTTTTTAAAAAAGTTATTGGAAATAAAAATTAAAAAAAAAAGTTATTGGAGTATAGTTGGTTTAGAATTTGTATTAATTTCAGTTCAGTTCAGTCGCTCAGTCATGTCCGACTCTTTGCGACCCCATGAATCGCAGCACGTCAGGCCTCCCTGTCCATCACCAACTCCCAAGTTCACTCAGACTCATTGAGTCAGTGATGCCATCCAGCCATCTCATCCTCTGTCCTCATCCTTCTCCTGCCCTCAATCCCTCCCAGCATCAGAGTCTTTTCCAATGAGTCAACTCTTTGCATGAGGCAGCAACAGTATTGGAGTTTCAGCTTTAGCATCATTACTTCCAAAGAAATCCCAGGGCTGATCTCCTTCAGAATGGACTGGTTGGATCTCCTTGCAGTCCAAGGGACTCTCAAGAGTCTTCTCCAACACCACAGTTCAAAAGCATCAATTCTTCAGTGCTCAGCTTCCTTCAGAGTCCAACTCTCACATCCATACATGACCACTGGAAAAACCATAGCCTTGACTAGATGGACCTTTGTTGGCAAAGTAATGTCTCTGCTTTTCAATATGCTATTTAGGTTGGTCATAACTTTTAGAAGGTCCTTATTAGTTGTTGTTGTTATTTAGTTGATAAATTGTGTCTCACTCTTCTGCAATCCCATGGACTGTGTAGCCCACCAACCTCCTCTGTCCATGGATTTCCCAGGCAAGAATACTGAAGGGAGTTGCCATTTCCTTCTCCAGGGGATCTTCCCCCATCCAGGGATCAAACCAAAGCTCCTGCATTGTCAGGTGGATTCTTTACCACTGAGCCACCACGGAAGTCCTTCTTATTAGTCACCTATTTATATATAGTAGAGTGTGTGCGTGTCAATCCCAATCTTCCCGTTCAAGGTCCAAGTTCTTACCCATGTTCGCAATCTCTTTTCCTGCCTCTCCCACCCTTAGTTAGAGTTGTTACATTTCCATGTTTATCTCTCATTTCTCCCCTTCAAAAATCTGACCCTTAAAATCAAACCAGAGATATTCCACACATTGTGCTCTACATGGAACTATCTCTGCCCTCAGACTACTGTTTACTCCAACTTCTATCAAAATATTTCCTGACATTTTGAAAGTTTAAGTGACATCTCTTTGGTGAAATTGTCTCTGATTTCTCATTGCCCACAGCACTTCACTGCTCTGAGGGGGAGGTAAAAATTGAAAGCTAGCATGATAGAAGTCTGAACTGAGCCTACCAGGAATACCAATTTCTCCAGACCTGTCTGATGAGTGGGGAGCCTCCCACGACCACAATCTGCATGACACACCTGCAGGAGAAAGGGGGCCTGTGATGAAGACGTTTCAGGGGTTCCTGGGAGCTGAGAACGGGAAGTGAAGTGCACAGTGCAAGGTTTGTTTCCCATATTGGTTCCAGATTGGCCAGCCTTTAGGCCCTATAGAGAAAAGGAGACGTTGAGTGAAAGCTAAGGGAGCAGTGTTCACAGGAGAATCTTTAGAGATATGGGAGCAGAAGCAACCTTGGATCTGTCTGCAATCCAAGCAGAGTGTCATGCAAAGACAGAATGAGGTTGGGCATTCTCCCAATCTTCGGGTCCAGCTTTGGCATCTCATGGGCTCCAGCATTGCAGGGGGAGCCTGTAGATCTGATCAGAGCAGTGGGAAGTCCTATGGGAAGGGACTTGTCTGTGAGTTCACCTGAATTCCCAGAATCTGATGGAAGCCTCAGAAATACTTGAAGAATGCTTAATAGATGGCCAAGACTCTGTGTAAGGACTTCCCTGTAGCTCAAATGGTAAAGAATCTGCCTGCGATGCAAGAGACCAGGGTTCAGTCAAGAAGATCCTCTGGAGAAGGAAATGGCAATCCACTCCAGTATTCATGCCTGGAGAATTCCATGGACAGAGAAGCCTGGCAGGATACAGTTCATGGGGTCACAAAGAGTCAGACACGACTGAGTGACTAACACACACACACACACATACACACACACACGACTCTGTGTAAACCTGGGGCAAAAGCCTGTAGAATTTGGATTATTAGTGTTGATTCAATTCCATTTATGTGCACAGACAAGGAAGGCCTGGAAAAACTTGGGTTATGCAGATATTCATTTATGACTTGAAATGGTTTAAAACTTACCTTCATGTAAGCATCTGATTTGATCACCTCATAACAACCATATGAGGTAGAATTAATTATCACTAGATTTTTCTGATATTAGTGGATTTGAGCACAGTATTGATTGTGGAAAGAGTCTAGACTTACTGTCAGCAGGGCTAATATTGAGCCCTTTCTCTTCTACATATGACTGAGTGATCCTGGATAAACCCAACCTCTCTGAGCTTTAATTTCTTACCGGCAGGAGAAGAATAACAGTTCATTTTGCATGGGGATGCTGTGACCCTCTGAGATGATAAACAACTCCTGGGCAATTGTGAGAAATTATAATGGCACATGACTTTCTGCCAATGGCATTCACCTTCTGCCATGAATCAGTTGTTTCCATACATGTCTCAAGAGACTGGAAATACCAAAAGGAATGTGTTCGGGCCTTATTCCTCTCTGTGTCATCTCATCCTGGAACTTAGGATGGTGTGGAATACCTCAGGGTGAAGTGTTTCTCATCTTCAGTGGGAATGTGCAGGAAAGGATTCATGCTTCAGAACTACTTGAACTAGACACCAATCCAGAGAGCTTAAAATTATTTATTAAAGTCATCAGCTGTATAACAGAGACAGATATAACTGCTCAAATCAAGCTTCCTAGGAACATAATACATGGCTAAGATAGAACATAAGCTACTGAAAGCGAGCAGGGAGTGGCCAGTTTTTTCCATGAAAGGTCAGATAGTAAACATTTTAGGTTACTGTGGCAACCACTTTATTTAGCTATTATATCATATAAGCAGCCATAGATAACACGTAGGCAAATGAGAGTGTCTGTATTCCAACAAATTGCATTTAAAAAAACAGGTGGTGGGTCTGTTTTTGGCCTGTGGGCTACAGGTAGCCAATTCCTGAGGTAGAGGTTTGTCCTGTTGCCAAGGAGGATTTACTGACGCAAGAAACGAAAGTGGTGACATAAAAAAGTTGAAGTCACTGAGTAAAAGTAAAGATCTCTGTGATGTCTAAAAAACTAAAAAGAACAAGCCATAATCAGAGAGATTCCATATAAAATCCCTACTGAATTGGATAAAAACAAAGTTTATTCTAAAATAGTTCGGAAAGGTAAAAAGAAGGCACACAGGTTTTAGCTGCCAGAAAACTACTGTGGGCCAAACAGCATGATATGACTCCTTAGAAAATCTAACGTGCTCCAGCCCCCATTAAGGGAAGCAAAGCATCCACAAGAAAACAAGGTGATCATCCCAGGGGGGCGGGGCTATGTCTACCCATCTCACAATAGCAACCTTCATACCCAGGAAGTGCTCACTGGACAATAAATCTGCTCCAGGTGAAGCAGTTAGATATCTGAGTGTCTGTTCTGTGCAATCTCTGTGCTGAATTCAAAGGTGAAGAACTGCTGTTTGAGCTGAGAGCTGAAAGGCAGTATCCAGGTAATGCAGGAGAACAGTGTTTGGGGGAAAGGGGACCTGGGCAGGGGCAGCACTAGAATCTACTCTGATTCTCTGATGGCGCTCCATTCCACTCTTTCCCTTCAATATCCAATTAAAATAAAGGTTTCTGGAAAAAAATGGTGGGGGTATAGAAAGTATCACACTTTCTAAGATATCTTAACATTAGCTTTGTTTTTGGAAAACATTGTTCCCTTCACCTGAGCGAGAAGAAATAAATGCACTGACCTCTTTAAGAAAACATTTGGAATATTTCAAATAGGGCTACAAAGGAAGATGAATTAAAAAACCCATAGGTCTGCAGTGGGAGTTCTCTTAGTCACCCATAATCCCCTTGCAAAGGAACTAATTATGTTTGGAGAAGACGTGTGTGCCTGATAAAATAATTAAAAATAAATTGCTCTCCTTGGAAATCCAAATTAATGAGTGTTAGAGCAACTCTGTTGGTCACATAGATAATAAATAGACGTGTTTTCTCAAGTCTGTTAGGTGGCACTGATTGATTTCCAATTCTGGCTACAACTGGGCCTGAGCAGCTTTTGAAACAAAGGTGAGGGGACCTCAGGCTCAGTGGGGACAGTTGATATCTCTTAGGGGATGGTGGTTGAAAGTCATCAGCCATGACACTCCCCATTGCCCAGCCCCTGACTTTTCTGGCTGAGAATAGAGGACGCAGAGGAGCCAGTTTGACCCACACTCCCCCGGAGCTCCTAGTCGCTGCCAGAGCAGGGCAGGAGAGAAGCACTGTTAACCCTCTGCCCTCACATACCTACCACAGCCCTTTTTCCTGCCACTCAGTGCTGTCAGGTCAAGGAAAATAAGGCCTTTGGCTAAGAAGAGCCAGGAGCCAGATGGACCTTTGGGTGTGGAAGGAAAGGGAGATTTGAGTCCTTGGAGAGCTGACTGGAGCATTGTTGCAAAAATTAAAAAAAAAATTTTTTTTTTACCAATGACTTACTAAATCTTATGGAGAAAAAACAAGAAAGAAAGGCTACAAAATACTTCATCATTCCATTAAGGAACCCATATTGATTAAGAACCTACTATGCCGAGCTTGCTTGTGAGTAGCTAGCTTTTAGAGAAGGGATGGCGATGGGGGTGGAGGAGAAGATGATATTTCTGTCTTCAAGGTTGTCACTGTCTGGTTGGGAGGCACATTTAATGTGAATGAGGGGCACATTCCCAACTTCACTTGCCTTGCTCGCTTCAGGTCCTTTCCTATGCCTCTGACCTGGAGGCAAAGACCACCCAGAGCCAGGGTGGCTGGACCGTTGAGTATTCTCCAGAGAATCAGTGACCTAAGGGAGCAAGGCGGAAGAAGCATGGCCCTGGAGTCTGCCATAGGATCTCACTTCATCCCCAGCAGCTGAGTGAGGGAGGTACTCTCCTTACAGGTCTTCCAGATGAGGGGCCTAAGCCTTGGGAGGCGTGGCAAATGTAAGACCTAGCTCCTGGGGGATGCAAGGGGGTGATTACATGAAATACAAAGAAACACTTAACTGTTTCTGGAACCATAAACAAGCTCAATACATGTTTCCTCGGAGTTCTGGGTACTTTACCCCAAGCCACAGACTTGGAGAAGGACAGAACCAGGGGGTACGCCTATCTTGGGCAGTCCAGTTCCAAAGTCTTTCCTCTTTGTGGGCACCTCAGGATTCAGCTGTCTTCATCGTCGTCTCCCATCCTGCCTCCAGCCCCTTTCAAGTTCACCCAGAGGCTCTGTTCTTTCTGCACGCTTAGACTCAGAGCTGACAACTTCTTGGCCTTCCAGTACAGGCAGAGGAGGGCTATGAGCAGAAAGAGAAGTATGACGAAGGGGCAGATGAATAGGAAATAGACTAAAGGTGCTGACGAGCAGATCCGGGAAGGAAACGTGAGCTCTGTACCGAAAAGGAAGAAAATAAAGAGAATCGTTAGTCTCCAGCTTATTTGTACTCATCAATTATAAACACTTCTGGGATTTATTGTTACAGGAAAATATATGTAAAAATAACGGGGCCAGATAGCAGGGGGCCCCTTAAATCACACTCGAGGAGCCAAGGAAAGGGAGCTGGGAGAAGAGGGCTCTAGGGCGGCTTCTTCCAGCCCGACTCCCCCTCACCCAGCAATTTCCAACCACCAGAGGTTCTGATGACCTACTTAAAACTAACAGCCAGAAATGAAAACAAAACAAAAAAGAAAACCTCTCCTTTAATCTTCTTTCCTCAGAAAAGATATCTATAATTCAACCCTCGTTCCCAACCCTGTTGCCGATCCTGAATTTTTAACTGAGTTATTCCCACTGCTGCTTCTGAAACACACACACACACACATTCTACACTGTCCTTATATAACAAGAACACCCACAAATAAGAAGCACCATCCCTTCCTGAATCTCCCAATTGGCCTCTCATCCCCTGGCAGCCCCACCTCGACCACGTTCAGCCCCTTCACCCTTCCTCTGACTGTTGCCTCTGCCTGGTAAGCTCTCTGCTCCCCCATCATGTCCTCATCCATCATATCCTATAGCCTCTGGGTCCTGCCGGCCTCACTCTCCATCCCATTGGCCTTCCCACCTTGCCTCAGGCACAGTTTTTCTTTTCTTTCTGTCCTCTTCTCTCACATACCTTTGTTTAGACTTCTTTCATTCCCTTTTAACCATCTTTGTCATCACAGATACTCCAGTAGGTCTCACTGTGTCCTTTGTTTCTATAGCCCCTGCCGTGCCTAGCACATATGCCTTGATAATGCTTACTGATCTGAATTAAACTGGCTGGCCTGCAACCTCATGGGCAAAGGCTACTATATAAAGGCATGCTGAAGCATCTGGCAGCTGCAGCCCGCGGGGAAGTGCTATCAGCACATAGACTCGCAGAGCACGCACCAGCAGCCCCGAGGGGTTCCTGGCCCTGCTACCAGGAAAGCAAAGGCCAGCGGACTGCCATCACCACAGGCTCTAGGAAGCAGTGCCCCGAGTTACTAGTCAAAGGACCGGGATTTAGTCTCTCAGTGCAGAAAGACACATGCTTAAAGAGACACCAACTATTAAATGCAGTTTTCCAACTACATTTATTTACAACAGGATATTTGAAATCAGGGCTGTTCTGAAAAATCTGATATTAACGGTAGCTGTGCTTTTATTGGAAAATTGCAATGACCCAAGCACTTTCTTCTTCAGAGGTAAAACTATAGGATTCATGGGATTACCGATGCTTAGAGATGAAGACAACAGGTTGAAGTGTCCTTGTAACCAACCTCATGCTGCAAGAATTCCATTTTTGGCATTGCTAATACATTTTGTACCTTGAAAAACTTCTCTTTGTGGGAAGTCAAGAAAGAATCTAAACCTGGGTAGAGCTCCTGTATTTGTAAACTTCCGGAGGAGAAGGCCCACGTCTTACGCATCTTTTCCTCCCATGTAGCACTTTGTTCACAGGTCATCAGTGGAGATTAAAGAATAGGACAATTGCATGAGTGATTTGCACACACAGGAACTCAGGGGTCACTGCCATGATGTTCCCTAGAGTACAGATCATCTCTGAACATAAGGCTGGCAGCTTTGAACAGGGCTGGCAAGGATTTATTCCTACAAGGGTTTATTCCCTGGCTTTTCTCTGGCCTCATTTATATTCTCCACCCTAAATCTAGGTTTGGGTTTTGAAAGGGTGGGCAATGATAAAGCTAGATTTTGAATTCTTTCTCACTGCTTTCCACATCCTTCCTGACTCTTCTCTTCAAGGCCCTCCTATAATAATTCTTCTAGGTCTTATCTGAATACATTTAGTTATTAGCACATAGTTAAGAAAAGGGTACAGAATGCAATGTTAAAAAAGAATGGTGCTATAGAGACCAACGAGCAAGAGTTCTGGCCTTGCTACTTCACAGTACTCATGTAGGGAGTCAGGATAGAGTATCTACTTTGTCTCAAAGATAGCTGGGTTCAAATCATGGCTCTACAACTTACCATTATTGACTTTGGACATGTTACTTATCCTCTCTTTCTAATCATTAGCTTCCTTGTCAGTCAAATGAGGATAATAATTTCCAGAGTTATAGTGAGATAATGCTTAGTAAAGCATTAAACAGTGCTTGGCACATTTGTTGAATCAACAAAGAATAAATATCGGCTAGAAAGCTACGAACAAATTTAGGAAAATCACAAGCAAGTTTTCCTCAAGAGACCAGGCAGAAAAGAGGGCTGCAGGCCTGGCTCTGTCCTTCCACAGCCCAAGCCTCTCCCTTAAATCTCTGATCTCTCTGTCCCCAAGGCAGGGAGACATTCAGTTGAGAGTCAGATGATTACTTGTGAGACTCTGGCTTCCTTTTCCAATCATGGGAAGCAGAGAATTGGGAGGTAAGAGTCCCATGGCACCCATGTGTCACTGTTGCTAGGATGGTGGCATGCTGATGGGGAGACAGGGCTGGCACAGAGAAGGTGGAAAGAAACTTGGCTCTTGGATTTTTCTGCCACTGAGACTCTAACCTTCAGCATGAAGGGACTGCCAGAGGGCCTGACTATATAAATGGGGAGGAGGCTGCTTGACTTCGAGCAGCCTGTCATCCAAGGACGACAAAACAGACCCCTTACAGTGCTGAACTGGCCCACAGCTAGAAGCTGTCAGTTCCAGTGCTTCTAAATGCCCTCTCCTGGGAGGGCAGCACTTGCTCTGGGTCCCACAGTCACTGTTCCCACCATCTGCCTCTCACCCATATCTGGATGAGCATTAGTGACATTCAAAACCATTAAGGTTTGGCATTTTGAAGCAATCCAAGTAAACGCCCTGTGCTCCAAGCACAAGGCCTGTAAGGCAGAGCCACAAGTGTAATGAGAATGCTTCATCACAAGGTTTCGTTTGTAACTTGTTTCTACCTTGCAGCCAAGCATATCATGAGGAGTGTTCTTGTCTAATACGACCCCAGATATACTGACTTTGGGCTTCCCCGGTGGGCTAGTGGTAAAGAACTAGCCAGCCAATGCAGGAGATATAAGAGACGCAGGTTCTATCCCTAGGTTGGGAAGATCCCCCGGAGGAGGGTATGACAACCCACGCTAGTATTATTGTTTGGAGAATCCCAAGGACAGAGGAGCCTGGCAGGCTACAGTCCATAGCGTCACAGAGAGTCAGACACAACTGAAGCAACTTAGCATGCACACATGCATACAGACGATGGAGAAGAAAGGTTGAGGATAATGAGGGGACTATCAACTCCCCCTCAACCTCAACCCACCCTTGGGCAACTGATACGCCAGGTGTGGCCATGTGGGAGAGGTGGCTCCTGCCAAGAACTGAAGGCAAGGTTAGGTAATGTGACACAAGTACATCCCAGAATAAATGAGCCCCTGACAGCACTGGTTTCAACTCCATTAAGACTTGCTTGCCCATTCTTTCATCAGGCATTTGTTAAACTGAGAGCTATGTGCCAGTCCTTGTTGAAAGCACCAGGGTAGCATTGATAAATGACATGTCCTCTCCAGAAACATCAATGTGATAGGGGCTCAAGTCTCCTATGAGGACTTGCTTTCTAAACATATCTTTACCACCCAAAAGCTGGGAAATAGTAACAAACACCATACTACCACAAATAATCCAGCACCCAGAAAGCCTTATAACCTTGCCTATTAATTAATCAGAGAATTCTCTAAAATGAGATACAAAACGACTCAAGTAGTTGTTAGCCCCTCAGGTAGTTGTTGACTTAGTCATAGCTAAGAAAGTAAGATGGAGAGAAAAATGCAAGGTGAGACCGACCAGGGAAACACTTCTCCATTTTCTGCTTCATAGGAGTCACATGCTTCATAGTCGTATTAAGTAGCCCCAAACTAACCCAACCCAGTAATGACAAACAGAGATGGCAGAAAACCATCTGAGAAGTGAGAACTGGTAGCCTATTGCATTTGACCTGAACTTTATTAATACACAGAGCTGGTCCTGACCAAGAGGGCAGCTATACTGATTCAGTAAGTGTATTTGAGCATCTTCTGTGTGCCAGGCACTGTGCTAGGGCTGAGAACAAGACACTCAGTCTTTGCCTTCCCAGAAGGTATTGTCTGGCCCTGATGATGGATGTTAAACAAGTGTGATGACTAAAAGACAAAAGTAAGTCACTGAGAATGTAGCAGTTAAGTCGGTTGGTGAAGGATTAGTAAGTGTTGACCAGGGACAGATAACATGAAGGAGAGTTCCAATCAGGAGGTGGTATAAATTCACTCAAGATGTTGGACTGTCAATCTTATCCACTCTCTTCTAAGCTTCCTCTTCTGATTCTCCAATGGTTCTTTTCTCTCTAGAATATAAATGTGCTCAAGTCCCTACTAACTTCAAACCAAAACAGAACAAAGCAAAGCTTCAGTGAACCTCTTGCCTTTTGTTCTTATCTTCTCTCCCTTTACATCAAAGCTCTTAAAGGACTTTCTTGGCAGTCTCATGGTTAAGAACCCACCTTTCAATGCAGGGGACATGAGTTTGATCCCTGGTTGGGGAATTAAGATCCCATATGCTGTAACGCAACTAAGTCCACACACTGCAACAAGAAGTCCTTGCATCACAACTAGAGAAAGCCCATAAACCTCAATGAAGACCCAGTGCAACCACACACACACACACACACACACACATACACACACAAGCTCCTAAAAGCATGAGCTGGATTTGATGTGTCCACTTTTTCCCTGCAGTCTCATTTTACTACTTTTCTGTGATTATCCTATGTTGTCAAACCCAAAGAATATTTTGCTATTTTTGTCTTAATTTATCTCCTTGCACTAGCTGAATCTGTTGCCTCTCCCTCTCTTCTTGATACCCTTGCCACTTTTGGTGTCTGTGATACCACCAAACCCCAGTTCTCCTATCTCTGGCTACTCCTTCCATTCTTCACAGGCTTCTCTTCTGCAATCCTCTGAGAAATAGTTGTATCTCAGGGGTCCATCCTTGGGTATCATTATAGGCTACAAGTTGATGATTTCTAATCTATAACTCTGGCAGAGATCTCACTTGAAAATTCCAAAGTTTATTGGACAGATCTCCCTAGATAACTCACTGGTACTCCAAACTCAATTCCAGCCCAACTTACTCAAAATTGAACTAATCTTCTTCTTTAGATCCTTTTCTTATATTACTTCATCTAGTGACTGTCCCCACTATACCAGAAACCTGGTATTTATTCTTGATTCTCTTCTGCTCATTCACCCTCCACATACACACATAGGCAGGTGAGCTCGGTCACTTCAGTCATGTCCAACTCTTCATGACCCCCTGCACTACAGCCTGTCAGGCTCCTCTATCCGCAGGATTCTCCAGGTAAGAATACTGGAAAGGGTTGCTGCGCCCTCCTCCAGGGGATCTTCCCAACCCAGGATCGAACCCGCGTCTCCTGCATCTCCTGCTTTGCAGACGGGTTCTTTACTGCTGAGCCACTGGGGAAGACACATACACATGATCAGTCTCTAAATCCTGAAGACGCCATCTCCTAATATGGAATACCAAGTGCTGCCCTCTCAGCCCTCATGGGCACTGACTTCATTTGGGCCTTCATCTTGTCTCATCTGGGCCCCTACAGTCAATTTCAAATAGTTCTCCCGGCTCTGTGCCTGCCTCCCTTCCAGTTCACTTTTAACATTGCTCCCAGGGGGAGCTTTCTAAAATGCAAATCTGACATGTCACTACTCTGCCTGAATTTGTTCAATGACACTCTGTAACTTCCACGATAAAGCTCACCTTTCCTGGCTCTGTACAGAGGACCCATTTGACATCAGTACCCTTTCCATCTCCTGAGCCTCCTCTCTTGCCATCCTACCACAGTTTCTCTGGTCATCTTGCATATCCTTTCCTTGTCCCAAAATATGTGCTTTCCTTTGTACAGGCCCCATACTCTAGGAACATTCCCAGATCTCCTCCCCACCTAGCCCTGCCTCTGCTCCTTCCTTAGTATCCTGAGACTACTTCATGCATGGCTCCTATTTTGTTGGACTCACCTTCCCCTACCAGCCTAGCTCTGTGAGAACAGACTTCATAATACATTTTTTATGTGCCCTTAGAATCTCACATGGTCATTTATTGAACAAATTAAAATATCTTGCCACATAAATAGATACATACAAATGTAGATATGTTGTGTGTATCAGCACGTCTGGAGGCCTAAGAGGAAACCGAGGTAACATTTGTTAAGCGCTTACAACGTGCCAGGGGCTGTGCTAGATACTCCATATGCATTTGTATTATGACCCTCATTTTATGAGAAAGCTGAGTAAGCAGGGGATGACTTCACAGCTAGTAGGGAGGTAACACAGCAACAATCTGAGCCTAGGCTTCTCTGATTCCAAATGCTGCAATTTTTATTATCCCACACTGTCTCCCCAAATACCAGAAAGGAACAGTCAGGTAGAGGAAGTGAGATGCTGTATTAATAAAGACTGACTTGGGAACACGTAACTGTACTTACAGTGAAAACCCTCAGGTTCTTATGGCACAGGCTTCTAAGCACCTTCACTTGTGAAGAATACAAAGACCATTTGGTTTGTAATGCTTTCTTTTCAGAGTTCATTTTTTTTAAAAAAAAACCTTACACCTGCTTTCTAAGAATTCCACAAAGATGAGCAGTATACACACACACACACACACACACACACACACACACACACACGTATGCTGTGAACAATCCCATCTGTCTCAGGAGAGATGTGCTTTTTAGTCATAGAATATATGCTTTTTACAGTTATTATCTATTTACTCTACTACACAAACTGCTGAATCTACAGAGCCCAGGAATTCCAGTGGGAAAACACGTACAGAATATGCTCAGGGTGGAGACTTCCTACAATTGTTGGAATGGAAGAAAAGCTGATAGGAAAGTCAATTCTGCCTGGAAACTTGGGAGAAGAATCCTGCTGAAGAACAATCAGGGAGAGAGAGTGATGGACTCCAGGGAACAGGTTAGATAACTCTGATTTCCACTCCAGAAGCCTTGCCAGGGCTGGGATGCAACTATTACTACTCTGAGACAATGCCATTCATTCTTAGTAGCCCTCGTTCCCACCTATGGACTGTCTCCAAAGCTAGCTGGCACTGTAAGGAGGCCATATTTATTGATGCTTTCTACTCTTCCTGGTGTGGGCCACCAAGACTACACCCCTGCCTCGCCAGTGATCCTCTCTTACTGCAAGTGCAACCTATAGCTCAACCTGAAGTTGCTTGAAGTTGCTCGAAGGATGAGCGGGCTATGACATCTACCAGTTCATTGATCACCTGGGAAGATTTAGTGGCCTGGCTGGAGGAATTTTTGCTTAATGAACGCCTGTTATATGCTTGGCACTGCACTGGCTGGAAGGAACCCCTCTTCTCCTTCACAACCTATTCTGCACGCCTCCTGAAGCTGAGTGCTCAGCAGAAGAGACTGACCGTCCACACAGAGAAGATCATTGTGGCCAATGGCCTTCAAGTACCTGCATTTTTGCTAGACCCTGTAAACAAGTTCTATGGGGCACACGTCCTCCTGTGACGCCTTTTAAGGTGCAATTAGGAGAGACAAACCCACTGACTATCATGATCAAAGATCTGGTAGTTTGTTGAGCACATCAGTAAGAAGCTTGGCACTTATTTATTGAGAAAGACCTTTTTTTGTTTTGTTGGTTTTTGATGCAGGGAGCATCAGGGAGCATTTAGATGTAGCTGATTTTGGTTGAACAAGGTTACAGACAAAGTCACCGCGTCACTATTCCTCACCCTACTCTCACCACCGGTCAGTATTCTGAGATTGGAGTGTCAGCTAAGAGATAAAGCTGTCTGCTTCAAACATTATTTGGTTACTTAAAGGGATACAATATTGATGGCTTTTTTGTTTATGAGGGGAAGTGGGGGAGGAGGTCAGATGCCCTTGACATTTAAACGTCCATGCCAAAACCTCACGTAACCTTGTCTGTCTGAATGAGTTACTATTGAGAGAAATGGAGAAGTCATTTTCTTTCTGTAAACTGTGTTCAGCCTGAGAGGAAGCAAAACAGCAGGGCAGGAAGGCATAGGAGCGGAGACAGAGATTCTCCTGAGTGCGAGCCGTGGCCGAAGAACCTCTGGTTACCTGAAGGCAGCACTCTGAGCACCACAGGCTGTGACTCGTCTGATGCTTGGCTGACCCACTTGCTCGGGGTGCCGTGGAGCCGCCACTCCGCCACCTTGCACCAGTATTTTCCAGCATCCTTCATCTCCACCCGCTGTAGCGCCAGGACAAAGTCAGCAGCGGATGAGCGGTAAGAGTGCAGGCGCCACCGGAGCCCCTCTTCGCCGTATTCCAGCAAGCCATCATGCTGCAGGTGCACCAACATCCTCCTTCCAGAATCTTCTCTCTGCCGGTACCACATCACAGAGAACAGCGAGGCAGGACTGATGGCACCCTCCAGGCTGCAGCAGATGGTCACCTCACTGTGCTCGGAGGCATTTTCTGCCCGGGACCCTTTGGAGATGCGTACCTTACTTCCTAGGAAACAAAATGGCAGTAATTTTGAGAGGAAGCCAGACTTCAGATTGGACACCTCCTCTGAAAAAACTACTTCTCGTTGAAGTGATGCTGTCTGATAACCTTTAGATATCAGGGCCTTCATCTTTAACACTTTGCCTTGACCCCTGTCCTTCTTCCATATTTGCCAGAACATCCTCTGCTGTGAATCACACCAGCCACTTTCGTTCTTCAGCCCGCCTCTTGTCCACTGGCCCTGTCACTGAAAACCACCCAGGTTTGCAGGCGCCTCTTGGCCACTGGCCCTGTCACTGAAAACCACCCAGGTTTGCAGGCGCCTCTTGGCCACTGGCCCTGTCACTGAAAACCACCCAGGTTTGCAGGCACCTCTTGCCCACTGGCCCTGTCACTGAAAACAACCCAGGTTTGCAGGAAGCTCTGGCCTGCCGCTTTAATCAATACTTCTCTCAGGTCAGCTCTCCCTTCTGCTACTTAGAAAGGTCATTTGAAACTTCCAGTCCTCTCCTCAAGTCCTGTATTCCCCCACTACCCCTTTTTCTTAGCAAATTACCCTCTTCCCATGTACCTAGATATTAACCTCAGGTATGGACACAGGAAAAGAGGAGGTTAGGTGAGAGACTGAACATTTTCATACATCTCTTAGAATTTCACTCAAGGGACTTCCCTGGTGGTCCAGTGGTTGAGAGTTCATCTTGCAATGCAGGGGACACGGGTTCAATCTCTGGTGGGAAGACTAACACCTCACATACCACAGGGCAGCTAAGCCCAGGAGCTATAACCACTGAGACCACAACAAAAGATCTTGTGTGCTGGAACTAAGATACAACAACCAAAAAAATATTTTTTAACAAAGAATACTATTCAAGGAGACTATTTACATTACTAGATTAGATTAAGTTTTTAACAGATTTTGACATTTTCTTTTTAAAAAATGTTCCCCTGTTAATCAGCAGGTGAGATCTTGAGGCTAGAATAGTCATGAACAAAATAAAGAAACTATGTTGTTGTTGTTCAGTCACTAAGTCTTGTCCAACTCTTTGTGACCCCATAGGCTATAGCAGTGGAGAAGGCAATGGCACCCCACTCCGGTACTCTTGCCTGGAAAATCCCATGGACGGAGGAGCCTGGAAGGCTGTAGTTCATGGAGTCGCTGAGGGTGGAACACAACTGAGCGACTTCGCTTTCACTTTTCACTTTCATGCATTGGAGAAAGAAATGGCAACCCGCTCCAGTGTTCTTGCCTGGAGAACCCCAGGGACGGGGGAGCCTGGTGGGCTGCCGTCTATGGGGTCGCACGGAGTTGGACACGACTGAAGCGACTTAGCAGCGGCAGCATGTCCATCTCCTCTGTCCTCCACTATTTCTTGGAGTTTGCTCAAATTCATGTCCACTGAGTCTGTGATACTCTCTAACCATATCATCCTCTGCTGCCCCCTTCTCTTTTTGCCTTCAGTCTCTCCCAGCATCAGTGTCTTTTCCAATGTGCTTGCTAAGTCACTTTAGTCATGTCTGACTCTTTTGCAACCCCATGGACTGTAACCCACCAGGCTTCTCTGTCCATGGGATTCTCCAGGCAAGAATACTAGAGTGGGTTGCCATTTCCTTCTCCAGAGGATTTTCCTGACCCAGGGATGAAATCTGCATCTCAAATGTCTCCTGTATTAGCAGGCGGGTTCTTTACCACTAGTGCCACCTGGGAAGCCCCCTTTTCCAATGAGTATGTGCTAAATTTTCAGCTCTACTACAAACATACTTATTGGTCTGTCTTTAAAAGATTAACTGTGTCTGCTCCTAGATTCTTTTATAGTTACATCTTTACTCTCTCCTCTTTGTAGAGAAACGTGTGAAATATTAGTTTACACGGTACTGTCTCTGCCTCCTCACCTCAAATTACTCTCTACCTTATTGCCATCAGCTTTCCAATCCCATCACTACGCTCTGGCCAAGGTTCCCTCCCAGTAAAGGTGCAATTTCCCAACTCAAGAGACCCTCCAGGATTTTCTGTTCTCTCTGCAGTTTTTGTCACCAAAACCAATTTTCTTCTGAAATCCTCTCCTCCTTTGATTTCAGAGAAAACATCCCCACGCCCTCCTACAGCTGTGACTAATCCTTCTCATTGTCTTTCCCTGGGGCCTCTTCCTTACCTTACCTCCTACACCAGGGTAACCAGCTAGCTACCCCCAGCCAGCCACACCCAGCCCACAATTATGTTTTATTTGACATCGTCAGTATTTTAAAAGAATTTGAATTCATTATGGACAGTCTCAAAAATGGTTGATGCCACCAAAAAATGAGTTCAAGCATTTCTTGATAGACTAAAAGATTGGACAACACTGGTCCCTCATGTCTAAACAGGAAGCACTGACTCAAGCTAAGAAATGGTGTGCAATTTATTTTTGTTTTTTTCAAGATTTTTTTGATGTGGGCCACTTTTAAAGTCTTTATTGAATTTGTTATGATATTGCTTCTGTTTCATGTTTGAGTTTTTTGGCCAGGAGGCATAGGGGATCTTAGTTACCTGACCAGGGGTGGAACCCCTTGCTTTGGAAGGCAAAGTTTTATTCACTGAACCACCAGATAGGTTGGTGTGCACTATTTAAAGGGGTGGGCACACATTATCAAGATTCAGCCTGGACAATTGGAAGAAAGGGATGGCCCAGATGATAGACAGTATGATGATGATATGGGACACAAGGATGATTTGGAACAAGTGGAGTATGAGGGTCTCTGGGGCAGCGGAGCAGAAGTGTGCAACAGGCAGCTGAGTGGAAAGCCCTGGAGTTCAGGAGATGGGGGCTAAGCATAAAACGCTTAGAGCTTGTTTCACTAAAGGTGGTAGTTGGAACCCAGGCAGTGTTTAGGAGGTTCTGAAGAGAGCAGAGAGTAAGAATAAAAATGGGTTCATGTGCCCCTGAGGAACACTCACATTGAGCAGGGAGAGGAAGAAGGGCCTGAAGGGCATGGAGAAGGGGAGCCAGAACAGAAGGAAGAGACCCTCGCACTCAGCTACTATTTTGCCCCTACTGCTGCCAACTGACTGTGAGCTCCTCAAGACTCTGTCTTATTTATCTGTGGAGCCCTAATTGCCTAACACAAAGCAATGTTCATTATAATCTTACTTTTTGATGTTACGTTGAAAAATAGAATTTTAAGTGCCAAACTAGATTAACTTATTTGCATTGTGCTTTTGGATCTTGGCCAGTTCCCGAACCTTAGATGTGACATTCATTTAATTTTAATCAACATTGGAGGTGACCTAACTAACGCTGACAGATCTAATCAACCCTGCCCACATTTAGACCACGGCACTCTTGGACCAATGCAAATGAATGGAACTTCTATTTCATTTTTAAAGATCTCCTGAGGGGAGGAGATGCCCTCAGTAAGCCATTGCAACAGTTAACTACTCTTATTTGCCTTATGTTGAGGCGGCCGTATGTTGAAAAGCAATCTCTCCACACATCCCTATAGAGTTGTACAGTTTCTGTTCACAGTGGGAGAAATATGCTTTGTATTACTCTTTCTCTGCCAAATTACAGTAAAGCCCCACTGGAATGACACAGCTTGTTATTATAGAGAGCTGGAGATACGATACCCTGGGTAGCTACATAGACCAGGCTGCCAGGCTGAGAAGCCAACCATTCAAAGCGATCTTGTTCCCATCTAAACTTCTCCAAATCTCAGACTGACTCACCAGAAATACTCCTACCTCCTGTGGTGGGCTATTCCATCCTGTAGTCACCGTGCTGGTGGCCACTATTCCTATGACTCTAGGTCATATTTTCACCCATATTATCATCCCATAGAACTGTTGCCCAAGAGAAGGGGGTCAGTCTACAGAAAGATGCTAGAGAATATACTTGCAAGGTTTACCTGTGGCCCTGAGTTTCAGTTCTGTGAGACCCGATGTCTGTTCTCCAAGCTTGTGCCAAGTGCTATTTGTAGACCAGAGCCATTCCTCCACAACACAGCGATATTTGCCCTGATCGCTGTCTTCCACATTCAGAATGTGTAGCTGAAACAAGTCTTGGGAAACTTTCTCAGCATGGAATTTTTGTTTTCTCCGTGTGGTCTGAAATCCATCCCCATATTTTACTATGTGGTTTTGGTTCACTTCCAGGATCCTCAGCCAGTGTGCATCAGTGGAAATGGGAAAGAAGTACCAAGTCACGACCAGCTGAAGGTTTCCAGGGGATTGGGACAAGATGCTACACTCTACGTCAGTGTTGGAGTTGATGGAGCTCTCTTGGACTTGACTGCTTGAATCCACCTTCAGTTTGCTCTCTAAATGAGAAGAACAGTACAATTACTTTTGTTACTTTGCTAGAAAATAGAACTTGAAGGTAGAAGGGACGTTAGAGGTCAACTAAGGCCATAGCTCCCTGGAGAAGGAAATGGCAACCCACTCCAGTATTCTTGCTTGAAAAATCCCATGGACAGAGGAGCCTGATGAGCTACAGTCCACGGGGTTGCCAAGAGTCAGACATGACTTAGCAACTAAACAAGGCCATAGCTCCTAGACCTATCAGATGTGTGAATTCTCTCTTTAGTAGCCCCACCAACTGCTCATTCAGCCTCTAAACAACTCACTAACTAACAAAGCACCCATTCCATCTTTGGACATGCTGCCACTAGAGAATTCTTTCCAATATCAAGTTGAATCTTACTTTTTCATTATTTTCACCCGCTGGTCCTAGTTCTACCCTACCCTAAGAGTGGAATGGGGAGGGGAGGGGAGGGAGGAAGTATCGAGTCAGAAAGCCAATCTCTCCCACATGAAAATGCTTCAATATTAGATAGCCAAAAAGGACCTACTGTATAGCCCAAGGAACTATATTCAATATCCTATAAAAAAAATCACACAGGAAAAGAACATATACATATAAAACTGAATCACTTTGCTGTATACCAGGAACTAACACAACATTGTTAATCAACTATATTCCAGTATAAAATAAAATTTTAAAAAAGAAAATTCTTCAATATTGAGGCACAGATATCTTCTCTTTTATAGCATTTCATGAATCAGATTGAGAGAAAGTGGCCCTTGCATGCTTTGTCTGGGTGTTTGCTATCCAGAATACTTCTTGACCCATAATTTGCCCAAGTCTAGTTGTACCTGTCTGCAGACACAGGTAAACAAGAGGAAGCTGTATGTTCACTATTAAAACCAAATGTCTCTTTGCAGTCACTCAACTCTGGGAACATTGTATGGATATGGAGTCAACCATCCTTTAACCCCAGAGCTTTTATGCTTTGTCAGAGGATGAATGGCAAAACCTGGCTTCTAAATCTTATTCTTATCTTCTTGCTGACATCACAGATTATACTTTTGTGACTGCTTACTGATGCTGCCAGTAGGTCTCTTTACTCCTCCTTCAACAAACATTTATTAATGCAGACTATTTTATGTGCCAGGCTATTCCAGGCTCTGTGGATCCCTCCCCTCAGTTTCTGCCTAGAGGGAGAGACTAGTACTGGGACAGAGGCTGACAGATTATAGGATTGTGTCACCCAAGCAGGACAGAAGTCCACAAAAGTGACTATCAGAGCACACAGCAGGATTGTATAACCCAAATACGTGAGTGAGGCTTCCTGGAGGAGATATCTCTAAGCTAGTCTTAAGGGTTAATAGGAATTAAGCTGATGGAGAAGAGGTAAATGAATTCCATGCAAAAGAAGCAACTTGAACAAAGGCTAAAAATGAGAGAGAGCAAGCGTGTTGGAGGAACTGCAAGTAGTTCAGTGTGGCTGGAGCTCAAATTCAACATGGAAAGGGGAAAGAGATGGTGCTGGGAAGACATAAGTGTACCAGATCACAAAGGACCTTGCCTGCTACGTAACGCGAGTTTGAACATGAGTTGGATGTCGAGGAGTAGAGGATGACTCAGGCTTCTTGCTTGGATCACTGATGGAGGGTGGGGACATAGAGAACGATGTCAGAGGAGTAGCTTTGGCAGGATGATAATGGTGTATTCATGTTCTGACATATTGAGTGTAGACATGCCTTGAAGGCAATTGCATGAGTCTGGAGATCAGAAGAGGAGTCGTTCCAGATAGTGAATCTGGGAGTCGTCAATACATAGCATAAATCCCTGGGTAGGAATAAACCTACTTTGGGCAACTGTATAGAATGAGAAGAGAGAAAGTTGAGAATGAAGCCCAAAGGGCTGAGTCAGTGCGAGAGGAAGACTCTGCAAAAGAGAATGAGAAGGAGCCATGAGAGGGCTAGGAAGAAAACCAAGAAAATCTTGTGTCACAAGGCCATGGAAAAAGAAGTTTTAAGAAGAAAGGATTGAACCAAGAATTTGAAATACATCAGAAAAGACAAGTAAATTAAGGCATGAGTTAATCAACAAGGAGATGACTACTGTCACCAGAACTACTGCTCAGTAGCTGAGAGAGTGATGGTTACCATGTCTGAGCATCTGCTTGGCTTGTCAGGCACTGCACCAGGAACATGTCACCATCTTCATATTGCACATCAGCAACTTACCTGTGGAGTCAGTAGGCTTGGACAGAGTAAGCTCTCATCAGATCTAAGGGATGTCAAAGCCTCTTAACACTCCACCTTCAGAGGACGGAAGTCAGGGAAGAAGATGCTGGCGCAGCAGGGTTTGTGAAGTTGTGTCTTACTCTTCATCTCTATGCTCTATCACCAACTGTATGTTGACTGTGATCACAAATTCCCTAATGCTTACACATTAACATATCGAAATGGATGGCTAAGTGTATTGAATGAAATTTGCATTATCCATACCACTAGGAGAGACATTCTAAACATTTAATGACTGGCCAGGCACAGGCAGAGACCAGTCTGAAAGAATGCCCCAGCACTGGAGGCCCTGATCACAGTGCCCTAGCACTGATCCTGGAGGCCCCCTGCTGTGCCATGTGGTATCCAGTTGCTGAGCGGTGGGGACTTGCAGGAAATGAGGAAGGGGCCACAGTTATTATTAGTGTGGAAGTATTCCAATGTTTTAAAAACCAGTGTGGCCATTTCATGCATATTAGCTCTATGTTAACCTAGATCACTTTGCGTGTGTGTGTGTGTGTGTGTGTGTGTGTGTGTGTGTGTGTATGGGGGTGGGGGGTATGTTTTTTTTTTCCGGTTAATTTTTTTTAATTGAAATATAGTTGATTTACAATGTTTCAGGAGTACAGCAAAGTGATTTATATGTTCTTTTTCAGATTCTTTTCCATTATAGGTTACTCTAACCTGTTGAATATAGTTCCCTGTGCTATCCAGCAAGTCCTTGTTTATCCACTTTACATATACTAGGGAGCATCTGTTAATGTTGTTGTTCATTCACTAAGTCGTGTCCGACTCTGTGACCCCATCGACCGCTTCTCTGTCCCTCATCATCTCCCAGAGTTTGCCCAAGGTCATGTCCATTAAGTCTGTTAATACCAAATTCCTAATTTATCCCTACCCCGCTCCCTGGATATCACTTATATATTGTACTTACTTATAGTACAAACATGGGGAGAAATTATTTTATGCTTTAATTCCATAACTTTCCCCAAATGGGAAGAATGTTTTTTAAAAAAGCGGAATTAATTTCAAGTCGTGTTAACCTGGTAAAGTGACAGTGATCCTTAGTGGGTGAGAGGTGGCAGAAGCCCTCACAGGACTGTTTGTGTGCAGAGAATTTCTGTCATAAACTTCTACTTTACACTGATAAACTCCTGCTTCTGCCTCGGTGGCATCATGGATTAGGAGCCGAGAATGAAATGAAGACTGTGAAATCTTCGTCTTCCTTTGGAACTGGGGTAGGCAGCACCCCCATTCAATAGTGCCATTGTGGGTGATTTGAAGAAGCAGATCAAAGGCTCGGGATCTGGCTGGCTGGAACAGCCATGTCACGGTGAGTGGAACCTTGAGGTCAGAGTAGCCAACCCTTACTATGCAGGACAGGTCAAAGGTGTTGGTTAATTTCACTTGTGGTAGACGGCTCATCAGACTAACTTGTAAACTTGACTCTGTGGGCAGAAACACAAAACACGATTTCTAACATGTTTCTCAAATTGAGGTTCAGTGCTTCTAAGTTTTCCTAGTCATCACCTCTTCACACTGAACTATGTGTTCATACACTGGGCGTATCAAATATTTGGGGGTAGAAATTGATTCACAGTACAGGCTGTCCTGAATTCTGACTTCAGTTTTCTAAAGCTGACCCTCTTGTAAGAGTGTTCTCAGCAGAGACAACAAATAGGCAGTGTTTCTCCAGTCCACTGCTTAGACAGCTGCTACTGAGGGGGTGGGGCGCCCAGCCCTGCTGGCCAGCCTCCTTCCCTTACCCCACTGCTGGGTGAACTATCACTGTTTTACCCTTGCTACCGAAGATTCCGCAATCCCAGGCTGCAGCTGTCAGAAGCCTGAAGGTATGAGGCTCCGCTTCACTTGGCATATCTCTTTTCTAAGTCTACTCCAAATGATACGATTTTGTTCTTAGCTGAATAACAACTTATAAGTTGCACCCTGAAGACCATCTTTATAAAGATGAGTAAACTTTAGAGACCAGTTGGCAGACTTGGTAACCAGAGACTCTGTTCTGTATTCTGGGGTATACATACTGTAACTAGAGGATTCAGGATGACATGCTATCAAATTCCATGGCATCCCACTACAGAAGGAAGATACTGATGATATGCAAGTTCAGCAAAGGCTCCCCCTGACACTTACCGAGGGGCTTTACAGTGATCGACACCATCTGAGTCCAGCTCTGATCTCTGGCCTGGCTCCGGGTCCTCTCAGACACTCTGCACTCGTACTTGCCACTGTCTGTGATGGTGGTGGAAGCAATTTCAAGTTGGAAGGTGGCCCAGTCCATTTTCTCCAGCCTTGCATTTCTGAGGTTATCAAGTTCCCCATAGGAAGCACCCAGCTTCACAGTGCCATCCTGCTCCATGCCAGCCACAAACACCGGCTGTGTCTGGTTTTGTGGGACATGCCACCAGGCCACAGTTAGGAGATTCTCAGCTCCATCTGCCTTGCAGAGAAGGGTTAACGCCTCTCCTTCCCACACTGCTTGCTGCCGGTTCTTGGTAGACACGACCACATTTCTTGCTGTGGATGACAGGTTTTAGAAGAAAAAGATATTTTGAGTAAATGAAAAGTTTTCTAAAAAACAGTGAACTCTCATTAATTAAGACTTGACTACTTTGTGACAAATCCAATCAAATTGTTCACTCTTGCACCATCCCCCAGATTAAAAGATTTAATCAACATTTAAATAGTAGAAATGGCAGAAAGAACACCAGAAGAACTAATTTACACGTAAACAATTTACAGTTTGCCTTAAGTTTTAGTGATTTGTTCCTTAGGAATATCTAGTTGGGAAAACACATGGTAATATTTTGTTAAATTAATTAGAGTTGGTATATGAGAGGGAAAGTAATGAAGCTGTGTTTACTTCAATGTTTAGTTTTCTAGAATTCAGACTTTCACAGTTCAAAATGACCTTCCTCTCCTTACTTATCTTTCCCTAATTAGTATGTATCTGAAGAGTGAAAAAGTACTGTTAATTATACTTCTGTTCAAAATACTGCCATTAAAAAACAACGACTTGAAGAGGGCGTAGAGAAAAGAGAATCCTCTTACACTGTTGGTAGGAATATAAATTGAGACAGACCCTGTGGAGAACAGTATGGAGGTTCCTTAGAAAACTGAAAATGGAACTATTACATGACTCAGAAATCCCACTCCTGGGCACATACCCAGAGAAAATCATAATTACAAAAGATACACGCACCCCAGTACTCATTGCAGCCCCATTTACAATAGGCAAGACATGGAAGCAACCTGAATGTCCATTAACAAAGAAGTGGGTGAAGAACATGTGGTACGTATACCTAATGCAATATCACTCAGCCATAGAAAGGAATGAAACTGTGCCACTTGCAGAGACTTGGATGGACCTAGAGCTGTCACACAGAATGAAGAAAGTCAAAAGTGGAAAAACAAATACTGTGTGTTCATGCATATATGTGGAATCTAGAAAAATAGTACAGATGAGCCTATTTGCAAAGCAGAAATAAACACGTGGATGTAGAGGACAAGCATATGGACACCAAGGGGGGAAACAAGGCGGGGGATGAATTGGGAGGCTGGGATTGACAGATATACACTCCTATGTATAAAATAGATAAGGACCTCTGCTGGGGCACCGAGAACTCTACTCAATGCTCTGTGGTGACAAAGAGGGGATATATGTATAGGTATAGCTGATTAGGTTTTCTGTATAGCAGAAACTAGCACAAAATTGTAAAGCAACTAAACTCCAATAAAAGTTTTCTAATTAAAAATTTCTTCTTTTAAAAATTATTTTGGGGAAAATGTGTGTATATATAAATATACATATACTATACTTCCCCCTCAAGTATTTTTTTAATATATATATACACTTATACACACACACACACATATATATATACATTTCTCTTTTTCAAATCATATATTCATTCATATATATTGTTGGTTGAAGGGAGATCCTTCCTATATCTGAACTACAGTGTAAAACAGTAAGTGTAACTCTGGCTCCCAGATGGAAAATTCAAGATGATCAGAAATGTGGACATCCTTTCAACAGATACTTCCTGTGAGAGGCTTTGTCCTGGGTGTTTTGTGGGCAATGCAAAGATCCCTCAAGCTCATGCATCCTAGGCAGCCCGGCCTCATGCTTAAGGCCAAGGTCCCTGAAGTTATTATAGAATTACCCTGGACCACAAAGTGAACCTCTCTGAGCCTCAATTTTCTTTCCTGTAAAGGAAAGAGGGTAATAATAGCACCTCACTTTTGCACTGTGAGAAGACTAAGTGAATGGCACGTTGAAAGGGCTTACCCTGGCTGGCAGGGAAAAGTGCCCAGCAAAAGAGAGCTACTAGCATTAGTGTGTAATGATAGTCCCTTCGTGAGAGCAGAGGTGTTCAAAGTCAGAAAAGGAAAATAAAATGAATTTTTTTAAATTTATATTTTCTAGACTCGTGGGATCTTAGTTTCCTGACCAGTGATTGAAACTGGGCCCTCAGCAGTGAAAGCACAGAGTCCTAATCATTGAACCACCAGGGAGTTTCCAGGAAAACAAAACAGAACTGGGATTTGAAATCTTAATAGGATCTAAATGAATTTGCAGATTGATCTTCTCTGCTGAGGAAGAGTTTTGTCTTTAATAGCTTTATGGATGAACATAATGTTACTAAGACAGAAAGAAGGCTAATGTCCACAAATAGATTAATATATATCTACTTATTATATATATATGTATATAACATGACATATATACATATATAAAACTTGCTTCCAAATTTGGGGTATTAGAGGCATTATTACACTTAATTTTTTTGAAGTTAAAAATAGACTCATAACTAAAGTTTCAAAATTAGAAGGGAAATTATTAGTCACAATCTTACACTTCAAGTATAACCATTATGATAGATTTCGAGCAGTTTCAGTTTTTTAAAAAAACTGTGGTTTCCTTACTTTATCGTGGTCATTGCTGTCTCCGAGTTAGAAGTGACACACTCACCAGGCCTGTGTAAGGTGGGCATGCATAGTGGTAGGGAAGTACTCTCTTCTGTTTAAAACATTCACGGGATGATAAAACTGCTCATACTTGAAGTAGCGGTTTGAGTTTCAAAACCAAATGCTCAATAGGATCTTTAATAAATCTGCTACTAACTATTTCTGTTTCCCCATAAAAAGAAACAGGTTGGACTCCAGCCTGCACAAAGTATTATTTTTAGCTTGGGCAGACCACCTACTTGATAAGCTTGTGATCTGTGTGCCCCAAAGCACACCTTTGGGCCCCTTTGGCACCGATTCTTATGTCCTGAGTTTGTGCAAGGGTTACAGTTCTGCTCCAGTGGAGGCAGACACACAAGGTTGAGATTTAGCTCTGCGTAAATAGGTAAACACGCCTACATAGTTTTTTCTGAATCCTAGCAAGAGAGACCAAATGCTTAGTGCAAAAACTAACACCAACACACTTCCTGGCTCGCCAATCTAGGCCAAAGCTGTGCATCTTCACTCCGAGCAAATGGGGTGATGGAGAAGACCATGGAAATGTTTGTGTCTATGGAGACGCCTCCAATAAGCGAGTGCAACAAGGACATCTTCACTGTGGGTTTGTTATTTATTTATTTTTTTGGTTTTTGCTTTGGGGCAATTCATCTTTCCAGACTTTGCATTTAATACTCAGCCCAGAAAATCATAGTATTGCTTGTGGATTTGTCAGTTTTCTCTCCACACAAAAAGCACTGGTTATTCAAACATGCTTAAGGTCACGCAGCCTTCAGAAACTTAACAGGAGCTGAATGGCCTTCCAGATAATCAGACCCAGCCTATCTGGGTCAGATAGGTGTCTCGCCACATCACAGCAACATGCAGGCGATAGAGTCTGCCCACTCTCACTTCTTTTCTTACTCTGAGTCATGGGTTGATGCAGAATTAAGACTAAGTATGATTCCCTGTATCAGGTTAAGAACACAGAGAACTGACGAAAGACACCTGAAAGATGCTGAAAAAGTAGAAGGGGTAATGTGGGTGTTTATTTCTCAGGAAAGAGGCAAGTATAAGCTCTTTTCTCTTAATCTACTCAAAATACACACACACACACAAGGAGACAGGGAGCTTCATGAACGCAGGTATTCTCGGCTGAAAGAAAACCCAGCACATCGATCAGAAATAGCAAATAGAATCAAGAATCTAAGATGGCAAGAAGGGACTTAATGACAGTGAAATTAGATTATCTTACAGCTGAGGAAGCTGAGAATTAGCGAAGTGAAGTACATAGAGTATTCATGGTCATAGCCCATTTATTGGCTCCGGAGTAGGACTCAGGTCTTCAGCTATATGGGTGCATGCTCAATCACTTTAGTTGTGTCCAATCCAACTCTTTGTGACCCCATGGACTGTAGCCCACCAGGCTTCCCTGTCCATGGGATTTTCAGAGAAGAATACTAGAGTGGCTTTCCATTTCCTCCTATAGGGGATCTTCCCAGCCCAGGGATCAAACCTGAGTCTCCTGGGTTTCCTGCACTGCAGACGGATTCTTTACCCCCATCCGGGAAGCCCCCAGGTTTTCAGCTAGTTTGGGCACTTCCCTTTACTCCACTCCACCTCAAAATGACCTGACTAATTGATACCTGACTTCAGGAGACCTCCCCTGTGTCAATGAAGGTATCCAGTACTCACAAAGGAGGACATTGAAATGCAGCCCAAACATGTCTGGCCCCAACTTCACATACCTGCTTGCTTCCAAAGGTGTACAAAGCTGTCTGGTGATTGTTTTTTCTGAAGCACCTGCCAGGAGCCCACCTGAGCTCTTGTTACTTCTGCCACTACACATCTGTATGCACCTTCATCTTCTGGGCCCACAGAGAAGATCTTGAGAGAGAAAGACTTGGGGCTTAACTTTGAAACTTGGAGCTGTCCTTGACTTGCTCTTTCTCGGTAATCTTTCTTCAGATCCAGAACTCCGCCAGCATCAATGTGGGCCATTTCAACATCATTGAAGAACCAAGTGGCCTGAAGGTGTGGGTCCTGGCCACCACCCAGGACCAGGCAAACCAGTTCTAAGGATTTTCCTTCATGTACCGTGCTCTCAGCTCTGATGTTGACTTGAAAATCTCTCACTAGGAAACAAAATCAAGGCAGATATTTAGAGAGGCCACTGCACCTATTCCTTTAATACCAGAGAGAGATGCGATCTCCTATCAGGATAGTAAAGGGATTGAATTTAATGTGGGAGATCAGAGATAGGCCAAAGAAATGCCTAGAATCAAAAATGCCCTTGACTGTTTTTTAAATCATCTAGAAAGAACAAAACATGTGATTTTCTGAATGCAATGCTATTAAGCAAGATGAATGCATGGATGTGTAAAGTACATGTATCTTTTAAAATAAAATATTTTATACTATGTTGAACTGACATAAACTGTGATTTCTTGCTCTCATTTTTGGGTGAGAATATCCAATGGAATTTTCCTAAATTAAAAGTGTATTTGATATATGGCAAATCCACAGCTAACAGCACACTTAACAATGGAAAACTGAAAGCTTTTCATCTAATATCAAGAATAAGACAAGGATGATTACTCTGACCACTTCTATTCCACATGGTATTGGAAGTCCTAGCCAGAGCAATTAGACAGAAAAAGAAATTAAAAGCATCTACATGGGAAAAAAAGAAGAAAGACTCACTGTTGGCAGATGACATGTTCTTACATATAGGAACCAAAAGGAAAAAAAAAAAACCAAACTCCACCAAGAAGCTGTTAAAACTAATAAAGAATTTCAGTAAAGCTGCAGTATACAAAATCAACACATGAAAAAATCAGTTGAATCTCTATACATTAACAGTAAACTATCAAAAAAAAATCAGAAAACAATCCCATTTACAATAGTATCACAAAGAAGAAAATACTTAAGGATAAATTTAACCAAGGAGGTGAAAGAGATGTACAATGAAAACTGTAGAATACTGATGAAAGAAACTGAAGATGAAACAAATAAATGAAAAGATATCCCATGTTCATGGGTCAGAAAAATTAATATTAAAATGCTCATATCACCCAAAGCAATCTACAGATTCATTGCAATTCCTATCAAAATTATAACAGCATTTTGAAATCGATAAAAACAATTCTGAAATTCATATGGAACCACAAAAGACCCTGTCTGGCCAAAGAATTTTTAGCAAGAGCTGTGGGTTTCACATTACCTGTTTTCAAAATGCATTACAAAGCTACAGTAATCAAAACTATGATACTGGCATAAAGACATATAAACCAATGAAACAGGATGGAGAACCCAGAAATAAATTCATGGATCTTTGTCAATTAATCTTCAATAAGGGTTCCAAGAACACACAACAGGGAAAAGATAGTCTCTTCAATAAATGGTGTTGAACAAACTGGATATCCATATGCAGAAGAATAAAGCTGGACCCCTATCTCACAGCATATTAAAAAAAATAAGCTCAAAATGAATTGAAGATTTAAACCCAAGACCTGAAATTGAGAAACTACTAGAAGAAAATAAAAGGGGGACTTCCTTGGTGATCCAGTGGTTAAGGCTCTGTGCTTCTACAGCAGGGGGCATGGGTTTGATCTCTGGTCAGGGAACTAAGATCCCACATGTCATGCAGCATGGCCAAAGAAAAAAAGAAAAGAAAATAGAAGGAAAACCTACCTGACATTAGTTTGGGCCATGGTTTTCTGGATATGACCCCATAAGCACAGGCAACAAAAGCAAAAATAGACAAGGAGAATTACATCAAACCAAAAAGATTCTGTACACAAAAGAAACAATCAGCAGTGAGGAGACAATCTATAAAATGGGAAAAAATATTTACAAACCATGTATTCAAAAAGAGGTTCCTATTCAAAATGTATAAGAAACTCATACAAGTTAATAGCAAAAATTTCCAAATAAGTTGACATAAAAATGAAAAAGGATCTGACTAGATATTCTCAAAAGACATACAAATGGCTAAAAATATGGAAAGGAAGATGCTTATCACTAATCACCAGGGAAATGCAAATTGAAGCCACAAGATATTACGTCACATCTGTTAGAACGGCTGTCATCAAGAGACAAAAGATAGCAAGTGTTGGTGAGGATGGAGAAGAAAAAAGAACCTTTGTATACTGTTAGTAGGAATGTAAATTCGTATGATCATTATTGAAAACGGTATGGAGGTTCCTCAAAAACTAAACGTAGAACTACCACATAACCCAGCAATCCCCACTTCAGGGAACATATCCGAAGGAAACGACACAGCATTTCAAAGAGATACCTGCACTATGTTCATTGTTCATAATATCCAAGATACGGAAACAACACAAGTGACTACCAAAGGATAAGTGGATGAAGAAAACGTATACATACACAATGGACTGTTATTAAGCCATGAGAAAAAAGGAAATCTTACTCTTTTCAAAAGCATGGATCAACCTGGAGGACATTTTGCTATGTGAAATAAGCCAGACACGGAAAGACTGGGAAACTAAAAATGTTGAACACATGGAAGCAGAGAGTAGCCCTGCTGGTTGCCAGGGCTTGTGGGAGTCGGGTAAATGGGGAGACCTTGGTCAAAGAGTACACGGTTTCAGTTATGCAGGATGAATAAGTTCTGGAGATCTAATGATTACAGTTAGTAATACTGTGTGGTGGTACCTGAAATTTGCTAAGAAAGTAGATCTTAAGTGTTACCGCATACACGACGCAACCATGTGAGGCGATGGATATGCTAACGAACTTGATCACAGTCATTTCACAATGCAAACAGACATCCAAACACAGTAGTGTACACCTTGCCGCTGCTGCTACTAAGTCGCATCAGTCCTGTCCGACTCTGTGCGACCCCATAGTACACCTTAAACATATACAAATTTTTGTTGATTTAAATAAATAAAATTTAGAAATAAAGACTTTCACATTAAAAAAATTTTTTTCAAAGGAAGGGGGAAAAAAGCATATATTATGTTTCCACAAGACTCCCCGTGTATCATTTGGACATATAACGCCATCAGGACAGGTTTTAATGGAACAGAATAATACTCCTCTTCAAGAAAAAAAAAAGAAAGAAAACTTCAGTCAACCGTCACTGGATCACTGCTGTTAGCATGAATGTTTATGGTTTTAGATCTCTTCCTAGTGGACCAAAGCTCATGTGGAGAGACCAGGAATTACAACGAAGTCTTCCTGCTTGCTCTGGTGAAAATGCCAATGGATCACGAAGAGCGCCATTATGGCAAGGTAAAGGAGTCAGGCGGAGGGAGCACTGACAAGGCTTCACATTGGAAACTGGGGCTATTCTGAGGCCCCAGTGACTGTGGTGAGAGGGCCTTGAGAGACACACCTGTCAAACACCAGCTCCACTTCTCACCAGCTGAGCAAGCTTAGGCAGACCATTGGTTTGGGCTCTGGGTCATGTTTTGAAAACTGGAATTTGACAACTTGCTCTGAGGCTGGTTGTCACTGCTGCTGCTAAGTCACTTCAGTCGTGTTTGACTTTGTGTGACCCCATAGACGGCAGCCCACCAGGCTCCCCCGTCCCTGGGATTCTCCAGGCAAGAACACTGGAGTGGGTTGCCATTTCCTTCTCCAATGCATGAAAGTGAAAAGTGAAAGGAAGTCGCTCAGTCGTGTCCAACTCTCAGCGACCCCATGGACTGCAGCCTTCCAGGCTCCTCCATCCATGGGATTTTCCAGGCAAGAGTGCTGGAGTGGGGTGCCATAGGACTACGTTAGATAATGTGCTGAAATGCTTACTCAGAGCCTGGCAAAAATGGAAACAAAACTATTTCCCTGTATGGTTTGTGGAATCTAACTAACAGTCAACAGATGTTATCCCATATAAAACCTCCCATGGACATAGCCTGTGGACAGAGCCCCAGATGAGTATCTTTCTTATTTATGCTCCAAAAATGAAAAAAGCAAAATTTATCCAAACTTTCTAAATGATCTTGTTTTATATTCAACCAGAGATTTTAAAATAAAAATCGGGAGTTCCCTAGTGGTTCTGTGGTTAAGATTCCATTCCTGGTGGTCCTGTGATTAAGACTTCAGGCTTTCACTGCTGAGGGCATTGATTCAGTTCCTTGTTAGGGAGCTAAGATCCCACAAGACATGTGGCACAGCTAAAAAAAAAGGGGGGGGAACCAAAAGAAACAGAAAAATATCCCCCAAATACCCACAACTAGCATATTAATGAATTTCCTGATAAGATAATTACCTGCCGGCTGGACCCTGAGAGTTGTTTGATCTGTCTGCTTTTTCGTGATGGAAGTCCAGGTTTCATCAGGATCCTGAATCCATTCAGTTGCCTCACAGAACAGCTGACCTTGATCTGAGGGCTGGAGCCTCCCCACGGACAGCCTGAAGGTAGTGACCCCAAGCTTGTCGAGTCGCACATCACCAGCTGCAAACCTCTCTGTAAACAAGGGCCCAGGGAGCAATGTAAAATCTTTGGAGAGGGAGATAATCTTGCTGGCTTGGCTTCCTTCTCCATCCTTCATCAGGTACCAGGTGATGGAGAGGTGGGTATGTTGAGCTGTGGCTTTGGACACCTCACAGGTAAGTTCCAACCGCTCACCTTCCTCCTTATTTAGAGTCTGGGGAGCCATGGCCACCGAGAGGGTATCTGGAATAACTGGACACAGAGGAATGATGGTAATTGACTTAGTATCAATTAGAGGCTTAGTTAGACTAGCCTCTAGATGAAGGTGGTGGCCTGACCCACCATCTGTAAAGTACATTCTTTGAGTTGGCTTCCCATCAGCCATGTGCTTTACCTATTACCAATAGGAACTTGGCATCTATGCAAATCCAGTCTATGGAACCTGGCAAAGCTCTTGGTTCACTGTTATGTTTTTAGCATAGTCTGTAACCCATTTAGCTACTCAGACACAGAGGTTTTAAATGAGAAAAGCACAAGGTGCTAGAAGACCTATATTCTGATCCTATATTTGTCCCTATTTGACTCCATGAACTGGAACAAGTCACTTCACTTGTTTGGGCCTTCACCCGCTCCTTTATAAAATAAAGTTCTGAAATAATCTGTTATAATTTATCTTTCAGAGCCAAAATTCAACCCTTACCAAAGTTTTGATAACCATCCTATACCCTAACATTCTCTTCCTCCTCAAAGGAGATCACACAGCCTAAGTTTATGTGAAAGCAACATTTAGATTCAACAATGAACGTTTATTGAGCCTCTACTCAGTGCTAACCACCATGCCAGGGAGTGAAGTAAATGTTCTCTTACAGCGCTCAGGGTAAGATCAGAGGTGGTCATATAAGAAGCCGACTACCACATAAACTGAGTGAGTGCTAATAACAGTGGTGTGAATAGAACAAGAAGGAACAAAGATGAGAATATTGCTGCAACAGTCAGAACAGGTTTCACAGGAAAGGAAATGTTTAAACTGGGTTTGAAAGTATATGTAGGAGTTTGCTAGGCTGGAAAGAAAGTGATACGATATTCTAGGCAAAGGGACAAAACAGTAATTTCAAATATGATCCTTGCCACATAGGAAAATACACTAGAGATTGGTAGTTTGAGAATAACTATTTCCACGCTAATGACTTACTTCCTATGATATTCAGTTCAGTTCAGTCGTGTTATATATAAATGTATGATGTCAATACCAGCTCTTCTATCAAGTTAATATTCTGCTTCCAAGAAGAGACATGAGAACTCTCAAAGCTTTGTCTGATGCTGTGTTATTTATCAACCCATGGATAGCTGTGGGCAAGGCCTAGGAATACCATATCATATCTAACTCTTCATGACAAACTTGATTGGGAAAATGAATTGAGAGTTTTAGAGAATATGAGATATCTATCTGTGACAAACTCCAAAATATCCAGAGGGGTTCGTGGGCTCTTTTGCTAAAACAAACAGAACAATATAAAGCCATGTCACAGTGCAAGGCATTGTGGTGATGGAGACTCTGGTTTGTCAGGGGCTGGCTAGCAAAGAAGGGCACACAGCTTACCAGTAAGATTAGTCTTCGCACTGTAAGTCCCATAGTATTTTCCATCAGTGTTGGGTGTGAAACACTCATACTCGCCAGTATCCTTCATCTGCAGCTTGGAAATGTGCAAAAAGACGGAGTTACCCTGGACCCGCTCCACATAGATTTCCCCACTTTTCACCCGCTTCGCATACACGACATAAGACAAGGTGTCATCCTTGGTGCTAATGATCTGGATTTCTTGTGTCGGGGCTGTCGGCAGGTAAACAGACCATTGGAAATGCTGCTCAGCAGGTCCTTGGTGGCCAGTTACATTGCAGCCGATGCTGATGGGGTAACCTTCAGCTCTGAATAGTGGTCCTTTCGGAACTGTTACTTCTCGCTGGCCAATGCTGAGCTTAGCTTGCAAGTAGGAGAAAGAAAAGGGAATAAAAATAGATTAGTGCTCCAGTTCCCCGTGTGCCACATTATGTAGCTCCCTGGATTACAATTCTAGAAAATGAGATCACAGGTTATTAGCTGTAATCAACTCAAATGTTCAGTACCTTCTTCAGGCTGAGGAGCAGTGGAATGGCTTGATGAGTTAATTGTTCTTTTATCATTCTAACTTCTAGAGTAATCTCTAGTCTCTTAAAAAAGAATAGCTTCATCAGTGTAACATGACCACTTCTATAAAATGCACCTACTTACCTAAGTGCACCTGAAGTAAATATGATGTATGATAATTCACCTTCTATGTTATTTTATGGAAAAATTCTCAGTATACTTCCTCAGGCCTCCAGTTCTTAGGCACCTGCCATCGAGCTGTCCTAACAGAAATGATTGCTGGAGAGACTGAGTCCATGGCACTGGCCCTGGTGCTATGACTTTTCCTGTTGGTTGGTTGGAACTATTTGTAGCTCCCGGCCAGGTCTGGTGCAAGATTAGCTAAACTTAGCATCTGAAGAAGCAGCAGTACTTCCTTCCTATACCATAGAGGGTTTTTCATTTCGTAATTTTTTAAAGAGCCACTACAGCTTTATTGAAAAGCTTCACAAAAGATGACTGTCAAGTCCAACAGGATCCGGGATCAGACTTAGTTGAGTTGCTCTCTTATTTAAAGCTTTCAGTTGGGATCAGAGTGGAATGCTTCATGTTAGGACAAATCTCAAGTATTAGGTTTCCAGGAGAAAATATTATTTAGGAAATAATATTTCCTTTGACATACACATTTTCAAAATCAAGACTTTTTAAGAAATTAAAGTGTATTATTTCTTATGTTAAATTAAAGTGTTTATTTCTTATGTTAACATTAAAGGCTGGTTTATTTTGTGTTAGAGAAAGAACAATGAACAAATGAGAGAGATGCCACAAAGGCGAGCTGGGTCTTTCATTCAGGGCCTAGGGCCCAGAGGAAAGACATCAGAAGAGTCCAACCGGGGCAATTACTGGTATTACGGAATTCCAGAGCAGAGTTCATAAGCAGGAATGGAAGAAGCAAGAGCATCTGCTGAGTTTTGTGAATCCACAAGGACAAAGAGTAAGGGAGACCAGATTGGAAAAAAAAAAAGTGAGAGAAAGGAAAAATGACATTACAGAGACCATGGTAAGGTTAAATATAGAAATTTTAGAATGAAATCAATTCTGATAGGAGGGGACCTGCAAAAACAGGGAGAACGTGTAATTGGTCACAATGTAGTCGACTAAAAATTGCATATGGATACAATCAATGCAAAACTGGAAAACAAACATCCAATCAATCAACCAACTGTATACATTTCCAGTAATCATTTAAAATATACTAATTTATTCATAAATCCCAGTTAAGTGTGATAAATATACATTAGGCTTTTTTTTGTAATAAGCACTTAGGAATAGAAGTTAGAAAATATGAGAAAAAATTTTGTTAATTTTTTTCAAAACAGGACTTTTTATTGAAGTATACTTGATTTACAACATTGTGTTAGTTTTAGGTGTACAGCAAAGTGATTCAGTTACCATACTTATATATCTATTCTTTTTCAAATTCTTTTCCATTATACGTTATTACAGGATATTGAGTATAGTTCCCTATGCCACACAGTAGTAAAATTTTCAAATATTATTTACCAAAATATTATTCTACAGAGGCAATTTAAAACATTGTCAGCAATGCTAGCCAGTCTTAGACATACATCTTAAAGAAATGTGAGCACTGCACCAGCCTACACGTGGAAAAGCATCCACAGCAGCACTGTTCATTACAGCCCCAAACGGGGGACAACCTATATGTCCATCAGCAGTAGAACAGGCAGGCTGTGGTACAGTCATAAAATGGAATCTTATACAGAAATGAAAGTGAGTGAATTGCAGCTGGTTGCAGAAACATGGATCACTGTGTTTAAGGAAAGATGCTGAACACTTAGAATCTTTTTGACTATATACAAAATGAATATAAAATTTAAAGAAAGGCAAAAAAAAAACCCCACACTGTATTGTTTAGTGATGCAAGCATAAGAAGTTAAATCTTTATTTAAAAAAAAAAAAAGCTAAGAAGTAGTTATCGTGGAAGTCAGTAAAGTGATTGTGTGTATCTGGTGGGGCATACAGCAAGGCAGATGGGTGACTCTAGGGTCCTAGCAATGTTCTATTTCTTCTCCTGCATAGTGATTACATGGGTTTTGCTTTTTCCTTATTTATTAAATTTCATAGCTGTGTTTTATTAACTTTCCTTTTTAATTAATTATGTTTTGGCTGTGTTGGGTCTTGTTGCTACAAGCAGGCTTTCTCCACTTGCGGTGAGCAGGGGCTAATCTTTAATTGCGGTGCCTGAGCTTCTCATTGCGGCGGCTTCTCTTGTTGCCAAGCAGGGGTTCTAGAGCATGGGTTCAGCCGTTGTGGCACACGGACGTAGTTGCCCTTGCAGCACGTGGAATCTTCCCCAACAAGAGATCGAACCCATGTCCCCTGCCTTGGCAGGTGGATTCTTAACCACTGGAGTACCAGAGAAGTCCCTTTCCTTATGTGTTATATTTGCACAGTAAAAAATGTTTTTAAAAATATGATTTCTGAGATACCACTAATATGTTTATGTCAGGGGATGTTTCCACAATATTATTTTTTATGCCTAGGCAGCATTTACTCCACATTTTTTATGACTTTTCAGAGAGATGGGTACATTCAAAACATTTTATTGTGAGAAGTAGTACTTTATTTTCTTCTGCTTCAGTTGCTAATTCAATTAATATTTATCTAACCACTTATAGTACTTCTGATGCTTCAAGGACTAAGATATGAAGATGAGTTTAGGATAGTCTCTGACTTCTCGATTTTACAATTTAGTCAAGTAGGGTGGTTGTCATCTCTCCTGGAAAGATATATAATAAAAGTTCTTTGAGGAATTTGAAGGAAGGAGAGATTACATTTTAGGGAAGGAAAATAGGTAAGGTGTATGGAAGAGAGAGTATTAAAAATGGACCTTGGAGAAGGTTATGACAGTTTAAGTGGAGAGAGAGGGTATTTTTCAGTGAAGGAGACTTCATGAAAAGACTGTATAAGTAGTAATCAAAAGAATTGTTCCGGAAATAGGGAGTAATCAGTTGGATTTGGGGGTGGGTTACACAAAGATTAGTAGAAAGAGGTAAGATTGGGCAGGAATTTCGAATCCAAAGCATGAAGGTCTTAACTGGCATGTTTAAAAGTTTGGGCTTGTTTGATAGACAATGGGGAGCCCACTGAAAGTGTTTTAAAATTCTTAGTAAAATTAACCTGATGGTGTGTAGGATGCTGGAGTTAGAAGTAGATATCAGATAATTACAGAAGCTCAGGAGATAAGTGATGAAGGCAGTAGAAATGGAAAGAAAGGGGCTATAATCTGAGAGCCACTGTGGAGATAAATCTATAGAGTTTTTCAGCATCTTAGGTGCTTGGAGGTTAAAGGGGTGGATGGAAGACAAGAGGAAATCAAAGGTGATACCAGGTTTTGTAAGAATGACTGGAAGTAACAGTACTATTAATAGGAATAAGGCTATCAGGAAGAGGTGCTATGATGTGTTCAAGGGTGAAGGAGAAGATAAAGAATTTAATCTTGGAAACATTAAATTAGAGTGCTATGGAATAAACAAGAAGGAAATCCAGCAAATATTTAGAAATATTATTGAAATATATGTCAAAACTGTATCTCTTTCTTTAGTTTTAAATCTACTCTTTGAGAATATTTGTCATCTAGTTATCTTAAGAACTCTGTGATATTCCCATATTTAGCAATTGCAAAGTTGTAAATGGTGGAGCCAGACTTGAACTTGGATTTACAAATGTCAAATTCCTGACTGTCTCCATTGCTTCCGCAACGCTCGTTTGTAACTAAGGAGAGTTCTGGGCTGTAGATGCTGATTAAGTCATTTACACGTTAAGTAGTGGAAAATGTTAGGGGATATACGAAGAGAGCTAAAGAGAGATTATTAGAGGATCTCTCTATTTAGGAAATAAGATGAGAAATGCATGCTACAGAAAGAAGCATCAGGGAGGTGGGAGGGTAGCCAGGGCACTGCAGCTTGAAAACCAAAGGAGCAAAATGTTCCAAGAAGAAAAAGCTTGTCAGCACTGCTGAATGATGCTAAGAGGGTAAGGATTCCAAAGGCAGATAAGTGTCCTTTTAATTTGATGATGAGGATGTCAGTGGTGATCTTTATAAAAGGAGATTTCAAGAGAGCAGAAGCAGAGCATTTCAAGGGTAAGAAGCAACTGCAAGAAGCTTAAACGAAACTACTTCAAGAAGTTTCATGTAGAAGGGAAAGAGAAGAATAGGGTGGTAGTTAGAAAGAGCAGCTCAATGGGGCGCAGCAGTGAGGGCAGATGGACACGAGAGCCTCTGCGTGTTTATGGGCAGAGGAGCTGCAGAGGGGAGAGATGGGTGAAGCCAGAGAGATGATGACGAATGCAGTGTGGTCTTAGTGGAGGCATGAGGTCAAGAACTTGATTGGGAGGGTGCCGCTTTCTCAGGAAAGTGAAAGAGACAATGTGAAGGATTAATAGGTATTACAGAGGTAAAAAGGAATGATGGACAGAGGCCAGTTCAAATGGTCATGCATGGGGAATCATATACTTGAAGCATCTTATTACAAATCTATTTTCTGTGGGATGTTGCACATATGTCTCCTCCAAAAGAGGAAAGTACCTTAGAGGACGGGCCTGTTGCTTTCTCTTTTAATGGACAGAGGGCTAGGCACCTCTGGACAGCAGATTCTTGCTGACTGATGCACACAGCTTAACAATGACATACTGCATCAGAGTCACACTTCTGATACATGAAGAATTTCCTGATGGTACTGACTTTTTTCAAAAACATCACTGGCTTTGCCAAATTTTCAATTTCAGTGCTATTTGAATTGAAGTCATTTGATTGAACTATAAAAAATGGTCGACACCTGACCATTTTTTATATACAAAAACAGCAACTTCAAATACTTCCACCTTATACAAAACCTAGCTGGAGAACATCAAACACAACAACTTCTCTTTCTTTACTCAAACAAAATCTCTGCACGCTTGGAGGCTGAAAGCGTTTTCATCCATAATTTAGTGGATTTTTTTTTTTTCATGAATACAGTCTTAGTAGGACAAACAGTATGCCCTCCCCAGGACCCTCCCAAGTTAATGACTTTTATTTGTAGGGCAGCTAGTTAGGGTGAGGGGTGACAGACCAAGAGGACAAAGTTAAGTCCAAGGACTCATTTATCCATGACTTTAACCTCATCTGGCCCCATATTCTAACAGGATTCGTCAGTCTTTACGTATTTTTTTGAACTTTTAATTTTATATTGGGTTATAGCCAGTTAAACAATGTTGTGATAGTTTCAGGTGAATAGTGAAGGGACTCATCCATACATATACATTTACATATTTATTTTTTTAATTAATTAGGACTAGGTAAACGTTTGCTAAACAACCCAAGTGCTCAACTGATCATCCATCATTTAGTTTATTGCCTTAATTTCTCCCCCCTCTGTATTTGTAATGACAAATAGCAGGCTTGCAACATCTTTTTCAAGTTGCTTTCTGATTAATGTGTTTTTCACATAAAAACTGTGGCTCTAGACAAAATTAGTATTTATGGAATCTAAATTTAGAAGAAATAAATGTATAACCCAGTTTAGGTAATGGTTCAAATGAACTAGGAAAAGCCTGGCAGCTTCCCCTTTTTGAACCTTGGTTACTTTCCTTTTCCCATGCCTTCTAGACCACTCACCTCCCCATCCCCACCAAACCAAAAAAAAAAAAGACACAATTTGCAACCGTCTGACTTGTTGCACAATGTAAGCCCAGTTTCCCCATACGCAAGCCAAACACACAGTTCAGAGACACAAAGCACAGACACTCAGATACCTGAATAGGACAAGTGGAACATGCCAGGCAAGTCCCCAGAGGACCCCACCAGTCCTCCTAGTCATCAGGGCCTGCAAAGCCAGTCTGGTGGGCAGCAATTAACCAGCAACTGGTCCCAATAACTTCCCCTACAGGCTGTCTATCACCTTCATCAGGCCCCATATCTGACCTTCACCTCTCACTACCCAGTGTTCTTTGAGACATGCTGCTGCTACTGCTGCTGCTAAGTCACTTCAGTCGTGTCCGACTCTGTGCGACCCCACAGACAGCAGCCCACCAGGCTCCCCCGTCCCTGGGATTCTCCTGGCAAGAACACTGGAGTGGGTTGTCATTTCCTTCTCCAATGCATGAAAGTGAAAAGTGAAAGTGAAGTCGCTCAGTCCTGTTCGACTCTTAGTGACCCCATGGACTGCAGCCCACCAGGATCCTCCGTTCATGGGATTTTCCAGGCAAGAGTACTGGAGTGGGGTGCCATTGCCTTCTCCGTTTGAGACATGAGCCCAGTTCAATTCAAGCCAAGGGTTTCTTAAGCACCCCTTTGAGCTGAATGCGGCACCCTTTTTGTCTATTAGCCACAGCCTTGGTTTCTCTAAGCTCTTTTAGTTCCCCAATTGTCCAAATCCCTTCACTAATTCCATCTAGTCACTCTAAAGCAGAAGTTTTAAACCTGAGTCCACATGTGGGATTCAATTCAGTTCAGTTCAGTTCAGTTGCTCAATCGTGTCCGACTCTTTGCGACCCCATGAATCGCAGCATGCCAGGCCTCCCTGTCCATCACCATCTCCCAGAGTTCACTCAGACTCACGTCCATCAAGTCTGTGATGCCATCCAGCCATATCATCCTCTGTCCTCCCCTTCTCCTCCTGCCCCCAACCCCTCCCAGCATCAGAGTCTTTTCCAATGAGTCAGCTCTTTGCATGAGGTGGCCAAAGTACTGGAGCTTCAGCTTTAGCATTATTTCTTCCAAAGAAATCCCAGCGTTGATCTCCTTCAGAATGGACTGGCTGGATCTCCTTGTAGTCCAAGGGACTCTTAAGAGTCTTCTCCAACACCACATGGGGGATTAAAGGGTTCATAAACTTGGGTTGAAAAACACCCTACATCTTTATTTTCACTAACCTTAATGGAAATTAAGTATTTTCTTCGGCTATGAAGGTAGACAGCAAACCATAGATATTTTCACATCACATCTATTGCAGAGTCTTGAAATATTGTTCACACTCATTGCTAAATTGAAATTTGGTGGTTAACATACCACCTCTAGATCTTATCATATAATGAATAAAAAAGAAAATAAATGACTACATCATGATTTACTTTAAAATATTTTGATAACTGCATTTCAATATGATTGTTTTTCCCTATAATCTTATATGTTTTAATTTATATACTTAAAAACTGTTCTGAGATGGGGGTGAAGATGAGCTTCTGCTGCTGCTACTGCTGCTAAGTCGCTTCAGTTGTGTTCGACTCTGTGCGACCCCATAGACAGAAGCCCACCAGGCTCCTCTGTCCCTGGGATTCTCCAGGGAAGAACACTGGCGTGGGTTGCCATTTCTTTCTCCAATGCATGAAAGTGAAAAGTGAAAGTGGAGTCTCTCAGTCGTGTCCAACTCTTAACGACCCCATGGCCTGCAGCCTACCAGGCTCCCCCATCCATGGGATTTTCCAGGCAAGAGTACTGGAGTGGGATGCCATTGCCTTCTCCAGAAGATGAGCTTCACCAGATGCTAAATGGACCCTTAGCACTAAAGAGTACTTGCTCCCTGCTCTGTCTGCTCTGAAACTATTTCATGCCCTTCCCAGTTCATCTGTTCTCCATCCACCCCCAAATTTCTACTTCCTCCACCCTGTTCAACCATATACAAATGCCCCTAGGCTCGTTAAGGCCCTTCCATATGCCCCTCAGCAGAGCCATGTGGCTCTTCCTGCTCCCTTCTCAGTTTTACAGGAGTCAATGCCCACTTCAGCTCACAGGTGAAGTCAGAACCTTCTTTTAAGTTAGCCTAAAACTATTACGTGCTCTCATAAGCCTTTCATCCAGCCACATCCCCAAGGTATATTAATCTAGACAAGCTCTTATCAGGCATCCCCAGTCAGTCGGAAGGGTTAAGCCTCATCCTATCTCCAGGAATCGGTTAGCCCAAGAAAATAAAGTGAAGGCAGGGCCAGCAAAACTGGCAGATCTAGCAACAAACACAAATATAAAAACCTATGGGATCAGGTTCACGGGACTCAACCAAGCATTGCACCACCTGGAACTCAAGGTTGTCTAGGTAGCCAAGAACATCACCAAAAGTCAAAAATGATTGCCAGCACCAGAGATGTGTGCCACTGTTGTCCCTATAGAGACCAAACTGTCCCATTTTATCACCTTACAGTCTGTTTGACTAGTTCCTGTGACAGCAGTAACATACAGAATTATGACACTTACTCAGAAAGAGAAAAAATGATGCCACATGTGGGAAGCGTGCCATTTGGACCAATGTAGACCTTTGCCGGTGGTGTCACTGAAGTTGCTCAGACGCCGAGTGACAAATGCTGCGCTCTCACTACAAAGATAAAGAGGAAGCAACCGTGCGGTTTCCAGCCCACTGAGAAGCAGAGATGGCCTGCAAAGGGCAATACAGTTTGCTTTCTATGGCTCTGTGATAATCATTCAAATTCGGTGTGAAAAGTTACCTTCATGGGCAGGTAACCATATACAGATACAAATAAGAAAAGATGGCCTCCTTCTGGCTAAATATGTATAATTAGGTAATAATGAGGGAATTTAAGTAGACAGGATAAATAAAACAATTAAGAAATTTTCTCTTCTTAGCCCTTACCTTGCCTCCCATCTTGGGAGAGGGAAGGGTTGAGAAAAGAGAAGCACAGCTGGAAAACAGGGACCCGGGGAAACGTGAGGTGGCGGTCACGCTGGCATGCTCTAGAATCAGGCTGCCTGGGTGTGCACACAGACTCTGTTTTCAGTAGTTGATCTTAAAGAGTTAGTTAACATTTCCTAACTTTCATCTACACAATAGAGATACTGTGTACGTCCCATAAGATTGCTGTGAGAATTGAATGAACTAATTCACTGAAAGTGCTCAGAACAACATCTAGTACGTAAGAAGTGCTCAATGGATATCAAGGAACATTTAAGGGAATCTTCAGCTGCTCGGTGTGGACCTGGCCACTAAGGATGGCCCTGAATCCGGGCCAAATTAATCCTAGTGCCTGAAGACAAGACTGTACAAGGGACAAGCTTACTAAGGATGTTAGTTCTCCAGACCAAGCCTCTGTTTAGATACCTCAGGAATGGTCTGGTCTGCTTCGGGCCACAGTTACAGCAGATCCCTGCTCCATCCATCCACTGATCCATCCAACGTTTTGTTTTGTTTTGTTTTTTAATCTTCTGGGTGCTGTGGTAGGTGCTGCATATACTGGGTTGGACAAAATGTTTCTTTTTGACCACCTCAATACAAAGTCTTTGTTCTCAGGAAGCTTCCACTTACTCAGATAACCACAAGGTAATTTTGCAAGCACAACAATCAATGGGGTACCTCAAGGGAGTCTGGGAAGTGAGTGGGTGGGAGGGAGGGTCAGGATTGGGTG
>SJYA01000564.1:101004-194877 GCA_006410615.1 Neotragus moschatus | reverse complement strand
GGCGAGGTGTGGCTGGGGAGACAATCCAGCATGGATTGTAATGCATCAGCTGTGCCCTCTTGGAGTAAAGTTAGAGGCTGGCGTGAAGGGAGAAGGTTCTATGGAGGTGGGCTGGGACAGACCTGAGTTGTTCATGCACGCCAGGCCTAAGAAATTGGTCTTAACCTTATAGAAAAGGGAAGCTATTAAGAGGTTGTTTGTTGGTTTGTTTTTTAAGTAGGAAAATGGCCTGGTCATGTTTTTCTTTTAAGCTGAGTACCAAGATGAGGAAGGGAGGCAAGGGTAGAAGCAGGAAGGCCAGATACAGCCTTTTGCAATTTTCTGTGGGAGCAATGGTAAGGGCCTCAATTTAGGGCATTTAACATAAAGACAGAGCTGGGAGAGATGATGAGATCATGAAATACTTCACGGAGCACCTGCTTTAGGATAAGCCCCTTACCAGGTGCCAGACACACACATGGAAAAGTGTAGCCTCTGATCTTAGGAAATTTTGATGGTGGAGCCTGGTGCAGATGAACAGGAAAGAAAGAAGAACATGATTGGCTTTCACATAAGGTAAATTCTGGGAGGTCCACTAGGAGAAATACAGGTGGCAAAGAGACATGGAGAACTGAGGAAGAGAAAGAATGGATCTAATTTGAGGAGAATGGGAAGTCAGGAATCTTCAGGGAAAAGGTAGCATTTTATGATTTATTTTCCCAGAGGGAATTAGAGTAGAGTAGGGTAAGATTCTACAAGCTTTCATCTGGAAGCCTATAACTTAAAAAATATATATTTATTTATTGGCCATGCCACACAGCACGTGGGATCCTAGTTCCCTGAATAGGGATCAAACCCCTGCCCCTTGTAGTGGAAGCATGGAATCTTAATTACTGGGCCACTGGGGAAGTCCTTGAATGCTCTAACTTCTTTTTCAATTTTAATTTTTTTCTTTTCAAGTTTTTAAAAATTGAGATATAACTGACACATAACACTGTATTAGTTGAGCTTCCCTGGTGTCTGAGTTAGTAACGAATCTGCCTATAGTGCAGAAGACCTAGGTTCAATCCCTGGGTCAGGAAGATCCCCTGAAGAAAAAATGGCAGCTCACTCAAGTATTCTTGCCTGGGAAATCCCATGGACAGAGAAGCCATGGAGTTGCAAGAGTTGGACACAACTTGGCAACTAAACCATCAGCCGCCACCACCACCACCGTGCTGGCTTTAGGTGTACAACACAGTGATCGCCCTTTGGTTTTACTTATTAGCAAGGACACCGAACAACAGCAAACCTTCGCCATGTCAACCTACAAATGCTAACATCTTCACTTAAAAGGCCCTGTGCTTTCCTTTTTAAGGTACTATGCAGTGCTTGGGGGATAAAAGAGGTAAAAAAATGGGCCCCGCCCTCAGGAAATTGGAATCTAGTTTGATAAAGAACTGTAGATAAGAACCGGTAGCCATAGAAGGCAGCTTGTGTTGGGTGTCCGTTTTATGACTCAGGCAGGACCACTGCAGGCAGGGGACAGCCAGAGGTCATTCAGAAAAGGCCGGTTTATGCGGTTTATGTTAGGTCTTTGGAGATCTGGAACGATTCAAACAGGGAAGAGAGAAGAAAGGACATTCCCTAGGGAGAAATGAAATGTACAAAGATACTGAGGCAGGGATATACAGGTTGCATTCAGGGAACAATTAAAGGGCAGCTTGCCTGGAAGGGTGATTTCAAAATACTTCTCCAGGCGGTTAACTATAGTATCGGTAGGGCTTGAAGTACAAGAATTTTTTCACCATTTCAGTTGTAGAAGTCATGGGTTATACCCTAGGCTCCAAAATTTACTGTATCAGTTAAGCTACTGCTACATGACAAATAGCAAGCTTTGGTGGCATACAGTAATAGTACAGATTTTTGTTCACAAGCCTATGGACCAGCTGATGGGAGTTGGATGATCTAGGATGGCCTTAGCTTGGATCCCTCTCACAGTCCTCGAATAGGCTAGCCTGGGCACATTTTCACAGTAATGTCAGGAGTCCAAAAGAACTAAGGGAAACACATCAGTAGTTTTAAAAGCTTCTGCTTGCATCATGACCGCTAACATCCTCAGATCAAAGCAAGTCACATGGCCAAGCCCAAAAGCAAGAGATGGGTTAACAGACTCCATCTCTTGAGTGAAGGAAGCAGCAAAGTGGCAGAGCAAAAGAAGTGGAAGGGAACTGGGGCCATCAATGCAATCAATCTGCTACACGCACTGAAAAGAGAATTATGTTAGAAATAAGCACTGACCACGAGACAGTCATTGCCGATAATGCAGAGGACGCTATATTTCTGAAATACACACAACTAAGTAGTGAAGTGCAAGTTGCTCAGTCGTGTCTGACTCTTTGCGATCCCGTGGACTATACAGTCCATGGAATTCTCCAGGCTAGAGTATTGAAGTGGGTAGCCTCTCCCTTCCCCAGGGGACCTTCCCAACCCAGGGATTGAACCCAGGTCTCCTGCACTGCAGGCAGATTCTTTACCAGCTGAGCCACAAGCGAAGCCCAAGAATACTGGAGTGGGTAGCCTATCCCTTCTCCAGTGGATCTTCTCAACCCAGGAATCGAACTGGGGTCTCCCACCTTGCAGGCAGATTCTTTACCAACTGAGCTACCAGGGAAGCTCGACTAAGTAATGCTATAGCAATTTTTCACTCCTGGCTGTTGCCAATTTTTTTTTTTCCATGTTAGCGGCTCTGGTTTCTGCCAGAATTTAACATTGACAGGGTGATGTTGCTTCTTTTCTGGAAGGAAAAAAGAAGCTTTATGTTATTAAGGGGAAAAGAAAAAATGAGAAGAAAAAAAAATAGAGCCAGCTAGAGAGACAGTTATTCTATTACCTTGGGAATCACTGTAGTGCATGGCAACTGTATCAGTTGAAAGGAATGTAAAAGTGGAATTCCTAATTCAGACGGAGGGACAGGGCCAGTGATAGTCAAAGCAACACAACGATGCACTAAAGAAAAAAGGCTTAAGTTCCTAGAAGATTAATGAAAAGTGGTGTATTTTTTTTCAGGTTTGACATGTTCAAATATTAATTCCACAAAATGACAAAAATTGCAAGTATCACAGATTCCTAGCCTAAGCATTCAGGCCTAAGAAATATTTAAATGCAGACCTTTTACATGTCAAGTTCTGTGTGAGGCATTTTCACATATGAAGTGTTACAGAATAGCTCACATCATTAATCCCATTTTATAGATGGGAAAACCGAGGCTCAGAGGAATCCATTAACTTGGCTAAGATTGTACGGCTACGAACGGGTGCATTCTGTGGCTGCCTTCTCACTTTTNCATGTCAAGTTCTGTGTGAGGCATTTTCACATATGAAGTGTTACAGAATAGCTCACATCATTAATCCCATTTTATAGATGGGAAAACCGAGGCTCAGAGGAATCCATTAACTTGGCTAAGATTGTACGGCTACGAACGGGTGCATTCTGTGGCTGCCTTCTCACTTTTGGCTCAGTGCCCTTTCTGTGATACTTCCTAGCTTGCCATTCACGGTTTTCAGAAGGTGGAGTATGTGGGACAGGGAGAGACAGGAGGACAGAAAAGAAGATCCTGAAGGGGTAAGCAGAAGGCTCATCAGGATTTTGCCCCTTTCCCTACTTGAGCTCCTGCAATTTAGGTCAGTGATTGCTACCCACATGGGTGTAGCTCTTACCAAAGTACAGGGAAGTCCCAGGTGCTGAGCTTTGTTCCTCCATGCATGGAACGGCACTGTGAACTCAATCAATCAGTCCCTCATATAACAGTGGAAGAAACAGGCTTAGAGCGGACCAGGTACAACTTGGGTCCTATGATGGGGAACAACTCTCATGTCCTTTACTTCTCACCAGCCTGACTTCACCAGGAGCTGACAATTAGCTAACTGAAGCTGAGTTTTTCAAGGTGGGTGGCAACTCCTATCTGTGGGAAAAACCTTAAGTAGATTCCTGTGGGCAGAGGCAAAGGCCAGGGCACAAGAAGGGCATTTTCTAGCCACACAATCTAGGCAGGTTGGTTGATTCCTCTGAGCCTCAGTTTCCTCATCTGTAAAACGGGATTAGTTAATACCTATCACATGTGGTGTTGGAGAAGACTCTTGAGAGTCCCTTGGACTGCAAGGAGATCCAACCAGTCCATTCTGAAGGAAATCAGTCCTGGGTGTTCACTGGAAGGACTGATGCTGAAGCTGAAACTCCAGTACTTTGGCCACCTGATGCGAAGAGCTGACTCACTGGAAAAGACTCTGATGCTGGGAGGGATTGGGGGCAGGAGGAGAAGGGGACGATAGAGGATGAGATGGCTGGATGGCACCACCGACTTGATGGGTGTGAGTTTGAGTGAACTCTGGGAGTTGGTGATGGACAAGGAGGCCTGTGATTCATGGGGTTGCAAAGAGTCGAACACGACTGGGTGACTGAACTGATCACATAGTGACATGAGTTATTCTATAATACTGCATATGTGGAAGGCAAGGGGGTGGAGGAGGAGATGGGGACCAGGAGCTGGTGGCAGCAGAGAGAGAGCAACAGGTGAGATTCCCAGGCCATCTTCTGGTTTCAGACATACCCTTGGGAAGAGCTACTTCAAGTCCCTATCAGGGAGTAACTGAGAATGAGTTCTGATTTTAAAGCAAGAAGTGGGTGTAGAGGAGTGCTCAAAATAGGCCCCAAAGGGAAGAAGAAAGGGGAAGAAGGGACAGGAAGTTTGCTTTACCTGGGCTTTAGGTACAGGTGTATCCCTGACACAAATGCCCCTTCAGGGTCTACTTGGCCCATAAAGCAGCCCAGGTGCCTACTCCCTTACTAAACAGTCACCTTTTCACCATAGTTTCAAACTGCCTCCTCTTCCCTCCTCTCTTCAAAATCTGTGAGTTTCCCCATATTCTGTATTCTGCTTGATTTCCTAACTAGCCAGCACTTGAGCCCACCGTGATCTGGGCTTGACTTCACCCAGACATCCAAGGTCACAGCCATGGATAGTGTTCAGCTCTCCCTTGACTTGGTCCTTCTGTGGCATGAGGTATGACTGGCCATTGGCTTACCTGCTCAGAATTCTGTCCTTCCTTCTCTGATAGCACCGTCCTACCGGGATTTTCCCTCCCCGCTTCGGAAGTTCCTTCCCAGTGAAGCCCTTTCTCCTCACGCTGCTTCCACATCTCATGCTCTGTCTGTATACTGACAATCACTCATCTGTCTCTGCCCCCAACTTCTCCCGTAAGCTCCAGGCCAATTATCTAACTGCGCTGAACATNACCGTCCTACCGGGATTTTCCCTCCCCGCTTCGGAAGTTCCTTCCCAGTGAAGCCCTTTCTCCTCACGCTGCTTCCACATCTCATGCTCTGTCTGTATACTGACAATCACTCATCTGTCTCTGCCCCCAACTTCTCCCATAAGCTCCAGGCCAGTTATCTAACTGCGCTGAACATTTCCCCCTGAAGGTCCTGCAGAAAACTCAAACTTGCGTCCAAAGCTAAAATCATTGTTTTCTCCTTCACCGGTACTGTTGTTCCTAGTGGTTGAGTGCACCAACATCCACCCAGACTCAAGGCTGGCCTCCACATTCCACATCTACTTATACAGTCCTGTCAGTTCTTCCTAAAACCTTTAACGAATTCATTGTAGCTGCTGCTGTCACAACTAAGAGCTGTGATTTTTCACCTGGATTAATGCAGTTCAGTTCATCTTCCAGCCTTGCCTGCACCCAGCCCCCACTCTGCTGGAGTAATCTAAAATCCAAACATAGCCATACACTTCCCTGAATAAAGACTTTCAGGGGTTTTCCCCGTGGTACAGTGGCTAAGAATCCACCTCGAAGTGCATGGGACACTGGTTCGATCTCTGGTCTGGGAAGATCCTACATGCCACGGAGCGGCTAAGTTCAGACGCCAGTTACTGAAGCCCGAGCATCCCAGAGCCTGTGCTCCACAAGAGAAGCCACGGCAGTGAGAAGCCCCCACACAGGAACAAAGGGTGAGACCCTGTTCAGCACAACTAGAGAAAGCCTGCGTGCAGCAATGGAGACCCACCACAGCCAAAAAATAGAATAAATCTTATGCCTTCCCCCCGCCCCCCCCAAACTTCTATCGGACCAAGTCCCGACTCCTTGACTGGACCTTCATGAGCTGGTGCTTGAGAACACTCCCATCACCTCACCTTTCAGACACAGATCCGTGTTCCTTTGAACGGGTCTTACCACCCTCTCTAATTTTGCATATACTGTCCCCTCTGCTAAGAGCCCTCCCTACCTGACATATGCCTATTTATTGAAAACATTTTTAATTTGGGTTTGCATCTCCTATGCAAAACCTTTCTTGACACCTTAGAAAGTGCACCACTCCTTCCTCTCTCTGCTGTAAACTGCTATAATTTTACTTATTACACATAACAAAATGAATGACTTACATGCCCATGCCCTCTCCTACAAGTCCATGAATTTCCTAAGGCCAGGAATCAGTTCTGACTCATCTTTCTATCACTTCGAAAAATATTGAATGGCTAAAATAGTCAGACACTGTAGCTGGTGCAGTGATTTAGAACACGTACACACTTTGGAGCCAGAAAGACTTAGGTTCGAATCTTGAGCAAATTAGTTTCCTTAAGCCTCAATTTCCTGATCTCTAAGAATGGGGACCATAATAGGAGAAACCCCACTGTCTGACACAATTAGAGCTATCAGTTGATCAGTTAACAGAAATGTCAGGTAAAGATGAGAATTATCAAAAGACATTTATGTATCTTAAAAATTTTATTTTCACTTCAATCATATAGTATGTATTGGCTTAACAATCTCTTGACACAGGCCCAGGTCTTTTATCTGGAGTCTCCTTTTTTTGCATAAACTAAACCTATCTCTTCTACAACTTTCAGGTTTGATTTCTTTAAAATGGAGTAAGAATTAACAACAACAAAAAAAAACCAACGTTTGTAAAGTCAGTGGAGTACAGATCTTCCTATGCTTTTATGATTTATAAAAACATAAATTGTTTATAGTTGCTTTGCCTGGACTTAAATTGACAGCACTAAAAAATTAAAAAAAAAAAAAAAGCAATTTGCCTCTATCTAGTCTTTTCAGGGAATTCGTCTTCCTTTCATCAACACATCTTTCTCTGGCACTCATATTTCATTGATTTACATATTATTCAATGAAATTATATAATCAAAGTAACCAGTACGGGTGGCACAAATACACTGGCAAACAGAACAGAGAGGACTCAGGTGAGCATTACTCCCCACCCCTAGCGGAGCTGCACCAACCAGGTGTACAAGCCCCAAGCAGTGAGTATATTAATCATGTCATTTTATTTTCTGGTTTTTGATGCTTTGACATCCAGAGACTTGCTGACCCTGGAGACTGCTCCTCCCAGGACTGACCAGTTCCTAGAAAAATGAAGTCATTCCGATTTGCCTGTGAGCATGCCTTCCATCAGCTGGTAAAGAATCTGCCTGCAATGCAGGAGACCCCGGGTTGATTCTTGGGTTGGGAAGATCCCCTGCAGAAGGGAACAGCTACTCACTCCAGTATTCTGGCCTGGAGAATTCCATGGACTGTATAGTCCATGGGGTTGCAAAGAGTCAGACAGGACTGATCAACTTTCATTTTTTCACTTTCACGCCTTCCATGTGCAAACTCCTCCTCCACTGAGCTCTTACACTCAGGACCACTGTTCCCTGCTCAGATCACCCCAAGGCCAGGAACCAGATGTGTTGAGGGGAGAAGGGGAATAGCTGGAGCATTAAATTAGGCATATGCAGACCATGACCTATTGAACAAGGAGGCACAAACCACCCACATCGGGTCAGCAAGTTGCTCCCTCAGCATCTGAACCCCCACCCCGAGGAAGGGAAACCAGGGTCATTTTGATTGAAGACGCAATTTCAATACACTCACACAAAGAAAGTTAAGTCATAAGATTTATTACTTACAGACCCCAGAAACCAGGGCTGGGGGACCAGCGAGCCAGGGGAAGGGCAGTCCTGCGACAGCCCAGGTGTCCAGTGAGCAGGAGATAACTGGCTAACAAGTGCCTATTACTTGTCAGGTGGATGCAGTGGAGGTTGGAGGCTCAACTCAAAAGGGTTATTTTAAAAGGAGCCTGGGGAAAAGCAAAGTGGGGACTTGGGGGCAGGAACCATAAGCTCAGGTCCTTATCTATACGTTCAGGCTTTGGCTGTGAGCAGCACTTTTATCCTGTAAAACCCTAGGCAGCAACTCAAAATAGCTGTTTTCTCATCACACTTGATAACTAGGGACACTTGCTATGCCCCAGAAACCGCTGAAATTCTCCAAACTAATCAATCCGAAGCCAGCTTACCCTGACTTGCCCGTTCCTTCCTGTGAAAACCAAAACAAGGGCTGCACTCCCTGCTTTTCTCTTGCTCCCCCTGCTGCCTGAGGGACACTGGTGCTTCCCTGTGTGGCCCCTGGGCTGTGGCGTGGCTCCTCCTCTTGGGATCTGTGCGTGAAACAAGCTATCTTCTCAATGGTTGGCCCTGCTTCACTGAAATAATGAGACCTGTATTTTGAAGCGGTGTGCTACACACACTGGTCTGTGGGTAAGAGGACACGGGGTGGCTGTTAGCTGGAAGATCCAGTTGCATGAAGAGCACTTAAGAAGTCTGCAGTGGTCACCTCGGGTGACCTGAGGCTCTCGCCCAGGTGTAAGTGCATGCCTACACACGCTGTCAAGTCTGACTCCTTGCAGCAAGAGCACTGGACTGCGGCACCATTTCCTCTTCCAGGGGACCTTCCCACCCCAGGGACTGAACCCGTGTCTCCTGCATCTCCTGCACTGGCAGGCAGATTCTTTACTGCTTGAACCACCTGGGAAGCCCTCGTGCCCTCGCCCAGGTGCACAGCACATCAAAGCATCCCAGTGTTAGCTACAGTCACAGTGGGGCCACTTTCAGACAACCAAAGCATCTGTCAGGGGTTTCTCTTCTAACCTAGAGGGGCAGATAGAGGCTCCCTGTGAGACTTGACAGAGAAGCAGGAGTTGGAACAGGTAGAAAGAGGTTTCTGGATGAGCCAATAGTAGCTGCCAAGCCCTCCAGGAAAGGACAGAAGTGGGAGGTTTTCTGTGCTGAGCACAATGCCTTGGCCACAGGAGTTGTGTGAGCAAGTTTTCAGTTTTCTTTTAACATAAACTGAGGCAGGTACAGGCTCAGGAAGAGGTGTGGGACTGCTGCAGACCAGCTCTGACTGTGTCAGTGTTTCGGTGTAAGCAGGATCTTTCCTCTCCATGGACAAGCATGCAGTGTTGGGCCATTTCCCACAGGACAGCGTTCACTGTGCATTCATAGACCTCTAGTCCCTTCTATGGGGTTTCCCTGATGGCTCAGTGGTAAAGAATTTGCCTGCCAATGCAGGAGATGCAGGTTTGATCCCTGGTCTGGGAAGATCTTCTGGAGAGGGAAATGGCAACCCACTCTAGTATTCTTGCCTGGGAAATCCCATGGACAGAGAAGCCTAGCGGGCTACAGTCCACGGAGTCAAAAATAAAAGTCGGACACAACTTGGCAACTAAAAACAACAAGTCCCTTCCTTATGCCTGGACTGGGGCCAAGCCCCAAGCGAGGTTAGTTAAGCAGGACACAGACCCAGCCTCTGAACACCTCACAAGTGAGGTGGTCCCTGCCCAAGACACAAATAGGGAAGGCTGGCCGAGGCTGAGCGGCTGCTCCTGGGGCCAGCAGGGAGGTGGGAGCCCCAGCACTCTCTCCAATCCTGGACTCAGAAGCCAGCAGCCTGGGGAAAGGATTGTTTTTACATAATACAGGGGCTAACACCTTCTGGACCTATTTGGCTCCAGACTGCGTCATGAGTCAGAAAAGCTGTTCTGTTCCAGGCACGACATGGTCACAGAACTTGGGTGTGTTTCCTCATCCGCAGAGAGGAACAGCCTCTAACTTCTCTCTTTCCTGACAAGGGTCCTATAAGGTCGTGAGAACGCAAGGAGAGACCTAGAGACCATCCTCAGTAGGGGGCCCCAGCCCTCACCTTTCCGCTTGGTGGAAATCTCACTATTGGTCCTGTTAAATCCATTTCTTCTTTTATCTCTGGTGAACATCTACAACACTTTCACGGGATTCCAAGAGATGAGAACGTGCTCAAGTGGCAAGGGAATTCAGCCACAGTCCCTTATGCGGAGGAGATGAAAGGGAAATAGAGGCTGAGATCAAGTTCCTCACACAACTTCAGTTTAAATTAAACTTCCTTTAATGAAATAAAAAACAAACGGTGCATTGCATAATATTTTGTGGTCACAGTATAAAACAATACAATTAGTTCATATAACATTGGATATGGACAAAAATACACAAGACCCTTTCTTTTGTCTACGTAAAATTCGGCAGATCTGTATGTGCCACGCTAAAAAAGAAAGAAAATCAACTTTTTTCTCCTAGTGATCTGCACACAATATTTATCACTGAGAATTTGGTCAAACAGCGGAGGAGAACTTACCCAAATCCCAGTTCCCTTCTTCCTCTGTTGTCATCGGTGAAGGTTAAAAAAAAAAGGGTTTTCTGAAAGTAGCAAGTTGTGTAGTATTGCTTATTATTCCTGCTAAAGAGGCTCAGTCTTTGGCTCACAGATGTCAGTGACAAAATCATGGCTGCAGGCAGTCTGCAAAGCAAGAAGCAAGAGCCACCAGGGAAAATAGACAAGGGTCTGGGCAGGAGAAGCCACTTTGACCAGGATCTTAGAGAAAGCCACATAGATAGGAGGGGAGAAAACACACAAATAAATACGTTTCTAAATTAAGATTTTAAATCCAGTTGGTGAGTCAGAGTTCCACTGTCCCATGAAAAATCTGAAAAGTTGTTAAAAAGTCAGAGCTGGCATTTTCTTTTTTTTAAAAAAGTGAAAAGTATATGTAAACATTATAAAGTAAACAATGGAAAGGACTTTTCAGGCATTTATCTGAATATAGCTTAGGCTCTTTCTGGGGATATTTTTATGATTAGAAGAGAAAAAAAAAAGTCAAACTCTCTATCAAGTTTCTTTGTGTTAAGCAGTGCACTTTCATCCGTGGCAGTGGTGGCTGGGTCCTTGCCTTCATGCCAGTGCTTCTGTAGTAACCTTTCCCGGAAGAGCACTCAACACAAGAGTGCATCTCACACTCTGACCAGGACACGTGTTCCAGCCATGTTTACGTCCCTGGAAGGAAGGAGGTCCTTGGTACAACGCCCTGTGACTTCTCCCTACTTTGTGCCAGCCCAGTGGATGGAGGGTGGGGCTAAGGGCACGGTAGTGCCCTAAAAGCCCCAGCCTTGAACTGCAATAGCAGTTTGAAAGGAAAAGGTACAGTGTGTGAGCACGAGCCACCTTTACTGCCTCCAGCTGTCTGCTGTGACCCGTCCATGCTTTTACATACACCTGGGGCCACTGGGTCACATCCAAAGCCAAGTATCCTTTCCTCCTTCCAAGGGCCTGGACTACAGCAATCCTGAACCTTCTTTGAGGAGGCTGATCACTGGGAGGGCTCAGAGGGCACTGGCTGCTCTGAACGCAGCACCTGTGTCTGTTTCCTGTTTGCACAATCACCTGTGACTCACCTCCTCTGAGACGGCACAGTTAGGACATGGCATGTAGGAAATACCCAAATCTAGTGCTATCACAGCCTCTTCCCCTTCCCCTGGTCTTTCGTGCTCTGGTAGAGCAGACCTGGGGTCCGTCTTCCCACCACAGATGCCAGGTCCGGAATTTCTCTAGTCTGCTACCATTAGTACAGAATCTAGTTTCAATCACATGAGGGGTCCCCTCGGTGGGCAAAACCAAAAGGGAAAATTTGGTGGCAATCTGCCGTCTGGGGAGTGACGTGGTGATATGCGCAGAATGAATCGTGGGCAACAGAGGAAGGAAGTAGAAGGGAAGATGGTGAGCTGGGAGCAGTCAAGCAGCCCAGCTCATCCGGCCCGTTGTGGCAGAGAGCCGCACGTGAATGGCCATCATTTTGTATTACTTTATTGCTCAAAACAAACGAATCTTTTTTTCCCTTTTGGAAGACAAAGCGGTATTAGGTCCTTCAGAGCCAGGGTAAAAGCACGCAGAATGCAATGTGGGGACTGAGTCCCCAGTGAGCCTCAGGAAACCCCACTGGGATGCTTCTGAAAGGCCAGCGCTGTGTAGGGGCAAGACACAGAGCTTTTTGGGACCGCTGTCCTACTCCTGGTGCGAGTGATCGGGCAAAGCGGACCACTCTCAGATCTACTTTGTAGGCTGTTCACACGGCAATAAATTGCTGGGTTTCCTTTGTGTTCCTAATAGGAAACCAAACACACCACAAAGTATACCCTTTCTCACTAACCCCCCGCAGGGGATTTTTTAAAAGACTTGAAGGACTGACAAGGTCACAGAAAATGCATGGTTCTTCTGGGTAATTTCTGATTCTGTGAAGTCAGTCTTGCAAGCAGCAATTCAACTTCACATTAAAGAGTCCAAGTGGCTCGTGAAGGACATGGGGTGTCAGTGGTTCCCCCTGAAGACCCACAAGGCTTTAGCCTCTCACAAAGGGCGGGACAGGGAAGAAAGGTGGCTCTGTCTGCCTGACAACCCCTGCACCACTGACCCTCTGGCACAAACTGCCAAAATCGAACTTCCAGGATATCCCCCTTCTGCAATCTCTGGGGCCCCCTGAGGCATGGTAACCTCGGAACTACGGGAGTGACTGTCTGTTCCTTTCCTTGTTTCCGACCTCTTCTTTGCAGGCCTTCTCACTGCCCTGGACAGAGGGGGCTGTGCATTTTTCTTCATACTCATTCTTAAGGCTAAGGTGGCAAGATAAGGTGCTTGGTGGAGAGCCAAATTCTCAATTCCAGGGCCATTTCAGCACTCGCACATAAAGCAAATACGAAAGAAGTGGAAAGGGGCAGAGAAGCAGAAAACCAAAAAACAAAATGCATTTGGGCTTGATAGGAAGTTATGGACTGCAGGTTTAGATTTTAAATGTAGGCTAAACCCCCTGGAAAATAGGGGGTGGGGAGGGGAGTAAAAGCCACACATTAGCCTTCAGCACTGGTCAGTGTTGTCCTCGGCCGGGGCAGAGGGTCGCCTTCAGCAGCTGTGCCTCCGACTCGGAAGACGTACAGATCTCACCCGAGACAAAGAACTCTGAACGCCTTCACCCCTTTCTCACTGCAACCCCTCAAAACAAAAGGTAGAAACACACACAAGTCAGAGATCTATAAGCCAGTAGGAGAAAAAAAACTAGAGGTTAACCATTAAAAAGCCACCGTCAGGAAAACACACACTCGATTGTTCCATCAGAAAGTGCCGTGGGAAGAAGAGCCGTGTGCTGGTAAACATGTCTGCGCTCAGGACTTGACATGCAGAAAAGAGAGAGCGCCGAGTCCCACCTGAGATTAGAGAGGACTGGTTTTTAGTGTAACACACTTCGCGTTAAAAGATTGCTGTCCTCATCTCGCCTAAACTGCTCCTCGACCGTCCCTTGGTCTCGGCCTTTCTGGCACCAACTAGTCCATCTCCATGGACATGAGCCGGCGGCGCTCTCGCCGGGTCTCCTGGACTTCCTTCTTACAGCACCAGTGGGAGCTGCAGTACCCGATGAGGCAGGACAGGAGCCCGATGACCGTGGACAGGCCGATGCCAATCAGCAGCGGGTACTTGAAGGCGTTCAGCACTGGGAGGGAGAGATCAGAGGGATATAATTAGTGATGCAAATCGTGGGGTATAGGGGGATGGGTGGGGAGAGCTCAGGGAAGACCAATGCCTCCCCCTCCATTGCCCAGGGTCTCCCCTAAGAGTCTGACCTCACGGGTCTTGCACCTAGCACAGGGCTTGAGACAAGAGCAGCTCAGCCGTAAGTGTTCAAAAATGAGCAAATATATCCCTACCCAATTCCATAGCAGGCGGGGTGGTGGCGGGGGGAACCCAGAAAAAAAAAATTTCCTTCGATATCTTTGAATGTCAACTTGCTTTTTAGGGTTTTGGCAGGAGATTGATTTTTAAAAGTCAGTATAAGGGCACCACACATTCAGCAGCAGATGCAGCCTTAAAAAAAAAAAAACTACATAAATCAATTCTATGCATCAGATAACTGAAGTGTACTAGGGGAGCTATTTTAAGTAACACTATAGTAAATTATCTAGCAAAGTGAATAATCACTCCCTGCTTGTTCAGTAAATCTGGATTTTCATATGGAATGACTTCAAGCAAGACATTTCTAAGAGGCAAATATGGTATCACTGACTAAGTTGCAGGAACGCATACAGTTCAGATCCTGCACCTACAAAGTCCCCATCCCCAAATAACCAGCAAACCTCGGGTGGAGGCTGGCACCACGGTTGNTGCTTGTTCAGTAAATCTGGATTTTCATATGGAATGACTTCAAGCAAGACATTTCTAAGAGGCAAATATGGTATCACTGACTAAGTTGCAGGAACGCATACAGTTCAGATCCTGCACCTACAAAGTCCCCATCCCCAAATAACCAGCAAACCTCGGGTGGAGGCTGGCACCATGGTTGTTTGCCTGACGTTTAGCACAACAGCCCCATGAGAGATTATTATCCCATTTAACAAGAGAGGACACTAAGGATTAGAAAGACTAAGTCGTTTGTGGAAGAGCTGGGGCTCCAATTCCAGTCCCCACCAAACTGACACATCGTCAGGGAAAGGCACTTGAAGGCTCCTGCTTAATCCTTCCAGGCACCTGGACTTGAATTCTGTCCATGAGTTTTTTTAGTTTACACTTACTCTGACACTTTCTGCAGAGAAGACAAGTTTTCCGTTAACCAAGGAAAATGTGCCCCCACTCCAGGAGGCTCAGAGAGCAGAAGGGTGGGGAGAGGGCTCCCTGACCACTTAGGCTGACTGGTGGTCAGTGTGAGCCAACAAGGAGGGGAGCTCCCCCTCCCATCTCAGGGTTCTGTGACGAACCCTCCCTGTGCAAGTGAATGGGAGGAGCCCCCTTTCACCAAAAGCAGGACCAGTAAGAGGCATTCCCAGATGGCTCAGTGGGTAAAGAATCCACTTGGAATGCAGGAGACAAGGAGAATCGGGGTTCGATCCCTGGGTCAGGAAGATCCCAGAGGAGGAAATGGCAACTCACTCCAGTATTCTTGCCTGAAAAAGCCCATGGACAGAGAAGCCTGGCGTGCTGCAGTACATGGGTTCTCAAAGAGTCAGACACGACTGAGTGACTAGCACAGCACAGGACCAGTAGAAGGGTAATAGGGGCAGGAACTCACTCACAGCCCCTCCAAGAGGCCTTGACCCGCTCTCTAGATGTTGTTCTCTGCCCCTGCCTGGCAGAATCTGAGCCAACCCTAGGATACAACAAAGTGACTATGTCTAGAATTTACAGACTGCATTGAAACTCTGCCCAGTAAGTTAAAAAAATCATTTCCCAATGGTGCCTCCAGCACACCTGGTACCTAAGCTGGGAAAACAGCAAGGGCTGAGTGTGCTCTTTCTGGGTTCACGCCTGAGCCAGGCCAGAGAGAAAGCAGGCACATTCCTCAAAGGGTGAGAACCTGGATCCCATCAGTGGTGGCAAAGCAGGCGGAGAAGACATTCCCCAAACACTGAGAAGGTTCTTTTCGTGTCATTCTTACCATCCATCTTCACAGTTATAAAGATGGGCTTGGACTGGATCTCTGCCTCCTTCTGCCAGGAGCCTGTGGGTGACTTCACCCACGGAGTCACGGAGCAGTAGTAGTTGCCAAAGTCTTGGTCCTCGGAGCCATGCACTTGCAGCAAGAATTCCAGCATGCTCACGCGCTCTAGGCTGAGGCTGCTCTTCCAGTCCCTTTGGGCCATGTTCACAATCCCCTTCCGATCCAGCGACGACAGAAGGACAGGAGCCTTGTCCAGGCCGAAAGAGTGCACCGCAAACCAGGACACATCAAAGGCCATGTCGTCTACAGATGACCAAGCCAAAACCCTGGGGTCAGCGGCACAGGCAGAAGAAGTTCCAAGTACGGATAACACACCTCAGGTGACGTTAGTGGTAAAGAACCCGCCTGCCTAATGCAGGAGACATAAGAGACTCGGGCTTGATCCCTGGGTTGGGAAGATGCCCTGGAGAAGGGCACGGCAACCCACTCCAGTATTCTTGCCTGGACAANCCCCCTGAAGTGCTTAAGTTCAAAACAAGAGGAAAAAAGTGTCAAGCTGAGAAAATTGAACATGGTTTAACAGTCCCAGTGAGTAATGCTGTGGAATCGTAAAGTACTCTGCAAAATTAAGGTTCTAACAGCCTCAAATAAATTAATGTGGGCACAAGAGTAAGATGACTTTGGCACAAGTGGTAATTCTCATCGAACGTGGAAATAAGACTGAACATCCTAAGCCTCTGACCTCTTCTTCTGACAGTTACCAAGTGATACCAGCTGTGTCAGGTCTGAGAGTCACCCAGCAGGCAAGAAAGCAGGCCACAAACACTGCTTTATCTTAAATTCACTTGACAAGACTTTCTATACAAATGTTAAATGACACAATTTTTATTAAACAAAAAGTAATATCCATTTAGTAAAAATACACTAATAACCTCAAAAAGCACATTATAAGGCAAATAAATCATATTCAGCTGCTTACACAGAGAAAAAGAATGTAAGCAAAATTAAAAGCAAGAATTTTTTTCTTTTTTTTGGGGGAAGGGGGGTGGCCACGTCTCTCAGCTTGTGGGGTATTAGTTCCCTGATCAGGGATAGAACTCTGCAGTAGTTAAGCTCGGAGTCCTCACCACTGGACCACCAAGAAATTCCCCCAAAGTGAGAATTCCTATAAAATTGTTCAAATGATAATTCCTTTTCAACTCACAGTAAAAACGTTAAGTGTCCAGTTGCTTTAGTCATGTCCGACTCGGCGATCCCGTGGATTGTAGCCTGCCAGGCTCCTCTGTCCATGGGATTCTCCAGCCAAGAATAGTGGAGTGGATGGCCTAACATGCTAATGGCCACAGGCAAATCTCAACTCTACAAGTGATGTCAGCTCTCTACTCTGAGGCACCAAAGTGTCATTTTTTTCCCTTCCTATCAACCCACCAAGGCACTTGAGCAAAACATTTGATTGTTCCCAGCGTGCAGGCCATCTCTTGCCAAATGACCAACTCCCTGAGGGCAGAGGGCGTGTGGTCAATGTCCTCACATCCTGGCCAGTGCCTGGGCAGAATAGATCACTCCCAGGTCCTCAGTGAAAACCAGCTCAGCCCTGCTGTCACTGCAGATGCGGGGTGTTACTGAAGGCAGAGAGTCACAGCTGTGTCCATGTTACTTGTGCCGGACTCTAACCCCTGTCCCGCCATGCCTTACAGTATGGGGGCCAGGCTGTAGAGTCAGGCTACTCGGGCTAGAATCCTAGCTCTCATTGGCCATGTGACCTGGGTGAGTCACTTAAGCTCACAGAGAGTCAGTTTCCTCCTATCTAAAAGGAAATTACAAGAGCACTCACGGTTAGTCAGCTGTATAAAGTGCTTAAAATAGCACCCGGAATGTAGTAAGTGCACAGTAAAAGGTGGTCGCCATGAACATCCTTATCTCTGCAGTTCACCACACACACTCTGTACCAGGAGATGCTCAGACAGGAAGGGCACAGCCGCCCGCAGTAGATGCTCCTGGCACTCTGCCCTGACCAGCTGGAGCGCTGGGCCCCCAACTGCTCTCGGTGTCAGCGGCTAAGCTCTCACCCCTGAACCCTTCTCCAGAGGGCTGTCCTTAGCTGTCAGAAGCCACCTCCAGGAGAGCCACCCCTGGACGTGAGGAAACGCTACCCGGCCATTCACTGTGGACAATGACCAATAACTGGGGAGCGTAGGTATAAAAGCCTTAGCTCAACGAGGTCACATTCTGTGGTATAATCCATGCTCTGGAGCGCCCCATAGGGAGTTACACTTGTTCTGAATTCCGATCTTTGCCTGGCTTCTTTCCCAGTCCTCCCTTGATTCCCTCAGCCCTCGTAGTTTCCTCCTGAGGGCACATCTTCAATTAATCACTCACACGCTTCTCTCAGGCTTTGCTTCTAGGGAATCTGACTTACAAACCTGCCTCTAAAGAACTGTGATCCTCCCCACCCCTCCCCCTGCATTGGCACTTGGCCCACTTGGGCCACATGTCCTTTCCAGAAGATAATTCCTCATAGCCCATAAGAAACATGAGGAAAAATGAAACCACAACTTGTGTTTAATTATTCAGAATCTTGTACCCATGTAGTCCAAGAGTGCAAAGTTCTGGAAAATTGTGTAAGATAACAGCTACCTATAGCTTTTGTAATTACATTGCAATTACCTATAGCTTTTACAATTACATTGGAGGGAAAGACTTATGTTAAGGGCACAATTGGTGACCCATTAATTTGAGAAAGACATTGAAATGTTACATTTTTATATATTTATAAATGAGCTTAAAATTTTTTTTTTAATTTTTTATAAACAGAAGGATTGTTGGGGAGGGATAGTTAGGGAGGACATATACCCTCTGTTATATTTTAAATGGATAACCAACAAGAATCTAGGTGGCTGGTGCTCAATCGTGTCCAACTCTGCAACCCCAAGGACTGTTGCCCACTAGCCTCCTTTGCTCATGGGATTCTCTAGGCAAGAATATTGCAGTGGACCCACTATGGAGTATATGCAACTCTGTTCGGTGTTATGTGGCAACCTGGATAGAAGAGGAGTTTGGGAGAGAGTGGATACATGTATACGAATGGCTGAGTCCCTTCACTGCTCACTTGACACTATCACAACATTGCTTGTTAACTGGCTATACACCAAAACAAAGTAAAAAGTTTAAAAAACACTTTTTATAAATAAACTTTAGAGGCAAAAATAGTATTAAATCATTTTAACTTTTGCAAAGTACCTCCCTGCTCCCCCTTTCCTGGCAGCCTCCACAGGAGTGGTGGCTCCTTCCTGACCACAGAAGACAGAGTTGACTGATCTTTGTTTTGGATGGTTTTTCTTTTCTTTTCCTTTTCTTACGTTTTCCATAAACCCTTCTCCTTTTTTTTTTTTTCACCTCCAAAGCTCAATCATATTTAGGTTCCTGACAAGAGTCAATTTTGCTATCAACCAACTTGTGCAGGGTTCAGTAAACTGTAGCCTGCAGGTTAAACTAGCCCACCACCTGTTTTCGTAAATAAAGTTTCACTGGAACACAGCCAGGCCCATTTGTTTATTCTCTTTGGCTGCTTTCCCTCTACAACAGCAGAGTAGAGTTTCAGAGATCATATGGCCCACAGAGTAAAAAAAAAACGGAAAATACTCCCTACCTGGGTCCCTTACAGAAGAGGTTTGCTGACCCTGAGCTAGACGCACCTGGACCTTCAGCCGGGTGCCATGCGGGAGTCAGACCTCAGTGGGTGGAGGCCCAGGCCTCTGCTCCTGTTGGTCACTCAAGATCAACTGCATCCCACTCTCAGTTTATGGACAGCTTGCCGTTAACACAGAACGAAGACCTGCTTCATTGCTACCCCAGGGCCACATGTCCAATGGTCTCCGCAAAGAATTCAGTGAGCTCTGCACAATTTGGCCTTTTCAAGGTGCAAATCTGTGTGAGGTTATCGATCTGCCTACGATGAAGAAGGCAGGTCAAGACACCGGAGGAGGTAAGAGCATAGGCAGCCCCTAGGCAGGGAGTCAGGGTCTCCACAGGTTCTGCAGAAGGCAGAGACACACCTGTATACATTTAATATTCTTTCAAACCCCAAGGATCTAAGTGAGAAGCACAGCACCTCATACTAAGGGGGCCAAGCAGAAAAGGTGTAAGGCTGCTGGCCCACAACTCATGAGCATCCTGTTGGCCCTGCTAACATTTCCTGCAAAGAAAAGATTTACAAAGATTTCCTAAAAGTTTAAACTGCAACAGCATACCCTGGTTACTTGCCACTCATTTACTCTGCTTTGTATTTCTCCAGTGTTAATCACCATCTGATAGTACACATATGGTGATTTCTTTCTTGTCTGTTTAATAAACTAGGCTGCAAGCTCCATGAAAGTAGATGTAGAATATTTTGATCATGCCTCTCTATTCCCAGTATCTAGAACAGCATCCGTTTATAGGAGTTCAACAACTATTTGAAGGACTAAACGAAAGACAGAATGGAAGGAAGCTGGACTCTTCCAGTGGGTTGCAAACCAGCTTGAATTAGCCCCTGAAGTGGCCACTGGATCACCATGAGAACTTACATTCAAATGTCTAGCTGTGTTTCCAAACCATCTAACAGATAGCGGCATCCATTTTAACAAGTCTTCAGTGAATATCTACTGAATACAAAGGACCGAGCTAGGCACTTTGGGAATAAATAGCCAGTCCAATCCCTGAGCTTCACATTTGTAACACAGTGGGAATGATATGAGTAACACTTAGAAAAGCCATATGAGGAAGGGGAAAGGATGGAGAGAGGTACCTGGATCCAAGGCTGCTCCTTCGACAGTGACGATACAAAACAATTTAATGAGATCTCCCCGGATGACCGACGGCGTGTCCGAATGCACAGAGGCATTGAATATAGGACCTGGAAGAAAGCAACATCACTTCATGATCCTCTTTCACACTTCTGTTTAAATCCCATTCTTGGTGCACAAATGTGCATCCAAATGCGGGCTCCCTTCCCTTGGAACTGGGCTAGAAATCCACAAAACAGGTTTTTAAGTCCACAAAATAAGGATTTTTTTTTTTTTAAGGATGTTTTTCTTCTCTTCAGAGAGACATGAATTAAGCTACTTCCACTTGAGCTTCACCTTCAGATTCCAACCACAGTCTCATTTCAAGACCATCCCACCTCCCATCCTGGTACAGTCGGGGATGTTTCTGGCTCCATACAGTTCACTTCCAGGCCAGAGTGGCTCAGAGATCAGAGGGTTTGGGACTAAGTTAGGGACGCTTTTGGTCTCAATAGACTGAGTAGCTTCATTCTGCTGGGTACTGGACATGGGCCCTGTTGTTACGAGGCTGACATCCAGTAGGGAGATGGGCAGGCCAACAATGATGATGTTGCTACAAGGTTCAGCTGAAGGCGACTCCAATCTGCTGGGGGAAACGGAGGCAGCTTGGAAATTCCTTTTAAATACCACCCAGACAGGACCTGTCCTGCCTGCTTTACTGGAATCCTCCCTCAACACCCAGTTCACTTTTATAAAGGACCCCTTTACTTCTCCCAAAGGCCAGAAAATGGTTCTACACAAACCATGCTGACTCTTCATAGTGTCACTGATTCACGGCAAGGCAGGGCTGTCTCAAGTCTGTAAGTTGTAAGGTAATGAGCATGTGTGGGTAAGAAAATATGAAGGGTAAAGTAAAATAATTTAAGGCTAGAAGTTAATAATATTTACCATAGAGTCAGTTGGATGCATTTGGCTGTAGGGATAATTATCATTGTGCTGTTTCATTACTAGGCACAAATAAATGACTTCTTATATTAAAAAAAGGTATGCCTTGTATGGAAGAAATCTGTGGCTCCAATCCCCTCCTGAGGCAGAGAGAGGGGCTAGGTACTGCATTCTTTGGTTTTAACACTTTGACAGCTTACTTTTTAGGTGAGATTATTAAGCAGCTTTAAACCAATCTGATCCTAAGAGCTTAATAGTTACCATATCCCAATTCTAACATCTAGGACTAGGCAAGCCTGAAGATGATTCCAGAATACCAATGCTATAGGATTTCCCTTGCGTTTTTTTGAAAGCAAAGATAGATGGCCCTGGACACTGACTCTGAAACTCATTTGAAGCTAAGAATGCAGATGTAACTACCTTTAAAATCAGATTATCAGGAAGGAAAAGGTACTTTTGAACATCCAAAAGAAATGACTGTGAGAAAGAGAGTAAAAGGTCATGTGAGCCAATGAGGCAAAGAATTGAAAAGGCTATGCTTTTATGTCAACATGAGTAGTAAGATGAATTCAACAGAGGGCTTTTCTCACACCGAGTTCATGAGTAATCTGCATTTTGCTGGGAGAAAGGAGAAGGATGGCTATAGATCTTGAGGCGTCAGACAGCTCTGGTTGGTTCTGCTGAGCACTCAGATTGGGCCTAGGGGATGCAGAACACAACAGAATGGCAGTTCCAGGACACAGGGAATGGGGTGAAAGCGAAAAGGACAAGGAAACTTCACCCACTTCTGGGCATCATGTCCCTCAATTAACTTGGCTCTTGGCCATGGTTTGCTCAGGTCCTTACCACCCTGGATTTGCTCTGTTTATAGCAGTGAGGTGGGAAAGGATTACGCCCGTTGCTCTGAGCTGGCTCAGTGGTGATGACCGGGGGGACTTCATGCCATTTATGGTCATCTGTGAGGACAGGTTAGTAGCAACCATGGTGAGCAATGGGGACTAAATTTTTTTTCTCTGACTAGAAATTTCATGGTTAAAAATAGAACTATACTATGGGGCTTTCTTAAAGTGTTCCAGGCGCCTTCTCAGAGAACACAAGATAATAAAACGCAAGGAGAGCCTCATTGTGGATTCCGGTTCCTCTTTACTTAATTAGAAACAGCAAAGAAATTTGGACATATTTTCTTTACCTAATTTGGACAAATTTCACTCTCTTTCCTTTACATTTCCAAAGAAACCCCAAATGCCTTCTGGCTCGTAAGTCATAGTTCTCATTTCTCCCCGTGGCCGTGGGAACAACAGAGGATCTGTGCCATTCTCCCCGTACAGACGAGGACCAAGGAAAAGGCCTGCATTGTGAACTGGTCACAGCAGTGGATTTCCTTTGGACGAAATCAACAGCTCACTGTTAATACGGGTCATTATCCCAGGCTTAGAAATATTTTTATTGTGGTCAATTTCTGGGTAATGCTGCTTTTGTGAGGGAATGTGTCTGGTTAACTTCACAGATGACAGATTATGGCACAGACAATCTAAGTGAACAACTAGGGCCACTACATGTCCCCAGATTCCTATCGGTAGAGTACACGGACCACTTAACTTTTAAACACAAACATTGACACAAACCATGCTCCAACTCTAGCCCCTAAGAAAAGGCTGTAAAGGACAGCATTTCTGTGAAAGCCAAAACTGCAGACCATCTGCATGTCATCAGTAGGGAAGTGGCTAGCCAAATTCTAGCAGGTGTAGTCATTAAAGTTGGTATTTACCTATAATTTTTTCTAACATGGAAAATGCTTACCTTATAATGTTAAAGTANAGAAGTTAATAATATTTACCATAGAGTCAGTTGGATGCATTTGGCTGTAGGGATAATTATCATTGTGCTGTTTCATTACTAGGCACAAATAAATGACTTCTTATATTAAAAAAAGGTATGCCTTGTATGGAAGAAATCTGTGGCTCCAATCCCCTCCTGAGGCAGAGAGAGGGGCTAGGTACTGCATTCTTTGGTTTTAACACTTTGACAGCTTACTTTTTAGGTGAGATTATTAAGCAGCTTTAAACCAATCTGATCCTAAGAGCTTAATAGTTACCATATCCCAATTCTAACATCTAGGACTAGGCAAGCCTGAAGATGATTCCAGAATACCAATGCTATAGGATTTCCCTTGCGTTTTTTTGAAAGCAAAGATAGATGGCCCTGGACACTGACTCTGAAACTCATTTGAAGCTAAGAATGCAGATGTAACTACCTTTAAAATCAGATTATCAGGAAGGAAAAGGTACTTTTGAACATCCAAAAGAAATGACTGTGAGAAAGAGAGTAAAAGGTCATGTGAGCCAATGAGGCAAAGAATTGAAAAGGCTATGCTTTTATGTCAACATGAGTAGTAAGATGAATTCAACAGAGGGCTTTTCTCACACCGAGTTCATGAGTAATCTGCATTTTGCTGGGAGAAAGGAGAAGGATGGCTATAGATCTTGAGGCGTCAGACAGCTCTGGTTGGTTCTGCTGAGCACTCAGATTGGGCCTAGGGGATGCAGAACACAACAGAATGGCAGTTCCAGGACACAGGGAATGGGGTGAAAGCGAAAAGGACAAGGAAACTTCACCCACTTCTGGGCATCATGTCCCTCAATTAACTTGGCTCTTGGCCATGGTTTGCTCAGGTCCTTACCACCCTGGATTTGCTCTGTTTATAGCAGTGAGGTGGGAAAGGATTACGCCCGTTGCTCTGAGCTGGCTCAGTGGTGATGACCGGGGGGACTTCATGCCATTTATGGTCATCTGTGAGGACAGGTTAGTAGCAACCATGGTGAGCAATGGGGACTAAATTTTTTTTCTCTGACTAGAAATTTCATGGTTAAAAATAGAACTATACTATGGGGCTTTCTTAAAGTGTTCCAGGCGCCTTCTCAGAGAACACAAGATAATAAAACGCAAGGAGAGCCTCATTGTGGATTCCGGTTCCTCTTTACTTAATTAGAACAGCAAAGAAATTTGGACATATTTTCTTTACCTAATTTGGACAAATTTCACTCTCTTTCCTTTACATTTCCAAAGAAACCCCAAATGCCTTCTGGCTCGTAAGTCATAGTTCTCATTTCTCCCCGTGGCCGTGGGAACAACAGAGGATCTGTGCCATTCTCCCCGTACAGACGAGGACCAAGGAAAAGGCCTGCATTGTGAACTGGTCACAGCAGTGGATTTCCTTTGGACGAAATCAACAGCTCACTGTTAATACGGGTCATTATCCCAGGCTTAGAAATATTTTTATTGTGGTCAATTTCTGGGTAATGCTGCTTTTGTGAGGGAATGTGTCTGGTTAACTTCACAGATGACAGATTATGGCACAGACAATCTAAGTGAACAACTAGGGCCACTACATGTCCCCAGATTCCTATCGGTAGAGTACACGGACCACTTAACTTTTAAACACAAACATTGACACAAACCATGCTCCAACTCTAGCCCCTAAGAAAAGGCTGTAAAGGACAGCATTTCTGTGAAAGCCAAAACTGCAGACCATCTGCATGTCATCAGTAGGGAAGTGGCTAGCCAAATTCTAGCAGGTGTAGTCATTAAAGTTGGTATTTACCTATAATTTTTTATAACATGGAAAATGCTTACCTTATAATGTTAAAGTAGGGGAAAGCAGGTCATAAAATTGCATATACAGCCTGATTTCAAAGTCACAAAGAAAACATGTAAGGGAAAAATTCTAAGATAACAAATACCACTAATTAAGTCTCTGGTAAGATGAAGGATGATTGGTGAGTCTTCCTTGTATTTTATTATATTTTCAAACTTCTCTATTAAGAAGAAAAATGTTTTACTTATTCTTTTAACATCAAATATTAAATATTTAACATCATCATATTTAAACCATATAACCACATTTAAACCTCTGATACTTTGAGTCAGAAGATGTCACAACTCAGTAAGGCCCCTTGGGGAACACGGTCCTTTTACCAAGAGGTTAAGTGTGCTGAAAACAGAGGGCAAAAAGGTGGGCAGGAAAGACCTCTCTGTTACATGTATTTTACTGTGTGCTGATGATTTTTAGGAAGTAAAAGTTCTTCAGTATCAAGCCAATATTCTCATGGAGCTATTCAGGGCTATTGCAATGTGCTAGGTGTTGGATTTGATGCAGCTCCTCTTAATTAAACTGTGAACCCATGACAACTCCATGGATTTAATAAAGCAAAAACCTTAAGCAGTCTATTCAACCTGTAAGCTACAGTGATTTTATCTGTTATGATGAGATTTAAAGAACTGGGTAATAGATTCAATACCCATTCCTCACCTAGAAATACATATACAAGATTTTATGTCTCCCTTCTTTCTCATAATAGTTTTAAAGAAACATCAAATAACAAATGTAAGACAAAATGGAATAAAATCCTAGAGACAATAAAAACAGATAACCCAAAGAACATATACCCACATATTCATCTGAATCTCAATAGTCAGAGAGAAAGCATTTGATAACACCCAACACTAACTCGTAATAAAACATTCAACAGATCAGAGATGAAAGAAAACTTCCTCAACTCAATATTTGCTGTCTATGAAATACCCATAGCTAGCAAGATACTTACGGGTAAAAGACACTTAACAGGAAAAAGTCCCTCAAGATCAGGAAATAGACAAGGATTCCCCTTGTGCCACTACNACACCCAACACTAACTCGTAATAAAACATTCAACAGATCAGAGATGAAAGAAAACTTCCTCAACTCAATATTTGCTGTCTATGAAATACCCATAGCTAGCAAGATACTTACGGGTAAAAGACACTTAACAGGAAAAAGTCCCTCAAGATCAGGAAATAGACAAGGATTCCCCTTGTGCCACTACTGTTCAACACTCTGCTAGAGATTCTAGCCAGGACAATTAAGCAAGAAAAGTAATTAGAAGGCATTAAGGGAAACTGAATATAAGAAGCAAAACTACCTCTATTTGCAGATGGCATGGTCCTATATTTAAAAAGCCTAAGCCACCAACAAAAACAACAACAAACTCTTAGGGCTAATAAACAATTTCAGCAAGGTTGCAGGATATAAGACCAATTTATAAAAGTCAATTCAGTTTCTATACACTCACAATAAATAACCTGAAAAGGAAATTAGGAAAGCAATTAATTTACAGTGACATCAACAATAAAATACCTAGGACAAATTTAACGAAAGAAGGTCAACATTTGTATGCTGGAAACTACAAACACCACTGGAAAAATTTTTAAAGACCTGAATAAATGGAAAGACATCTCATGTTTATGGATTAGAAAACTATATTGTTAAATGGTAATACTCTCCAAACTGATTTACAAATTTGGCACAATCCCTGTCAAAGTCCCAGTTATCTTTCTTGCAGATATTAATGAGCTGATCCTAAAATTCATTTGGAAATGCAAGCGGCCCATAAAGCCAAAACAATTTTGAAAAACAACAAAATCATAAGAGTCACATTTATTTCAAAACTTACTAGAAAGCTATAGTAATGAATGTGATTCTGGTACAGGAAAAGATACAAGGATCAACAGAATAGAACTGAAAGTTCAGAAATAAATCCTTTTATTTATGGTTAAATTATTTTTGACAAGTGTACCAAAGTCAATGGGGGAAAGAATATAGATTTTTCAACAAATGGTGCAGGACAACTAAGTATTCACATACAAAAGAATAGAGCTGAGTCCCAAATTCACACCACAGACAAAAATTAACTCAAAATGGATCAAAGCCCTGAATGTCTGAGCTAAAACTGTAAAACTCTTAGAGGAAACCATAGGTGTAAATCCTCACAGCCATGGATTAGGCAATGGTTTCTTAGATATGACACCAAACCCACAAGCAACAAAAATAAACTATAGAGAAATTGGACTTCATAAAAATTAAAACGTGGGTGCTTCAAAGGACACAATTAAGAAAGTGAACAGACTACATACAGAACAGATATTTTCAAATCACATGTTTTGTTAAAGGACTTTTGTACTCAAACTATGAAAAGCTCCACTAGCCAACAATAAAAAAAAAAAAGTCAGCTGCGATTCAAAAGTCTACAAGAAATAAATGCTGGAGAGGGTGTGGAGAAAAGGGAACCCTCTTACACTGTTGGTGGGAATGCAAACTAGTACAGCCACTATGGAGAACAGTGTGGAGATTCCTTAAAAAACTGGAAATAGAACTGCCTTATGACCCAGCAATCCCACTGCTGGGCATACACACCGAGGAAACCAGAATTGAAAGAGACACGTATACCCCAGTGTTCATCACAGCACTGTTTATAATAGCCAGGACATGGAAGCAACCTAGATGTCCATCAGCAAATGAATGGATAAGAAAGCTGTGGTACATATATACAATGGAGTATTACGCAGCCATTAAAAAGAATACATTTGAATCAGTTCTAATGAGGAAGATGAAACTGGAGCCTATTATACAGAGTGAAGTAAGCCAGAAAGAAAAATACCAATACAGTATACTAATGCATATATATGGAATTTAGAAAGATGGTAACAATAACTCTGTATGCAAGATAGCAAAAGAGACACAGATGTATAGAACAGTCTTTTGGACTCTGTGGGAGAGGGAGAGGGTGGGATGATTTGGGAGAATGGCATTGAAACATGTATACCATATATGAAACAAATCACCAGTCCAGGTTCGATGCATGATATTGGATGCTTGGAGCTGGTGCNAATAACTCTGTATGCAAGATAGCAAAAGAGACACAGATGTATAGAACAGTCTTTTGGACTCTGTGGGAGAGGGAGAGGGTGGGATGATTTGGGAGAATGGCATTGAAACATGTATACCATATATGAAACAAATCACCAGTCCAGGTTCGATGCATGATATTGGATGCTTGGAGCTGGTGCACTGGGATGACCCAGAGGGCTGGTATGTGGAGGGAGGTGGGAGGGGGGTCCAGGAGGGGAACACATGTATAATACCTGTGGCGGATTCATGTTGTTCAGTTCAGTTCAGTCGCTCAGTCGTGTCCAACTCCTTGTGACCCCATGAATCACAGCACACCAGGCCTCCCCGTCTATTACCAACTCCCGGAGTTCACTCAGACTCACGCCCATCAAGTCAGTGATGCCATCCAGCCATCTCATCNTGTATGGCAAAACCAATACAATATTGTAAAGTAATTAACCTCCAATTAAAATAAATTTATTTTAAAAAAAGAATTGACCATGTTTCTGACAGTGTAGTTTTAGATGATAGAAACAATGGAAAATATACACGAGCTTTGTGTTTCCAATGTATCCAGCACAGTAAAGTTCTTTGAGAGCATTTTCTGATGTAAATTGAGTCACGCAGGGCTCTGAGCAGCACAGAAACCACTTCCCAAAGTGCAGACGTATAAAATGCAGAGTCAGTCACTGGTGTGTGATTGAAAAGTTTGTAAAATGCTTCCTTCCCTTGACTTTATTAATTCATTTTTTAGAATTGACCCTATGAAAAATATTTATTTACTTTAATATTTGAAGGAGAAAAGAATTTGTCTCAAAAGTTTTCATATGTCAACTAAAGATGACTACCAAAATATGCTTTCCAGTTTTTACTGTCAAGTTGCCAATTGTTAGTATAATTTTCTTTTGGAATGAATGGTCTGCAACCTGTTATTTATAATTTAATTGAAAGTTTATGATTTTACAGATTATGGTTTGCCAGAAAATTTGGATGCAAAATTGCTGGTTTTCTGGCTTTTCGTTTGTGAGTGTTTGAGATTCACAATTAGCATTTCCTGAGTCTCATGTACCTGCACAAGTTTTGTGTACAATCTTGGTTTACTGAAATCTCAGTGTTTTTAATGAGGCCAGATCTGTTAAACCAATGGTTATGTCAATGCGTGTGAATTTGGATGTATGCATGTGCTTTTGAACATATCTTTCCCAAATCATTTTTCTTCTTAGCTAGTTGGATTAAGACAATGAAAAAGGATTATGCACTAGAATTAAATGATGTCAGGATTTTAACATATCTGGCATCACATTGGAATTTATTAATGGCTTGCTTAATAGTATGTATTCCTAAAAATACTATAGCTTTACTGAATACTTGAAAGGTTAACATATGTTTTCTAGCATTCTACAATGTAGTTTTAAAAAATGTAAGCCTACAGTGTTGTTTGGCATTCAAAACCCATAGGAATTTGAGTACTGAATGTTTATGATGTATGACTCACACTGGTTCTAACAGGAGTTTTTTCTTGTATTAAATGGGAAAAACAACTACCACGTTTTAACTAAGATATTAAAACCGCTACAGCATTTGGTGCCACCAACAAGAGCTCCATTGTTAGTGAGAAAAGATCTCGCCCCAGGGATACCTCTCCCCTATGGGAGGAAGGATGCCCCCAGGAAAGATGACTCAGTCCTGATGGTGCATTTGTTCATTTGTGGTGAATACAAAATAGCACAACAGCACGTTGCCATGCCAAAAGGTTGAATTCTATGGTGAAATTTTATTCTCTATCCCATAAAAATGTATTCTGCGTCTGGATTTATCGTGAACAATCTCTACATCTGGTTTCTTGGAAACCGTCTTGTGCTGGATGAACAACTAGACCCAACAACCTACTCTTGAAGCAAAATTAGAAACACTGCCGTGACGGTATTTCATCCATTTCCCTGAATCTAAGACAGTGTTAATGGTAAGAAGCATCTAACTCCAGGTATGTTAAAATCAGGGGAAATTTTTAGAATCAATGAAAGAGTAAACAGAGAAAGAAAAAGGACTACTCACCCAGAGACAATTACAGTTAAAACTTGGAAATAGAATCTTCTTCCATTGAATACATGGTATTGTGATTATATGATTATTTGTCTGTCTGCCTGCCTTTTAAGGTGTGAACTCATAGATTCAAAACATTTTATTATTTCACTTGCTTTTATCCCAGGTCTCTAAGGTAATGCAAGCTATGCATAGAAGTGTAGCAACTAGTTTTGACTACATAATTTGAGAAACTGCAGCATCCGTGAAATAGGCAGCCTCAAGCTGCCTTCACTCTTCTGAACTCATTCATTTGTTTACTTCTTCATTCAGTCAGCCAGGCACAATCTTTGTTCTGCTTTGGAAATGGTTGAGTTGCATAGGCATTGTATAGTTGAGGAATTACATGAAAAATTATATTCATAAAGAGTAAATCTGAAATCAACACTCCCCTGACCAGAATTATTTATTAATTCCTTATGATTTTGAGGGTACATTTCTATTCTCTTTTAACTTAACAACCAGGCACTTCAATAAATGATTGCAGTGTTCCTCTCTATTCTCAGCTCCTAATACTTCCCACCTTTACTCTAGGATAGGGTTATGCAAACTTTTCTCTGTAAAGGGCAAAATAGTGATTGTTTTAGGTTGTGCAGGCTATATGGTCTCCATTATTCAATGCTGATATGGGAGCAAGACATCAGCAGTAGATCATACATAAAGAAATAAATGTAGCTGGACTTCCATGGAACTTTACAAAATCAGGCAACAGGTTGGATTTGGCCAGTGGGCTATAGTTTGCCAACTGCTGATATATAAATATAAAATTAAGATATTTAAGTTACTTCTTTCTGGTTATCAGATCCAATTACGATGTCATCACAGTAGTAGATCAGTGTGATGAAATACTAGATGCTGAGATGATCTTTATCTCTGCTGAGTAGATGATGGCTGATAGTGGAAGAGTTTACATAAAGATGTACTATTGTTCCTGCTGGATGAAAGCAGATCACTTCTGATAGTCCTCATAAATTGGTGTAGAGTGTTGCTCTCATTTCAGTTATTGTATTCTTCAACTCTGTTGGCTGCTCTTTATATTTTCCCTTTATTTAAAACTTCTTGTAACTTCTCACTCTGTGCACCCTCTTGTTTCCTGTGTTCTTGGATCATCTTTATGATCATTATACTAAGCTCTTTCTCAGAAAGATTACTTATTTCCGTGTCACTTAGTTTGTTTTTCTGGAGTTTTATCTTGTTCCTTCACCTAGAACATATTCCTCTGCTGTCTCATTTTGTCTGAATTTCTGTTTTTAGGTATGTGGAATATCAATGATGTTTCTCAACCTTGGAGAAGTGGCCCTCTGTAGAGGATGTTCTATGTCCCAGCAGTACACTCTGTTCTGGTTACTCAAGGCCCAGAGACCAGCTGGTCTTGGGGTAGGTCCTGACCTGCATTTGTGGACTCACTTCTGCAGCCCCCTGGTGAGTGAGGCTGATCTGGAGGCTTGTTCAGGATTCCTAGTGGGAGAAGCAGTGCCTCTCCACTGGTGGGTAGAGCTAGGCCTTGGCCAGGGTGGGCAGGGCTATGTCAAGGAGTGCGTCTGGAGACAGCTGTGAGCCCAGGAAGTCTTGAGGCAGCCTGTCTGCTGTGTTCCCACCTTGCTGGTTGTTTGGCCTGAGATGTCCTAGTACTGGAGCCTGCAGGCTGTTGGGTGGGGCCAGGTCTCAGTACCAAAGTGTTGGCCTCCAGGAGAGCTCATGCTGATGAATACTCCTCAGTGTGTGCACCACCAGTGTCCTTGTCCCAGAATAAGTTGCAGCTGCTCCCTCCCCTGCCTCCCCTGCAGGTATTTATGGCCCAGGTTATGAAGGCACTTTTGTCCTTGGTCCCAGTGTGCGTGAACCAGTGTGCGTGAGACCTTGGACATGCCCTCCAAGAGTGGAGTCTCTGTTTTTCCCAGTCTTGTGGAGTTCCTGTACTCAAACCTCATTGCCCTTTAAAGCCAAATACTCTGGGGGCTCAATTCTTCCTATGCCAGACCCTCAGTCTTGGGAACCTGACATGGGCCCCAGAACTCTCATTCCTGTGGGAGAACTTCAGTGGTATAAATTGTTCTCTAGTTTGTGGGTTGCTGATCCTGGGGAGGGAGTATGGGATTTGATGATATTGCAAGTTCATGCCCCTACCATCTCACTGTGGTTNGACCCTCAGTCTTGGGAACCTGACATGGGCCCCAGAACTCTCATTCCTGTGGGAGAACTTCAGTGGTATAAATTGTTCTCTAGTTTGTGGGTTGCTGATCCTGGGGAGGGAGTATGGGATTTGATGATATTGCAAGTTCATGCCCCTACCATCTCACTGTGGTTTGCTCTTCATGTCTCTGGATGTAGCATATCTTTTCTGGTAGGTTCCAGTCTTTTTTTTTTTTTTTTTTTTATCAATGGTTGTTCAACAGTTAGTTGTAATTTAGATGGACTTGTGGGAAGAGGTGAGCTCAACTTCCTTGTACTCTGCTGTCTGGTCCAGGAAGTTTGAGAGTGTTGGTTCTCAAAAGGTGACCTCCAGAGCCAGTGGCACCATCATCCACAACCGACACAGAGGGCTACTACCAAAGGGCATTTAAAGGATGTTGTGTCTCTCTAACCAAGGCCTTTCCCATGGTCTTTATGAAGGGAGAGTCCTCTGAATTGTTGGTAAATGTAGTTAGAGGAGGGCGATGGGCATGTCATACGTAAATCCATCCTAACGTTCTTCTCATACTATCCTTTCCTATATAGTATGCAGGGGAAGGTCTGGCATCTCAAACTCAACATGGTAGGCCACTCGTGACACAACCAACAACCAATCAAAAGAAACTGTCAAGGGACATAGCTATATGAGTTAAAACATTCAATTCAGAATAGCTAGTAAGCACACTACATCAATAAATCCAGCCTAAACCAAAGAGCTATTTAATCTTTCTGGGTTTCATATTCTTAGAATTGGTTTCCACACATTTTGGGCAGAGGTATCCCAATATAAATTAGAAAAATCTTAGTATTCTTTGAAAGCTGAAAGCTGTCTCCGACTGAGTCATATTTGCATGCAGGCTGAGATCTGCCTGCAGTATGTTGAAATCTGACTCTAGTTGTGAGTCTTCATATGGATTTTCCCTTCCAAGAAGTTACTCCTTATATATCTGCTCCCAATTTGGTTCTGATATTCAGAGAGATTGACTTCCTTAGAAGCTTTCAGCTATTTTGACTATGACCTAAACTATGACTTTAAAGCCTCAGCTTATAATTTTCTTTCTGTAAGCTCTCATTGTATTCAGAAGCAGCCAGTTCACACCATACTCCTGTTACTATCCCAAGGCCACAGTCAGCACCGTTTGGTCCTCTACGGAATAGGAATCCTTTAATGGTCAGTTCATCACAATCAAATATGGGTGATAATTTAATTGATTATGATACCATAGTGTGTGTGTGTGCATGCACGTGCATGTGCGTGCACACACACTAAGTCACTTCAGTTGTGTCTGACTCTTTGAGGCTCTGTGGACTATGGCCCATCAAGCTTCTCTGTCCATGGGATTCTCCAGGCAAGAATACTGGAGTGGATTGCCATGCAATCCAGGGGATCTTCCCGGCTCAGGGATCAAACCCATGTCTCTTATGTCTCCTGTATTGGCAGGTGGGTTCTTTACCACTAGCACCACCTGGGAAGCCCCTATGATACCACTGCAAGTGATAAGTTACTCGTGTTTCATTTCCTTTGGACAGGAACCCAGCACTGCCTTTAAGGCCAAAGGCATAACCAAACCAGTATCAGAATCCCTGATACTTGGGACCCACTCTTGTTCCAAGTACTGTACCAGTCATATGTAGTCAGGAAAACCAGCTGTTGCAATACAGGTATGGAAGACTGAGTAAGTGAAAAAGGAATCCTGAAGTAACCCAGAAAAAAACTGTAGGAAAGCAGCTACCACCCCTAATTCTGGGAAACAAAGAGAAGAGGATGAGATTATCAGAACTGAGGAAGAGGAAGAGCAGAAGGGCTTTGTAGAGCCTGGTGTGGGAGTGCCAAAAGAGGTGGAAGGTTGTGAGCAGCTGTTACACCAGGAAAAATGGCGTTGCTGATAGGGAAAGTAAGAGAACCAGAAGAAGTAGTCCCTTCTGCTCTCCTCTGACCTTCAGGCTCCCTTGAGGGTCCCCTTATGGCAGATGCTAACAGAGGCTCAGTGGCAGAGGATGTCCTGCACAACTGTGGCATCCGGATCCCCAGCCTCAGCATCGCAGGGCAGAGGAGGGAAGAATGGCTTCAGATCCGAAGCACCATAATTTAGTATACCAATAACTAGTACACCTTGTAAAGGATGAAGGGAGGTGCTGGCAGAAGGAACAGCAACATCAAAGACCCCAACAGAAAGACACTTAGCATGTTCAGAGAGCAGAAGGGATATTGGTGGGCCAAGAACAAGTATATGAGAAGATCTTGGGGAAATAAGCAGAGCCCATATCATATGGGACTTTGTAGCCTGCAGTATGGAGTTTGGTTCCTATTTTGATTGCATTCACTGTCTTCCATCTTACGTGATAAATCTAATTCATCTTTAGGGCCTCAGCTTATACAGAAGGCAACACATATTCAGTTATGTATTATCATGTGGAATTGTAATTGCCTACTTATTTATCTGAATCCAGTGCTACACTGTATGCAGCATGAGAGCAGAGTGTGTGTCTTCTTGCCAGCAGTTATATCCTTAGCATGTGGTGTGGTACCTTGGCATTTGCTCTCACTATCTCTGTAGGTTTGTTGAATGAGATAATAAATGAACAATTATCTACTTGTGATAAATCTTCCCTGATCCCCTTCCTCAGTGATTTCACATATTCCACCACACTGTCTATCAGTTCAGTTCACACACTGTCTATCAGTTCAGTTCAGTCGCTTAGTCGTGTCCAACTCTTTGCGACTCCATGAATCACAGCACGCCAGGCCTCCCTGTCCATCACCAACTCCCAGAGTTCCCTCAGACTCACGTCCTTTTCCACTATCACTTTATGGCAAATAGATGGAGAAAGAGTGGAAATAGCAGCAGACTATTTTCCCGGGGGGGGGCTCCAAAATCATTGTAGATGGTGACTGCAGCCATGAAATTAAAAGACACTTACTTCTTGGAAGAAAAGTTATGACCAACCTAGACAGCATATTAAAAAGCAGAGACATTATATTGCCAACAAAGGTCTGTCTAGTCAAACCTATGCTTTCTCCAGTGGTCATGTATGGATGTGAGAGTTGGACTATAAAGAAAGCTGAGCACCAAAGAACTGATGCTTTTGAACTGTGATGTTGGAGAAGACTCTTGAGAGTCCTTCAGACTACAAGGAGATCCAACCAGTCCATACTAAAGGAAATCAGTCCTGAATGTTCATTGGTGGGACTGATGTTGAAGCTGAAACTCCAATACTTTGGCCACCTGCTGTGAAGAGCTGACTCATTGAAAAAAACCCTGATGCTGGAAAAGACTGAGGGCAGGAGGAGAAGGGGACAACAGAGGATGAGATGGCTGGATGGTATCACCAACTCAATGGACATGGGCTTGAGTAAACTCTGGGAGTTGGTGATGGACAGGGAGGCCTGGTGTGCTGCAGTCCATAGTGTCACAAAGAGTTGGACACACCTGAACAACTAGAGATCTCTTCAAGAAAATTAGAGATACCAAGGGAACATTTCATGCAAAAATGGACTCGATAAAGGACAGAAATGGTATGGACCTAACAGAAGTAGAAGATATTAAGAAGAGGTGGCAAGAATACACAGAGGAACTGTACAAAAAAGATCTTCATGACCTGGATANAAAAAAAAAAAAAAAAAAAAGATGGAGAATAACAATAACTAACCAGTGCGAATGAGGACAAATTGGAACCCTTACGCATTGCTGGTGGGGATGCAAAATGGCGCAGCTGCTTTGGAAAAATATTTGGCAATTCCTCAAAGAATTAAAGAGTTACCTTATGACCCAGCATCACTCCTAGGGAAGAAATGAAAACTTAATCTCTACACAAGAACTTGTATACTAACGTTTATTCAGCATATTATTATTACAATGGGCAAAGGATGGAAACAATCTAAAGGTCCATCAACTGATGAACAACTAAACAAAATGTGGTATATTCTCACACTGGAATATTATTCAGTGACCAAAAGGAATGAGTTATTGATACACGATATAATATGATAGGGAGAAGGCAATGGCACCCCACTCCATTACTCTTGCCTGGAAAATCCCATGGACGGAGGAGCCTGGTGGGCTGCAGTCCATGGGGTCGCACAGAGTCGGACACGACTGAGTGACTTCACTTTCACTTTTCACTTTCATGCATTGGAGAAGGAAATGGCAGCCCACTCCAGTGTTCTTGCCTGGAGAATCCCATGGACGGAGGAGCCTGGAAGGCTGCAGTCCATGCGGTCGCTGGGAGTCGGACACGACTGAGCAACTTCCCTTTGACTTTTCACTTTCATGCATTGGAGAAGGAAATGGCAGCCCACTCCAGTGTTATTGCCTGGAGAATCCCAGGGACGGGGGAGCCTGGTGGGCTGCCATCTATGGGGTCGCACAGAGTCGGACATGACTGAAGTGACTCAGCAGCAGCGTAATATGATAGACCCTGAAAAAATGCTACAGCAGAAGACGACAATACAAAAGCCCACATATATGTTTCAAATCATATGAAATGTTTAAAAAGGCAAATCTAGAGAGATAGAAAGTAGAATAGTGTTGCCAGAGGCTAGAGGTAGAGTTAGGACTGATTATTAACAGGTATAGAGTGTGCTTTATTGGAATGATTAAAAAGTTCTAGAATTAGATACTAGCAATGGTTGTATAATATATATCTGTGAATATACTAAAAACCGTTGAATTGATATTTTGAATGGGTGAATTTTATGGTATATTAACCTTATTTCAATAAAGCTATTATTAGAAAATAAATAAGAGACATTTGTATATTCTCTGTTCTTTCCAATTTCAAGGGTTTAAAATCAATATTCACTCTTTATTAATCTAAAGGTTGAGAGAGAATTAGATGCCAGAACAGAAACCAACACAACACTGTAAAGCAGTTATCCTCCAATTAAAAAATTAAAAAAAAACAGAAAAGAGAGTATTAGATGCCAGAAGATTATTTCATTATACACTATAAAAAGTTATAATAATACAAAGTAATACTAAAATAAAACAAACTTTACTAAGATTTAGTTTACCTTTAATATAAAAGCAATTCAACAAATATCTTGCATTCACTGTACTGATTCAATTAACACTTGAATCTTTATAGGTGAATATGATTTTATATATTTAGAAATTTCTAACTGGAATCCAGGGCAGATTTAGTGAAAACATTCAGTATTAAACTCAAAAGTGATGATCCTTCACTTTGATATTCTAAGTAAGATTGGGAATCAAAAATTTTTAAATCATCTACCTGCTGAAACACACATAGATTTTTCAGAGGAGCTTAATGAATTACACAGATGAATAAGAAACATTTCCATTTGAGAATATGTATGCATGCTGTTAAAAAAAAAAAGTAGATCTTCCCAACTTAAGGCATAAAAACATTTGACTTTACCATAAATCATTCAGAACAGACACCAAAATGCTCCTGTTTTAATTAACCCTCTCAGAGATGAACACTGCTGATAATTACTCTTAACAAAGCAGATCGACAGACAGTCACACATACCACCACAACTCTGGAGACTCGACTTACTGGAAATCCTTTCCTAGTCCAAAAGCAAAGGTGAGGCCCAAGGCTGGGATACTCACTCGTGTATGGAAATATTGCTGTGATAAATCAGACCAAGAATAGCACCTACCACCTTCAGTCCTAGGGACCTCAAAGAGTGAAAGCTATGGGCTGGATAAAACTTGGGTCTTAGCTTTGAATCTTCCACTCTTGGCAAGTCATTTAATCCCTCTAGAGGGCCAATTCCCTCTTTATACTCTGTCATGTTCCCTAAGGATTTGATATAGCTGTGTGTCAACTGATCTGTTTTAAAAATGAGGGGGCTTGGATTTCCCTGGGAGGCCAGTGGTTAAGAATCTGCCTTGCAACGCAGGGGATATGAGTTCAATCCCTGGCCTGGGAAGACTGCACATGCCGCAGGGCAACTAAGCCTGTGTGCCACAACCACAGAAGCTGTGCTCTAGAGCTGGGGAACCGAAGTTACTGAAGCCTGCATGCCTACCCCCTGTGCTCTGCAACAAGAGAAGCCACCACCCTGAGAAGCCTGCACAGTGCAACTAGCTAGAGAACAGCCCCCACTCTCCGCAACTAGAGAGAGCCTGTGTACGGCAACAAAGACACAGCACAACCAAAAATAAATAAATAAATACTAGGGGAATAAATGAGGGTCAAAGTAAAGGTAGTATGTTCACAGAAAAATCTGCACCCAGATGCTCACAGCAGCATTACTCAGAATAATCAAAGACTGGAAACGCTCAAATGTCCATTAGCTGATGAACAGATAAAATGTGGTGTACTCACATAACAGAATATTATTCATTCATAAAAATGAAGTGCTAATGAGAATTTATTTTGCATAAATGCTCAAGTACAAAAAGGAGGGAATATGTGGTTTTCCTGTGTTTGATTCTTTAAAAAACAATCAGTAGTATTTGTGGTTGTGAGTTACACAGGTTTATGCGGAGAGAGTACAGTTTGCTATAGCCACCAAAAAAAAAAGTATTGCTAACAGTTCCCAAGCACTTTGAGATTCCTAAACTTATTTTCTGATATACAAAATGTGGTATTTACTGGCATTATTTTGCATTTCTCAAGACAAAATGACATTAAGTAAAAGTTGTGTGTAAATTCGATTCACAGGTACTTAAAAACTTTAAAGCTGCAAATGAAATGAAAGGTCCCCAATATTCAGACAATGATATTTTCTTCTTCTGACTATGAGTTTACATCTCATTTATTTTATAAACCGTTTAGTTAAAGCAGGCTTCAATGGTGGCTCAGATGGTAAAGAATCTGCCAGCAGTGCAGGAGACCTGGGTTCGATCCCTGAGTTGGGAAGATTCCTTGGAGAAAGGCATGGCAACCCACTCCAGTACTATCGTCTGGAGAATCCACTGGACAGAGGAGCCTGGTCCGATACAGTCCATGGGGTCGCAAAGAGTTGGACACGACTGAGCAACTAACTCTCCTTTTCTTCTTTAAAGCACTGTTCCTTTTGACATTCAAGTTTTCATTGTACTACATTTTTCATGTAAGACCAAATCCAGAACTGCATTTTTACAGTGCTTTTTTCCTCTCAGTGCTGCTAAAAAGAAAAAGCAGCTAACATTTTGAATTTACAACATGCCAAAGATGACACAGAAATTATTACATTTATTTTTGTTCTTGTTAAAACTCTGTGAGCAACATTTACCAAGATAGCATGTTAAATTACTGGCATTCTCTAGGTACTAAATAAAAGGCTGCTACTCTCTAACATTAATATATATATACAACATTCCCTAGCGGTCCAATGGTTAGGATTCTTGCTTTCACTGCTGAGGGCACAGGTTCAATTCCTGGTTAGGGAGCTAAGATCCAACAAGCTGCAAGGCACAACCAAAAATATATAGATACAGAACAACAACAACAAAAGAATAAAAAAAAAAACAGAATGAAGTACTGACACATATTACAATGCAGATGACTCTTGAAAACATGCTACGTGAAAAAAGCCAAACACAAGACTATATGTTACATTCCATTGATGTGAAATGTCCAGAATAGGCAAATTTATAGAGACAGAAAGGAAGTATGTGGTTGCCAGGGGACAGGAGGTTGGGGAGCAGAGTGGGGGGTGTTGAGGGGGAGGACTGAAGGGTGTCAGCTAAGGGTGCAGGTTTCTATTCATTGTAATGAAAATGTTCTATAACTGATAGTGGTGATGGTTACACAACTCTGTGAATATACTATACATTTATATTTATAGTATAGTATAAATATTGGGTTGGCCAAAAAAGCTTGATTGGGTTTTTTCTGTAACATCTTATGGAAAAACTTGAAAGGACTTTTTGGCCAACCCAATACTCTAGTATAGTATTTAAATACTAAATATATTATGGTATAGTATATTCTCTGTTGGCTCAGTGGTAAAGAATCCTCCAGCACATGTAGGAGACTCGGGTTCAATCCCCACGTTGGGAGGATGACTTGAGGAAGGAAATGGCAACCTACTCTAGCATTCTTGCCAGGGAAATCCCATGCAGAGAGGAGCCAGGTGGGCTATAGTCCATGGGGTCACCAAGAGTCAGACACAACTGAGCACACACGTAGTCTATTTAAATACATACTATATATTTAGAAGGGTAAACTACATAGCATGTGAATTACATCTCAATGAAGCTGTTTAAAAAAAATGAAGACACTGGACCAAAACCCTAGGGTCTCTTCCAGTCAATCTATGACTTACCAAGTTTCCCTGCTCACCTGAGGTTTGGAAGTCTATTTCAATAGGATTGGAGAGACTGGTTGCTGCTTCTCGCCACAGGCTGCCCCTGACAGGAGACCAGGCTGTCACCACACAGCGGTACAGGCCTGCATCTGAGACCTGAGTCTGGTACATTCGATAGCGAAATTCATCTTCCTGCACTTTCTCTAACACAACACCATCCACCCGCGAGGCATCTGTCCAGTTCTCCAGCTTCACCACGGAATCCTGGTCCAGGGAGATGATGTACTTGGTTTCGTTGGGACTGGAGAGGTCTCCAACAGGTTTCTCAGCCGTGATGAGAACAGAGTAGCGTGGCGACTTAATATTTTTGGAAGACACTTTGCAAGTCATCTCAAACGTATTTCCGGCAGCGAAGAAAGGCTTGGGCTGCCTTGCCTTCACCACAAGCACGGAATCTGCAATGAAGTACCAGAAAGAAGTGATTTCTAACAGGATTAGCTAAATGGATATGCATCTGAAAGCACCATGTCAAGGAAATAGAAATTTATTTGCAAACTACCGCACAATAGCATTTAGGAAAATCTGGAAACTCAGAAAGGAAATAGCGTGTGTCAGGAAGCAGACTGAACACCTCCACGCTGGAGGAGGCAGAGCAGTCTGCTTCGATTTAATAGGTGTGAGGAACAGAGGATCGATGGGTGAGAATTTGCTTTCAAGGATTTTCCAGTCCTTGAGAAGCCTCACCCAGAGTGAGAATTTGGGAAGCTGCTGGTGGCACCACGGATGTGAGCGAGAACTTGCTTCTAGTGAAGGAGGGGAGATGCAGCTCTAGGCAGTTCCACCTGCCTCTCCCCACTGGGGCTCCCCTGGGTGCAAGGACAGTAGCAGAGCAAGTAAGAAGTGGATTCTCTCACTGTTTCACCAACGATGGTAACATTATAAAACAGGTCGTTACTAACCGGACTGCAACATGCACGTGGAGCTCTGTGTATGACTGCAAAGATGCATAGTCATTTCCAGAGATGCCATTAAAATTTAATTAATTTTAATTCTGAACCAGCATCCAAAGCTACTGTCTTAAAGGTTTAAGTGTGTTACTTCCTCTCTGTCAAAAAAAAAAAATTAATCTCTAAGCATACACACATTAGAATTCATCTATATTATAATATTAATAGCTCAATGCCAGGCACTTGGAAGATACCTGAATGTTTGCTGAGTGGATGGATAAATGAGTTAAATACAACCCCTTTCCCCTTCAATGATATAATTCTGTAACCCACCCAGTGACAAAACAAAATTTTTATATTGGGGTTTTTTGAGGAATAGTTGTTCCACCAAACTATTAGGACAACATGTATGTTACAGGGTCTCTCCAGAATTACTGATTTCTGAGGTTCCACTGAGCCACTCACATTCTTTCTTGAAGCTTCAATTTGTGAGATTAGAAGAGATAACTAGAGGTTAAACAGGAAAAGAGTTCAAGGACTGTGTCCTCAGGCATCTAATGTTTGAGGGTCAGAAAAGTAAACAGAAATCAGCAAAGGAAGCTGAGAAGAGGTCAAGGTTGGAGAAAAGCCCAGAGAGGATGGTGTTCCACAGACCAAGGAGAAACCAAAGTATTTCCAAGAAGTGGGAATGATCATCGTGGTAAATCCTGCTAAGTCCAGTAAGATGCCTAACCATCAGATTTTGCAATATGTCACTCACTAGTCATCTGGATCAAAAGCCGGATGAGAGGAGATCAGAGAACAGGAGGAAGGAAAGTGAGGACCCTGAGAACAGACAAATCGAAAGAAACAGAAAGGGGTAGGCAACGGGTGTGGAGAATAGGAAGATGGAGGTGGGGGAAGCAAGACCAAGATTCAGTTCAGTTCAGTCGCTCAGTCATGGCTGACTCTTTGCGACCCCATGGACTACAGCACGCCAGGCCTCCCTGTCCATCACTAACTCCCAGAGTTTACTCAAACTCATGTCCATTGAGTGAGTGATGCCATCCAACCATCCCATCCTCTGTGTTGTCTTCTCCTCCTGCCGTCAATCTTCCCCAGCATCAAGGTCTTTTCAAATGAGTCAGTTCTTTGCATCAGGTGGACAAAGTACTGGAGTTTCAGCTTCAATCCTTCCAATCAACACCCAGGACTGATTTCCTTTAGGATAGACTGGTTGGATCTCCTTGCAGTCTAAGGGACTCTCAAGTCTTCTCCAACACCACAGATCAAAAACATCAATTCTTTGTGCTCAGCTTTCTTCATAGTCTAACTCTCACATCCATACATGACTACTGGAAAAACCATAGCTTTGACTAGATGGACCTTTGTTGGCAAAGTAATGTCTCTGCTTTCTAATATGCTGCCTAGGTTGGTCATAACTTTTCTTCCAAGGAGCAAGAGTCTTTTAATTTCATGGTTGCAGTCACCATTTCCAGTGATTTTGGAGGCCCCCCAAAATAAAGTCTGTCACTGTTTCCACTGTTTCCCCATCTATTTGCCATGAAGTAATGTGACGGGACCAGATGCCATGATCTTAGTTTTCTGAATGTTGAGCTTTAAGCCAAGTTTTTCACTATCCTCTTTCACTTTCATCAATAGGCTCTTTAGTTCTTCTCCGCTTTCTGGCATAAGGGTGGTGTCATCTGCATATCTGAGCTTACTGATATTTCTCCTGGCAATCTTGATTCCAGCCTGTGCTTCATCCAGCCCAGCGTTTCTCATGATATACTCTGCGTATAAGTTAAATAAGAAGGGTGACAAGATATAGCCTTGACGTACTCCTTTCCCAATTTGGAAGCAGCCCAAATTTGTTCCATGTCCAGTTCTGTTGCTTCCTGACCTGCATACAGATTTTTTCCAGAGGCTGGTCAGGTGGTCTGGTATTCCCATCTCTTTAAGAATTTTCTACAGTTTATTGTGATCCACACAGTCAAAGGCTTTGGCATAGACAATAAAGCAAAGATAGATGTTTTTCTAGAACTCTCTTACTTTTTCCAAGATCCAGTGGATGCTGGATCAATTTGATCTCTGGCTCCTCTGTCTCTTCTAAATCCAGCTTGAACATCTGGAAGTTCATGGTTCAAGTACTGTTGAAGCCTGGCTTGGAGAATTTTGAGCATTACTTTACCAACATGTTTGAGATGAGTACAACTGTATGGTAGTTTGAGCATTCTTTGGCAATTGCCTATCTTTGGAATTGGAATGAAACCTGACCTTTTCCAGTNGGGGGGGGCGGGGGAGGGTGGCGCATTATCCCACTTAGAAAAGCTGTTATTATGAGGTTCCATTCAGCATTACGGATTTCAGGGCAACAGAGACAACATTATTTGAATGGGATACCAATGCCCCACACCCAAAGTCACACTTGTGCCATTTTTTTTCTTTCTTCATCCTCACTCACTCCTCCCAGAAAAAGAAGAAAAAGTTATCAGATTTGGGAGGGCATAAGGGCTAGGTGTGCTCAACTCGGCTCCTCTTTGGACACACACATTCCTCGTTCTCCATGTCCTAAGACACCCCCAGTGGCTTATTTTTCCCCCCACAACTTACTTAGTTAAGAGCTTGACGGAGAAGAGCATGTCCTATATCGACTCTTCCTCCAGAACACCAATCAGTAACTGCCACTGCCACCACGAAAATGGAGCACTTAAGTGCCAGGCACTGCCCTAAGGCACTTCATATGCATTATCCCACAAAGCCAAGAAAACCAAAGCTTAGAAGCCACAGGAATCAAGCCCCAGGCAGCAGGCCTAGAAGGTGGCAGAGCAGGACCCCATCTCTCTTTGGCCTTCAGAGATAATCTTGGACAGACAGTGGACTGCAGCCGCCTGTAAAATGCTGCAGATCTAACCCTTATCTTCTATAGACGGCAAAGAACTTTCAAATCTCTCCCGAGTACTTAGCAGATTAACAGCTCCTTTTAAAGAAAAATAATTACCTTCCTCACTGGCTCTCGGCTGGAAGAGGGGACCGTCCTCGAGTGGAGAAGAATGTAAATTAGGTGCTCAAGCCGGAATAGCAGAACTCTGCCTCCTCCCGCTCTCCTATCTGAAGCCGGTGGAACCCTCTCCAATTAACACCACGGAAGTCTGGGACTTCAGGCAGACAGCTCAACCATGAACTGATTAGTGTCCAACTCTTGCCAAGGGCTCATTTAAGACATCTGATAGCAGAGAGAGATGGCTTAATATGCAGAATAGCCAGCCATTCCTCCAGATTCTCTATAGTTTTAGCCATACACTAAATGGGATAGACACAAGGCAACATTTTTCCTCTGTAGTAACTCAGCTGCTTACAAAAACTCCTTCACACACTTAAGGTTTATGCCCTTGGCTTTTATAGGGAATGGATATAAGAAACATCCATTTAAACAATCACCTAGAGTTTTTGTAAAAGGACAGTTGAAAGCACTGTCCGTTATGTTATCCGATGCCCCTTAAAGAAAAAGCACGTGATATATTCAGTGCCAAGAAAAAGTTTGTTTCTCTTTTGTTTTCCCTCATCAGAATAGGACTGCATAATCACATCTCCTTTTGCCTGAACAATCCAAAACTTCAGAGGCAAATTCAGCGCTCAAATGCAATAACTAATTCATCCCAACCATCTTGCCATATCTATTCTTTGATTTTTTTTTTTACCCCTTTTGATCTTGATTTTATTTTTGTGCCTCCTGCTTTAAATTGGACTTCGTTTTGCAAGCCAACTTATATCTTTTTCCCTTCAAAAGTAGGACATCCATCTTAAGTAAAGAGGCTTTTTCTTACCCTCTAAGAAAAATCATAGTCCTTCCAGATGCTACAAGTGCTCTTGGACTTCACAGACCCATTCATGTCTTTGCCCTAATCTGTCTGGCTAATACGGTGAATGTGAGAAGACCCCAATCAGCTTCGACCCCTCACCTACTTAGTGCACCAACCCCCAGCAAATGAGAACAAGGACCACCCAGCTTTTAGGATTTTATGCTCTTGAGCTTCAGGAGTCAAGCTAATTCCCAAAGTCAAAATGCTTCCACGCAGGATGACAGTACTTGGGACAGACATCCCCCCTTAAGATAAAAACACTTGGGACAGACTTGACCCACAGCCATAACTCTGTCCAAGCCATTCTAAACAATTTTTTTTGAAATAAAAGAAACAAGCATTAACCACTGCGTAGATTCTATTTTCCAAAGAGAGCTGCAGTAACGTTTCCCATTTCACACGTCCTTTTTGCAAAGTGACCTTACTGGTCTCCCATTAAGAGATGGGGCCTCTTTCTCTACTCCTTTGAACTTGGACAAACTCTATAGTGGCCCTGGCCAATAGGAAACAGTGGAAGTGTGTTGTGCCAGTCCCAGGGATAGCTTTTAACTAGGCTGGCACGTCCACTTCCTGTGTCTTGGCAGTCAGCTGCCATAAGTGGAGCATGACTGTCCCAAGAATGTAGTGCCATAAAAAGCACCACGTGGAAAGGGCCTGGATGAGACACCACATGGGGACAGAGAGAGATGCCCCAGAATATGGTGACACACGCATGAGAAAGCCATCTGGAAGGGGATCCCCAGCCCGATCTGTCCTAGCTGTCACCATGGGCATCAGAGATGAACCTGGACTCGTTCCCTAATTCCTGACCCTCAAAATTGTAAGCAAAATGAAAATCAGTGGTTTTCAAACAGGGACTGGGGCAGTGTCTTAACTCACACTATTGTGAGGGTCAAATATTTAACGCATGTAAAGCCTCTGGCCCAGTCCCTGGCATGCAGTAAGTGTTCAACACATGGTAGTGATCATTTTTAATTGGTCTAAGTAACAAAACTGAGCATTTTGAGTCATACCTGCATAGGGAGCCGGCTTTCTCAAGAGCTCTTTTGTGACAACACTCCACAGTCACACAATATAAGATGGCCTATATAAATGGAATATTTCCTGTCTTCGCCACCTCCCTTATCTCCAACAGGCCGCGTGTGGCAGGGATCGACATGCATGCATACATGTTTTAAGTCTAGAGAATGTCACACAGTGTCAAGCCACGCGTGATCTCTGCCGCGCGGAGAATCCTTTCAGGAGGTCCTGGGGAAAGGTCTACTGCTGTACTCGTGCCCAGCTCGCCTTCTGACAAATGTCCAGGGAGCTTCGTGGTGTGAGTCACAGGCACACGGAAGGAGAGATGTAAGGAAGACAAGAATACCACTTACACTCCTGGCAGGTTTACCCATGTGCCTCTGAATATTCTGAGCTGAACATTACTGCTTTCTTTGCAATTCTTTTCTGATGCACATATTTTAACATAGCCATGTGTTGGTGCTGCCTTATCTCCCCATCTGCCCAAGGTTAACCGAGCGTCCATTTCTTGCAAAGGTGCGGGGTGGAGGTGGGGGGGTAGGTCAGTCAGGGAAAAGCGCACTGACAGCTTTCACAACAGCGGTACTGAACTCTTAGGAGAATAACTGAACCTTTTCTTGCAATTTAGTCTCCTTATGTCTTCCCACTTTCCGGAGAACACAGCCACCAACAAATCCCTAAAAAAGCCCATTCCCTCCCAGAGCTCCCATCCTCTTCCTGCTAGTCCCGCCATCTCCCCCCAGGGTAGGCTGGGATCAATGCAGGAGGACTTCAAAGAGGCCCTCAAATTGGAGTGCAGGCAGCACTTTCTTTAAAAAAAAAAAAAAAAAAAAGGAGAGAGAAAAAAACCCGCTGGAGCTGTGATCCGAAGTCAGTGGGGGAGGGGTGCAGGAGGCAGGGGTGGGGTCTGACAGCAGGGCACAACGAGGATCAGGGCTGAGAGACATATTCAGCTCCAGAGATGAAAACTCTTCTTTTGGTGCTGACAACATCTGTTTTATTTTGAAGGTTGCTAAGGAGAGTTCTAGCTGGGCTAACATTGTTCCAGTTCAGTACTTCATAGTGAGTCTCTTTGCACAGGGTTCAGGCGGCAGGAATAAAAGCTCGCCAGATAAACCCCACTCCTTTCACTCTGCAGATATCAAAGAATCACTTTGCTACCAGGGATGACTAACACCCCGCCTCGTCTCGCTCTGAACTGGACGGACCCTCTGCTTTCTCTCCTATTACTCTTCCTCTCCCTGCCCCCCTTCTGTCCCCACTTGCCAACTCCCCATCTCTGCCAAATAATGGCTTATTAGGAAGGAACAAGACAGTGAATGTGCCACTAGCCTGGGAGAAGATTTCAATGCAGAGACAAGAAAGGGCTGAGGAATGAGCTGGGGCTCATGGAGCGAGGATGTATGGCATTAAACAAAGGGGGAAATGATTTCCTAGCCTTTAAAGATCTGTTTTATTTCCTAGTAGAGCAATGCCAAATGTCTTCGTGTGGGCTTAGAATGGTCAGGGGACAGTAGAGAGATCAAGCTCAAAACAGGCAAAAGGCTGACCTGCAGGCCTACGTCCATCTTTGCAGTAATGGATGTGGGAAGCAAGGCGCTCCACACTCCACTTGGTCCCATCTGCCGAAGTTCACTTGCAGTTGATTACAAGATGGTAACAAAATTAGGAAAAGCACTCAGAAAAATAAGAGATGGGGAGGATGACAGTGGTAAAAAAAAAAAAGAAGGATATGACAATGACTCTCATATATATGACAAGTAGCAATGCATAAGCCGCAAGGTGGGCAAGAGTTGAGGGCCACTCTGCTTCTCCCCAGGGAATCAGACATGGGGAGAGGACCCTCCAGAAAAGCTGGCTAAACAGGAAGGCCCCTACATTTAACTGGTATCTGCAAAAAGAAAAATCATTTTGGGATGCCAGGGCATTCAGTGAAAAAACTGTGTTCCATTAACTGAAGGAATTCTCTTTCTTCCCGGGGCTTTAGAAAAGCAGCAGCTCCTCCTACTAGAGAATACCTAGGAGTCTAGGGAAAAGAGAGGGAGAACGGCCCTGCGCTCCCTCCAACAAAGATCCATTTCAAAGAGCCAATCAGCAGGACCCCCGACCTTGCAAATCTCTGACCACAAAAGGAAACTGTATCCTCTCAAATGAGGGTACTGAGACAACTGAGGCCACATCACCTAAACATCTCCCTTGACTGCCAGATTCTGTTTCAGCCAGTTTTGCTTTCTCTCCTCCCCAGCTTGGGATCTATCCAGGAGAAAGTATGCTTGTCGATATCAAGAATGCCACAATGCAAAACACACAGCTCCTTGACTCCTCTCCAGATCCCAGGGGAAGGATTAAGCCAGAGAGGTGAAGAGCCACCCTCCAAAACCACTCACCTAGCCAGGTCACAGTCACAGCAGCCGGAGCCGACACGGCCTCCGCCACCTTGTGCCAGCTCCTGTTGTGTCCGGGGGTCCACAGCGCCACATGACAGAAATAGTAGCCAGCATTTTCTTTGCTGATGTCTCGAACCAGTAGGTGGTAGGAGCGTGTATCCGTGTGACTCAGGGCCACACGAGGAGAGCCATGCACCAAAGAGTCACGGTCCAGCCGAGCCAGCACACGGGAACCAGGCAACGTGCTGTCGGGCGTCCGGCTGAAGGACCACGTCACCTCAGGTCTGACGTCGTCCGCTCGGTCCGTCGTGATGTTGCAAGCCAGGCCCAGGTCCTTGCCTTCAGCTACAGACACATTCCTAGCCACAGCTGCTCGGAGAACTGGAAAATCAAAAACAAAGACATTGAGATAATCTCAGTTACACTTGCCGCTTCCACCCCATCCCCTTAGATCACCTCCTTTTACCTTCTTATGTACGACATTCAAGTTAGGAGACTTTATACAGTTTTATGTGCTTGAGAAATGTACTGAATAAATGAACGACATATTTCTTTTTACTGCATTAAAACAACAGCAGCAGCAAACACTTATATAGATGCTTCTATATGCCAGGCACTCTTCTGAGTGCTTTATAAATGTCATCTTCAAAACAGCCCTACGAGGTGGTTCTATCATCATCTCCATTTTACCAATAAGGCAACTGAACCACAGAGAAGTTAAGTAACTTGTCCAGTGTCACACAGCTACTTCTATGTGGCAGGGTTAGGGTTCAAATTCAGGCTGCCTGCCTCTAGGGACTCTGCTCTTCAGAGTTATACCATCATTACATACATTATCATTTGAAAACAACTCTGTTGAACATCACAAAACTAAATTTATATTTTCTCCACATGCATGATAGACTTGGGTGACTTTCAGAGAAAGGATAGCTCAGCCCTGGCTGGTACATACTATCACTCGGGGGCTAGGAGACGGAGGGTGGAAGTGAGGGTGAAACCATCTTCTGGGTGAAATGGGGTTGGGGATGTAAACAGAAGGACTGGGAAAGGGAAACCAGACCACATGCCTAGCAGGTCAAGTCTTCCAAATGCAATGTACTTAGAACGTCATTCATGCTGTTCTACACCCCCACCTTAAAGTCAAGGATAAAGGGTATTCTAAAACCAGAACACAGTGATTTCTGGACAGTGCCACTGCCCTCTCTCATTAGTGTGGATAATTAAAAGTAAACTGTATTCAGATGGAGCACTGAAGGATTTGGTGTGACAGTCCCCAGGCAGATCTGGTTTCAGCATTCCCCTGTCAAAGCTTTTTATATGGAAACATTTTATTTTATTCAAGGGATTTTTTTTGCAAAGAAGTTGAACATCTGTAATCAGAGTAGAAAAACATTCAACACGTGGTAACGCTCTGGGAACAACTGCTTAGATGATGAGGAGCCGACACCTCCCAGGGGATTCAAGTGGAAGCCCAGCACAGGCCTGGTCTTCCAGACAGGGTCGCTCAGCACCAGCTACAGACCTGAGTCAGCTCAGAGACAAACGCTGGCACTTGGTTCAGAAAAGACCCAACCTCCCGAACCCATGTGCTTTGAAGTAAATGACCTTCATTATAGATTTTTCCAAAGACTGATGATATTTCAAACAAGAGTTTCAGGCCAAGTTCAAGCTTCACTTTGATGAAGACAGAAAATGAGGTAGGCATAGTATTAGAAAAAGAAATTTAAAGTCCAATTTCTCACCACCACCCGCCTTCTTCCAAATTCTTCCTCCTCCTTCACCCCTTTAAAGGAGCCAAAAGCAATATGAGATATCATTTGAGAGGAGTAAGGAAACTGCTGCTCTGAGCCGGTGCTGCCGTTTGAACCACTCCGTGTGCAGCCGTGGTCAGAGACCCTGGAATACTACCAGAGTTGCTCTATGCCAGCCACCACTACAGCAGTTGTAAAAGAAGGCCCAGGAGGGAGCCAGCCAAGAGAAGTAGACAGCAGCTGCGGACAGTATGCATGGAGAAAACAGACTCTTGCATTTAGAAATACCAACATCTCTGTAACAATATAGTTCGCTTTCTAATTTTTTTCTCTGCAAGTGGCTAAATATCTCATCACATCACTCAGCACAGTTTTTACATGTTCTACGGGATTGGAGGGTTCACTACTGGGACAGGATGAAGTATGGTGAAGGGAAAAAGTAATCAGTTCTAAGGACTCATAGAGGGGACTTCAGACAAAGTCTGTGACGGTGTAAGCTTTCGCCTACTGGATATAACTGACCCTATAAATTAAGACACCAGGCTCAGCATTATAGGGGGGTTTACTGCGACCTACATGGTACAGCCCCACCATGTAAGTCACTTTGTGCCATTTATCATAAGAATGCAATAAAAATAGTTAAGAAGTTAGCGATGGACAACTTCATAACAGCACTATTTACTATAGCCAAGACATGGAAGCAACCTGTGTCCATCGACAGATGAACGGTTAAAGAAGATGTGGTGTATATAGACAATGGGTTATTACTCAGCCATAAAAAAGAATGAAAGTTAGCCATGTGCAACAGCGTGGATGGATCTATAGGGGATTACACTTAGTGAATAAGTCAGACAGAGAAAGACAAATATTATGTTTCTACTTATAGATGGAATCTAAGAAATAAACAATATAACAAAAACAAACAAAAAGGCTCACAGAGGCAGAGAACAAACTAGTGGTTACCAATGCAGAGAGGAGGAAGTGGGGGGGCAAGATAGAGGAAGGGGGGACACTTCCCTGGTGGTCCACAGGTTAAAAATTTGCCTAGCAACTCAGGGGACCTGGGTTCAATCCTTGGTCGAGGAACTAAGCCCTACAACTAAGACACGGAGCAACTAAGCCTGCATGCTGCAACCTCTGAGCCTGCACATCACAAGGAAAGATCCTACATGACAGACTGAAGATCCTGCATGTTGCAACTAAGACCCAACACAGCCAAATAAATAACACAAATTAGTAAATACTCTTTAAAAAAAAAAAAAAAAAAGATAGAGGCAAGGAGTCAAGAGACAAGAAGTACTAACTACTAAGTAGAAAGGAAGTAAGATTCAAGGATGTAATGCACAGCACAGAAAATAGAGCCAATATTTTACAATAACTTTAATGGAGTAAATGGGGCTTCCCTGGCGGCTCAGATGGTAAGGAATCCCCCTGCACTGCAGGAGACCTGGGCTCAATCCCTGGGCCAGGAAGATCCCCTGGAGAAGGGCATGGCAACCCACTCCAGGATTCTTGCCTGGATTATTTCATGGACAGAGGAGCTGATGGGCCACAGTCCATGGAGCTGGACTTTTACTTCAAATGGAGCAAAATCTATAAAGCTATTGAATCACAGTGTTGTGAAACTAATCAGTTCAGTTCAGTTGCTCAGTCGTGTCCAAGTCTTTTGACTCCGTGGACTGCAGCACGCCAGGCTTCCCTGTCGACCAACTCCCAGAGCTTGCTCAAACTCATGTCCATCGAGTCAGTGATGCCATCCAACCATCTCATTCTCTGTCGTCCTCTTCTCCTCCCACCTTCAATCTTTCCCAGCATCAGGGTCTTTTCCAATGAGTCAGTTCTTCACATCAGATGGCTAAAGTATTGGAGCTTCAGCATAAGTCTTTCCAAACAATATTCAGGGCTGGTTTCCTTTAGGATGGACTGGTTGGATCTCCCTGCAGTCCAAAGGACTCTCAAGAATCTTCTCCAACACCACTAATATGATATTATAAATCAAATAAACTCCAATTAAAAAAAGAGAAAAAGCTAGCTAGGGAGAATGCAAGTGTTTAAAATGAGAGAAAGACCATCACTCTAGTGTGGTGGTTCTTAATCCAGGGTCCACAAAGAGAATTTAAGGAGTCTGTGACATGGATGTGAAAACAAATTGCCTTTCTTTTACTAACCTCTACCTGAAAGACGGCATCTCCTCTCATTATGAAACTAAACAACAAACCAGTGTAGTATTATCTGTCCCTAGGATCTTGTTCCCAGTAGAAATCACAGATATTTTCACATTGCATTTCAATTGTTGCAGATATCTTGAAATATTATTTATATTCCTCACTTAGAAATTACAGTAGTTGTCAGGTCTGCCACTCTATCTTATTATTTAATGCATTAATAAAACACTGGGCTTCCCAGGTGGCTCAGCGGTAAAAGAATCCAACGCAGGAGATGCAGGCTTGATCTCTGGGTCAGGAAAATCCCCAGGAATAGGAAATGGCAGCCCATTCCAGTATTCCTGCCTGGAAAATGCCATGGACAGAGGAGGGCTATAGTCCATCAGGCCGCAAAAAAGCCGGACACAACTGAGAGACTGCATACACACACATGCAATAAAACACTACATTGTTATACAACAAATTTACCTTAAATATTTTTGATAACTATTTTAATGTTATTGTTTTCCTATGTCATCCTCTTTATGTATTTTATTAATTAAAATATATTAACTCTGAAAACGGCTTGTGAACCTCTTAGGACTGTCAAAGATACCCAGGCACAAAAGGCTATGAACCCTCAGGCTTAAGTAAGAGCCAGGTGCTACTGCCTGCCTAATAGGCTCAGAATGTTCAAGTCTTATAACTACATTCTGGGTTTTGAGGCTTGTTTGAAATTTTTAAACAAACAAACAAACCTTTACAACTGAAATTCTTGCATTTGCTAAATCTGAAACTCTTAACCCTTTCTCCTGTTAAAATAGTTGTTTGATGCAAGATGAACATCCAAGGTTTCTTATGTCAGATTCCTAACAGATCATTTCCAAAAAGGCAGGTGACCTGAATCTATCTGGAAAGTGAATTTTGGCAGCCAGGAGAATCAAGATTGAGTGCAACCCGTGACCCCTCATGTCGGCGAGAACACCTCCGACCTGCCTGACTGCCACAGTCAAGAACATTAGTCCTGGTTTTCCCAAATTCAGCTCTCATGCTGTGGTGTAAATTCAGGGGCAAGCGCTCAGGACAACACGGCTTGCAGAGGAAAAACACTTCCCATGTGTATCGCTGTCTGCTTTCCTTCCCAGCTGAGCAACAGAGCGGCCATGCTCTCTTGTTTATAGTCAGGAAACGAGTCCAGCCAAGGTCTCCCCAGTTTCCAAAACAGGAGACAGCAGCAACAGTGCAAAGTACTCTGCGATCCAGCAACGTCAGACTCCCAGCAAACCGTCATCCGACCACCCGCAGCAGGGACATCCCCCTGAAGTCTCTTTACACCTTCCCTCTGCCGAGCCAGAAGCTCTGTGAGGCTTGGGCACGATCCTCAAGCACCTCCGACCCCAGAGCCCAGGACAGAACTCAGCACACAGTAGGTTCTCTACTCATGCTTGCTGGACACTGGAGGCAAAAATGGCCTGTTTTTCTTGTTTTTCATTTATTTCTATGGGTTTTTGGAAATGTATTTTGCATTTCTTTAATTACTTCTAGTAAGAGTAAGAAGGTTTTTGGTTATTGTTTTTTAAAAAGATGAAAACAACTCCTTGCACATAGACCCGAGTTGGCTGCTTCTGAGATTTGTGTCCTCAAGGAGATAAGAAGAGGTCCAGCCCTAGGGAATCCCTCACCTACAAGGGGATATCACATCAGAGGGGACCTGAAAGGCAGGCCTAGAGGACCCAAGTCGGACAGAGGTTTGGGGATGAGCCAAACACGCTCCCAACAGCTGTGGGGAAGGGCAGATCCAGAGACTGGGAAAAAACAAACAAAATGAAGCCATGGGAGCAAGGTGGGGGCAGCCCCACCTCAAAGCCCCTCTGAACACCAGGCTGGACCTTGTCCTGGCACTTATAAGGACTTAATCTTTCAGTCACAAAATTCTCTTAGTATCTTATGTAACCTGCAGCTCCCCATGGGTATGAATCCAGAGAAAACTCAGCATCTGACACAAAACAAATGCATCCTTTCCAAACCATCAACACCGCCTATACCCTCACCCATCAACAGGAGGCCTTCCAGGAGGAGGGGAAATCCTATCAGAGAGGAATGAGGCTCTGGCCTAGCTCTTTACCTGGCTTCCCTGATGGCTCAGCGGAAAAGAATCAGCCTGCAACGCAGGAGACCCAGGTTAGATCCCTGGGTGGGGAAGATCCCCTGGAGAAGGAAATGGCAACTCACTCCAGTATTCTTGCCTGGAAAATTCCATGGACAGAGGAGCCTCGTGGGCTACAGTCCATGGGGTTGCAAAGAGTCAGACACAACTGGAGTGATTCAATAACAACAACAAATAGTCTAAACCACGCAATTTTCAGAAGCTCACCTGTCGGCTGAATCACCACAGTGGCCACATCCACGGCTTTTTCTTGAATTTCTTGCCAGGTTCCCTGCTCTCCGATCCACTCGCTGACGATGCACCTGTAGGAGCCCTGGTCGGAGGACAGGGCCCGGGACACGGAGAGGCGGTACCCGTCGCTCCCCACAGTGTCCAGGCGCACGTCCCCGCCGCGGTAGCGCTGCTCATAGCCAGGGCCGGGTCGGAACCTGCCTTCATGGGTCAGGGAGAGGATGCTCCGCCGGGCGGGGCCGCGCCGCACTTCCCACTGCAGCGCCAAGTGCGTGTGCAATGGCGACGCGGTGGAGGCCGAGCACCGCAGCTCAAAGGGCTCGCCCTCGCGCAGGCTGGGGCCCGGGGAGGGCTGAGGGCTGGCGGCCACACGCAGGGCATCAGATAGCACTGCGGGGAGAAAGCAGAGCGGTCAGAATACTGCTGTCCCAAGCACTGGGCAAGTGCCCGCCAACCTCCAGGTCTTGAGGGACAACTTCTTCCTCCCCTCCCCTGTTCTAATGCCCAGATGGGCTCATCTGCCCATTTCACTACATCTCTCATCTCAGCTGACATTCTGACTTGACAAAAGAGGCAGCACTAATAAGACCCCCCTGCTAGAACTGGGTGGTGCAAACTCCCTTTGGGAAGTTGAATCTTAGGCTATACTTCTGTCACCCTTAGGCAAGTCACTTAAACCCCTCTGTGCCTTGGTTTCCTCATTTCTAAAATGGGGTGACAACTAGACCCAACTCAGGACTGAGAATTCAACTAGATATAAGGGAAGGTTCCCAGGACCACGCTTGGAACTCAGTGATAACCAGCCATGGCCATCCAACATATCTTTGCTGGGACACAGCCTGGTGTAGGGAGCCTGCGGGATCTTCTAGAAGTTAAAGCAGTGTAATTCGCAGAGCACTAAAGCATGGGAGAACTTCCTGCACCCCCAGGTCTAGGTAATGCCTAAGAATAACTAGGGTGAGAAGAGGGTATTTGCAAGGTAGGAACCCATCAAGGAAAACTAAAGCCTCAGTTATTTAATTATTAGGACCCATTGGGAAAAGGCCGGGTTTAGATCAGGCAAGTGTCGGTGAGAGCTACTGAGGAAGGGAAGCCGCACTTGATATAGCAAGGAGGAGGCCCCTACCAAAGAGACTGCAGGGACCACCACCTCTCAGGTTTGCCTAAGGCTGGCTGAAAGAATCCCCAGACACCACTGTTCACCATCTCCTTGGGTTTTCCTGCCATTCCACACTGGGAAATGAATTCAATGTCCTTGAAAAGGGACTACTTTAAATAACAGAAAAAATTGCTACACTTTTAGGACATATCCCAAAGTCTTATATCTACTGCAAATGAACATGACTTTCTAGTATATACATCAGTCTGTGAGTCCAGCTAACATGACTCAGTCCCCAAGACCAGTTATCTCTGAGGCCATGGATACATATAGTTTTAAGACCTGTGAAGCTGAAGGCCAGAGAGACCCTAGATCATGCATGGCAGCCACCAGAGGCTCCATCTGGGCAGCCAGCCAGTCTCTTTCACGGCCATTCATCTGCTTTCCTGACCCTGAGGAAAGCCTCTCCTTGCTTCTCCGTCCAAAGCCTGGAGAAGCAGCAGAAAGATACTGGGGCGGGGGGCAGGAAGTTCCTCCTGCAGCCTCCAGCTCCTGAAGATGGGCATCGCACATGGAGACAAGTGTGTATCTGATCTAATGGAGGTGTAACATGTGTGTGAGGACTACAGAAGCAATGGATCCCTCAACTCCAATGTAAGAATGCCTTATGAGACTTTGCTCTAAAAGAACACATTTGATTTTTGTATAGGAATGAGAAGAGGTAATGGAAGAGGTAGATTTGACATTTTAATGCTTGCATAATGGAAGTGGCTGTTTTTATCCCCTCATGAGTCTAGTTGGGGAACAGAATCTGGAATATGGTAGGAGTCAAGGAATCATTACAGAAGGAATGAATGCCTGAATCAAGCCCTTCTTTTTTATATCATATTATGTAGATTTTCTGCTTTCTTGATCATTCAGTACACTACTACCCTGACATAATTCTTTTTGGAACAAGGCAGGATACAAATAAATGCATAATTAAGTAGTAATAATAACAACATTAATGTTTCTCTTTTGCTGGCCTCAAATTAAAATTGTTTGTTCTTGCTCATTTGCCAATTAGCTGTGTGATTTTAGGCAAGTAATTAACCTATGCTTTTCCATCTCCTTGTGTGTAAATTAGGGAAATACTCTGCCCTCTCTTCTTTATTGGGTTGAGAACTGAATGGGTAAGTAAATCAAACAGAACTTAGAAAATGAAAAAACAAACAAACCCAAATATTCCAGCTACGTTAGGTGTGATTACTTGCACAGCCAGGCCCACCAGCATGCAGTGACCACATCATGCTTTCTCTACAAATGACCCATACGACTTCTAGAAAACACAGGTACTTAAATCAAGAAAGGCACAGAGAAAGAAAGACATGAGCTTCAAAGTATCTCTTATTCCCATAAACATGAACAGCGTCCACGTGACCACCATCCTCACATCCCTAACTTGACTGTTTACTAAGGCACTGCTGAGGCTTTACATGTGCTAATTCACCTTGGAGGTTTCCCTGGGGGCTCAGTAGTAAAGGTTCTGCCTGCCGAGGCAGGAGACGTGGGTTTGACCCTTGGGTCAGGAAGATACCCTGAAAAAGGAAATGGTAACCCACTCTAGTATTCTTGCCTGAGAAATGCCATGGACAGAGGAGCCTGCCGGGTTACAGTCCATGAGGTCTCAAGAGTCAGACAAGACTTAGCGACTAAATAACAGCAGTTCACTCTGACCTTTATGGGAGGCACTGTTTTCCAGAGGAGGAAGCTGAGGCATGGGACATACAAACGGCCAGAGAGGTGACAAACGGGAGAGCCAGCCATGGAACTAAGCGCAGGCAACCTGGCTCAGAGCTGGACTCTCCACCACACACCATGCTGCCTCCAACTCACCAGCCATGAGACAGTTCTATTCACCATGGAATGAAGAGAGGGACCTCAGAGGCTCCCTGGCCCATCCTCTGCCTTTCATCAGGTAAGATACTATCCCTCCCTTGGACAGAGGAGGGAGCAGAGCCCCGGGCACAGTCACTCACAGCGGGGTGGCAGACGGAAGTATGGTCCCCTGGCACAGCAATCCCCCTCCTCCCATTAGGATGTACCTTTAACCTGCACTGTATCCTCATAGTTGCCCTGCACGGTGGCGTCCGTGCTGGGGGTAGAGCACTTGTAGTGGCCCTGGTCGGAGTGCTGGACATTCTTTATGTGCAGCTCCACTGCGTCGTTGGCCGTCCGCCGCAGCAGGATGTCGCCCCTCTGCAGGCGCTCACGGTACTGTTGCGCTGGGAAGCCCGCTTCCCAGGTGCTGGCAAGCTCCACGAAGCTGCTGCCCGAGGCCGAGAAGCTCCAGTCGAAGTTCTGCTCGCTGGGGCCATCGTAGTCACTGACGTTGCAGGGGATGACCAGCTCGGTGCCCACTACCCGCACCAGGCTGCCCGCAGGGACCCTCACCACGCGCCCTCGGCAAAGAGCTGCAACGACAAGAAGTGAAAGAGGGAGGCATGAATCCAGTAAGCTCTTCCCGGAATAAATGTGGCAAGCCAGTGGGCGCTTCAGCTCCCAGGCACGTGATGGAAAACGTAACACTGACCAGCGTGCTGCCAGTGTCTGTGCAGAAGAAGGTTCAGCCCACCCCAAGGACCCTGAGCCAGGAATAGCCCCCTGCAGTGAGTATCTCTCACGCACCAGTCTCCTAGGATCAACAGGGAGGAAGAGAAGTACTAAAAGTAGGCTAACGATAAATTTGAAGAGCTTTCTCCCTCCCGTTACTATTTAACCTACTGTGATCACTCAACGTGATGTGGAAATATTTTAGGTTTTGTGTGAAAGAAAAGGACACAGCTAATCAAGTATTTACATTTCTGCCCACCCTATATCAACCCTCTTCCCTAGAGACCATTCCCCAGGGCTCCTGAGACCTGATTTACAATGATGGATGCCAATTTTTTAAATCCTGAAGCAGCCTGCTGATAAAATGACTTAACTCTGGGTTATCTGACATTGCCTATAAATTAATTTTAAAATATGACGACTCTACCAAGTATTAATTTTCTATTTTCTGGCTCATTTCCTTCTCTCTACTCTTCACCCTGATCCAAATGCAGAATGAGTCTAGGGAAGCACAAAGTGAGACAGTGCGTGCTCTGGCCTGTTGCTGGGCAGTGGTAGGAATCCAGCAGCTTACTGGCGATGGGCCGGGTGGACAACACCAAGAGCTCACCGGCATTTCCTGCCCCAAGAGCACAGGCCTCCCGGGCCTCTGGGCGGGCCCTTGGGGCCTGTCATGCGTGTCCTTAAGATAGCTTCTTTGTGCTGAACTTTGGCACATTCTTTGTAGTGAGTTTACCATCTGTGTAAGCATTTCAATTTGGACCAAAAGAACTTGCATGGTTCTTTCCTGAGGTTCTATGAATATGTTCAGCATTAAAATATACAGGAGAAAGGATGGGCTCTGAAATCAAGGGGTGTGTGTATGTGTGTGTGTGTGTGTGTGTGTGTTAGTCTCTCAGTTCTGTCCGACTCTTTGTGACCCCATGGACTGTAGCCTACCAGGTTCTTCTGTCCATGGAATTCTCCAGGCAAGAATATGGAATGGATTGCCATTTCCTCCTCCAGGGGACCTTCCCAACCCAGGGATTGAACCCAGGTCTCCTGCATTACAAGCAGATCTTTACTGTCTGAGCCACCAGGGAAGCCCTGAAATCAAGGGGACCTAAGTTGAAATTTGAGAGACTTCTTTTAGCTTTGGCTTCCTCAACAATAAAATGAGGCAAGGAGGAGTCATTGAGCTGATGAGATAAAACGGCTAGCTGAGACTCCATTGTGTAAGAAGAGCTCAACCAAAGGGATCTTCTATTATTTATTTTCAATTTTGTGTTTTTGTCATTTGTTCTGAGTGGAATTGTGTCTCCCTACCACCACCTCCCCATTCATATGCTGAAGTCCAGGCCCTCAGCACCTCAGAATATGACCTTATTTGGGAATAGGTTGTTGCAGTTGTAATTAGCTTAACCGTGATGAGGTCACACAGAGAAGAGTGTGTCCCTGATCCAACGACCAGTATCCTTAAAAGTGGGGGAGAGTGCTGGGTGAGGCTCAAGGAAGAGATCTGTCTACGATCCAAGCAATGCCCTGCACCCTGGTCTCAGGGACAGACACCGAGGCTGAAACCAGGTCTGAATCCTCCTGGCTCATTTCTGCTGAAACTTCTCAGAAAGACATTTTCACCTCCTTTGGGATCAGGGTACCAAAGGGATGCTTTGCTCTGAAGCAGCACATGGCAGCCCTCTGGACTAGGCGAGAAAGCGGTCTATGGCAGAAGAGACTCAGGCCAACACCAGGAGAGGCGCAAGGAACGTGTCCTCCTGACAGAGAGTCTCATCTGAGCCACTAGATCTGGCCATACCCTCTACGTCATTCCACACTCTCGCCCATGCACACACATGTGCACGTCTTCCCCAGACATTTCAATTCCTTACAATTCCACTCACATTCATGGTCCCTAAGCTAATATCTGTCACTGGCAACTCAGGGCATTGAAATAAAACGTATCTACCCAGCAGTGAGGTCATCATCACCACAGTTCACAAAAGAAATAGGCGATCTTTTTCACATTTAATTTCAGAGATGACCAGATAATCCCAAATCTCACAGAGACTCTTCAGAAGGAAGGTCACAGTGGAGACCTGTAAGAGGGGTCACAGCCTAGTGCTTTTCTCCTCGTGCCCAGTGTCCTCTTTTATGGAGTGGACACATGACCCCTTAGGGCTTTGTAAGGCTTAAATGAGCCACAGAGCCCCCATGACAGTGCATGAAATTCGGTAAGGCTCTGCTTTGCAGGAGGCATCTATAATAAACTTGATCACATTCATTCACTCTGCTTCCCCAGCAGGTTTACAAAGGAATTTCCTAACGTGTCAATCTTTGCAATTCCTAGCCCTTGTCAAGAGGCTGACCAGGTTAATAACTAGCTCAACAGGGCCCTTCGGCATGAGGCTATATTCGTTGCAAAGTCTCTGTCTTTATTCTTAGTGAGCAGAGCTTGGGGGATAGCCAGTTCGTCTCAGCTCTCCAGTCCTGCTTCCACACACAGCTGCCCAAATCATCTTTTAAGGCATAAATCATGTCACTTCACTGGTCAGAAGTCCTTCACGGCTCCTCGTCACCTGCAGAATTCACTCTATCTTCCAGGTCCCCTACTGTGATCCCCCTGGTTCAAGCCACCTTCCCTCTCACCTGAATTATTGCAATAGTCTCCCAACTGGCTGCCCACCTGCCCTCCACTCTCAACATGGCCAAGCCACCTTTTAACAACTCAAGTTGTCCGACATCTTTACTCTGTTCAAAGCTTCAGATAAAAGGCAAGACCTCACAGGACTCGGCCCTCTTTGCTTCTCCGCCCTCCTGCTCCTCCTTCCACTGTACTCTAGCCATCCTTAACTCCCAGGCTCTTGAGCAAACAGAACTACTCCAGCCTCAGGGTTTCTGCACGTTGCTAAGTCCAGAACATTCTCAGATGCTCACCTTGCTCCATCATCAGCTCCATATTTCATTACAATGCCGCCTTCCCTTTCCTGACCATCTTAAAATTGCACAGACCCATCCTTACTCTTGTCGTATTTTCTTGTCACTTATCAATAATACTCTTTATGTGTATCCATATATTTTTACTATTATTTACTATCCACCTCCTCCCACTAGAATGTAAGGACTATATGAGCTGCGATTTTTATCTGTTTCCTTTCCTCCTGAATGCCAGTGCCTAGAACTGGACCTGATAGCAGATGTTCAGTATATATTTGCCAAACGAGTGGATAAATAAAAATACACAAGATCCTTCAGAGTCTGGACCATGGCTACCATGCCAGCTTCATCAGCTATGATTCTCCCAGCCCTTAGTGCTTAGATGCCAACAAAACAAATGACGGTCCGTTCTCTGGAAAAGCCATGCTTCTCTTGTGTGCCACAGACTCTGCTTCTGGGCCTCATTCATCTGGAACTGCCATCTCAACAACCTCTCAGCCTCTTGCAAGAAGCAGCTCCAGCCCCATCTCCCGTGTGAAGCCTGCCTCACCTCCCCAGGGGTCACTCAGGCACGCCGGCCTCCACATTCCAACTCAACCTGCAGAAGTGCCTTCCATGCTGGCTATTTTACAGAGCCACTGGGAAAAGCCAAGCAGATATGAACAGATGCTTGAAAGACCAAATTCCAATCTAAAAAAGACAGAAACCTGAATAGTGGCATACGTGAAGATCTGGGCTGTCCTCTCATCTGTGCAAAGCAAGATTTTGAAGTTGAGAGAACAGAATTTCAACTTGCTAATAGCAAGCTGGTATTTAGCACATATTTCCTTTAATGCTGTTAGATAACAGTTAATAATATTTAAAAAGAGATACAACTTGTGAAACATGGAGCATATGGCTCTTTCAGAACCAAAAAGAATATCTGCAAAGTCACACATTGCCAACTCTATTTAGTTGAAACCTCTTGTAACAGCTGATAACTAAAGGGGAAAAGAACAAAATTCTCCTCTGGTTTTCCAGATTCTACCAAATTTCACATGAAGAGTCTCAAACACTTTGGCACCTGAACTGCATTAGTTTCACATTCTATAAAAATATCTTTATTAAGAAATAATTTAAAATTGTAGTTTCATTTGTTTTCAGAGGTCAATATGAGAAACCTTCACAGGAAATACATTTCTTTATTAGCCTTAAATAGACTATTGAGGGCACTACTGTGTTCAGTGACACAAGAAAACATATGATAAGACTCTTAAAATGTAGCACCTGAACTCCTGTTGATGGCCCGCTGTGTGTTCTTCCCCCAGAAAATAAGAACTACATAGGCATCTCCCACCACTCAGGCCAGAAACCACAGCCCAAGTACCTTTGAAACTCAACACAAAATCAGGGCACCTTAATAGCACATTTTGGGCGGTATGTTAAGGCTCTGATGCTAAGGCTCTACCTTATTATCCCAATTACTAAGTGGACCAGTACCACACCACCATGCCCCGACTCGATCAGATCTTCTTACATAGGTCTCAGAACCCTGCACTGCTTCCTAATTCCTGTTTTCAAAATTTCTGCCTAAACCTCCCAGCAAACACACACACCTGAGTACAACCGTGACTAGTAAATTCATCATCTCTCTTTTCTCTATCCCAACTTCCAAGTTTTGTTTTCCCTATCAGATATAAAATTCGTGTGTCCTTTTGTACTTTGGGCTTCCCTGGTGGCTCAGAGGGTGAAGAATCTGTCTACAATGGTGGAGACCTGGGTTTAATCCCTGGGTCTGGAAGATCCCCTGGAGGAGGAAATGGCAACCCACTCCAGTATTCTTGCTTGGAGAATTCCCTGGACAGAGGAGCCTGGCGAGCTATACAGTCCATGGAGTCCCAAAGAGTCAGACACGAATGAGTGACTAACACTTTCATTTTTGGACCTTAGCTTCAAGGAAATCTAGTACTAAATATGATAGTGAAATATGGAGCCCATCACAACTTAACTTTCTAATAATTATCTCTTTCCTCCATCTCTGTAACTTCTCTTGCCATCTTTTGCGTCTCTTGCACTAGCAGGCAGATTCTTTACCACTGCACCACCCGGGAAGCTGGGGAAACAAAACTTGACGTTCTGAGTTCACAAAGGAAGGCGGACTATAGTCAACACCCCAGGATGGATTACAGCCCTGGAGAGGGCTACGCCTTCGGAGTAAGAGCAAAGCTGAAGAAAAAAGCTGCTCTGTTAATACTGAAATCTCATCTCAAAACATCTCAATTCCTCATTGGATGGCAGTGAGTTTCTCTTACTCTTTAGCCTTCTAGGAAAAAAAGAAATGAAAGTACATCTTGTGAAGAAGGTGGAACCATACAGAGCCTCTACAACTTTTCAATATTTAATCAGAACCTACCAGACACCCCACATGACAGCACCAAGTGACGGAAAACAAAAGGCAACAAAATAGACAACAGAGACGGATGCCCGGGGACCCAGAGACTGGCGTCACCAGACGTGGGCTTTAAAACAACTACAATTATTTCACCGAAATAGACCACAGGATTTCATTTAATTTAACCTATTAAAATAATCAGATTAAAATCTAGAACTAAAAAAAAAAAAAAATCTAGAATTAAGAGCTCAACAAATGGGTTGGATATCAGATTAGATGCCGAGAAAATAAGTCAGTATAAGATATCCAATCCTGGAGAAGGAAATGGCGAGCTACTCCAGTATTCCTGCCTGGAGAATTCCATGGGCAGAGAGACTGGTGGGCTACAGTCCATGGGGTCGCAACAGTAGGACATGACTGAGCAACTATCAGTCACTCATAAGATATCCAAACTGAAGCCCAGGGTGTAAAAAAGATTAAAAATATAGAAAACAGTCTAAGAGACACATGAGAGATAGCAAAAAGGCCAAACATGTAACAGAGACCCAGGATGAGAGAGAAAGAATGCGACAGAATTGGGCGGAATTAATTTCTCAAGAGATAATGGCTAAGATGTTTCTCAAACTGACAAATACAGCATGCCACAGATTCAGGAAGTACTACGTATCAGAGGCAGTGCAAATACGAAGAAAACCATACCTAGGAGTGCGATAGTAACACTGCTGAAAGTAGAGAAGGGCGCAACAATACAATGATGCTGACTTTCAGTAGAAATGATGCTCTTAAAACAATGTAATGACATCTTTAAAGTGATGGAAGAAAGTAACCACCAACTGAGAACTCTACACAGAAACGCCAAAATAAATTTTAAAAGGAAGACAAAATAAGTATGCTTTCAACTAAGTCTCAACAAGGGAAAGAGAATTAATAAAAAGAAATAGTAATGAAATACCCGAAAGATAGACTAAAGGGCATTCTTCAAAGAGGAGAAGAATAATCCCAGATGGAATCATGGAGATGTATGAAGACATAAAGGGCAACAGAAAGGTTAAGGGTGGGGACTATATAAGACAATATTAATCATCTCTTCGGGAATTTAAAATATATGCCTAATTAAAATATATGACAACAGTAGCACAAAAAATGAGGGCAAGAATGAAATAAATGGAGCCTAAATGTTTTCTAAGGTTTTGCATATGATAAAAGGATCATCAGTAGACACTAATAAGTCATAATATATGTTCTACTCTCTAGAATAATCATAAAAATAAAAGAACAGATAACAAACTAAAGAGAGAGGGATAATAAACATTACTTGATTAGGGACTTCCTTGGTGGTCCAGTGGTGAAGATTCCACCTGTCAACGCCTAGGACATGGGTTTGATCCCTGATCCAGGAAGATCTCACACGCTGCAGAGCAACGAAAGACGTGCATCATGACTCCTGAGCCAGTGCTCCAGGGCCCTCCAGGCACAGCTACTGAGACCATGTGCTGCAATTACTGAAGCCCAGGCTCCCCCCTCCAGTATTCTTGCCTGGAGAAGCCCATAAACAGAGGAGCCTGGCAGGCTCCATACAGTCTACAGGGTCACAGAGTCAGATACGACTGGAGTGACTTAGCACTCACGCATGCACATATCTAGAGCCTGCAAGCCACAAGAGAAGCCACCACATTTGGAAGCCCATGCACCACAATAAGAAGTAGCCCCTGCTTGCAGCAACTAGAGAAAAGCACATAGCAGCAAAGACCCAGCACAGCCAAAAATAAATAAATAAAGAAGAATCCAGCTGCCAATGCAAGGGACACAGTTCCAGCAACTAAGATCCCACACGCCTCGGGGCAACTAAGCCCCTGCCTAACAGCTACTGAGCCTGCGTGCCCTGCAGCCAGTGCTCTGCAACAAAACAAACCACAACTGAGAATTCCACATACTGCAACTCGAGAAAGCCCGTGCACAGCCATGAAGACCCAACACAGCCAAAAATAAACACAAAAATAATTTTTAAAAAAGAACCACTGTTCTAGTCCATTCTTAAATAAATTTAAAGCATATATTTTAAAAACTTGCTTAATCAAAGAATCCATAATTTCAGCTAAAACGACATAAGCATTTTTCAAGTATTTACTTTGTAATCTGTTCACTTTGGTTCATCACCAAATTTCTCTTCACAAGGCTGAGATAGAGTGAGAGGAGGAATAATAACACCCTATGTCTCTCTTATATGCCAGAACATCCCCATCACTGAACCGGGGAAACTGAGGCTCAGACAAGTCAATAACTTGCACGAAACTAGGAAGTGAGGGACTCCAGCCAGGTTTATCTGGTCCATGCACTGCTCCGTCAGGACAAAGATTGGCTGGGTTGGTTTTGTCTTCAACTGCATGGTTGATATTACCACCTTCTGTTGATTTTGTCTTTGTGCTGAGTGGGAAGAAGGAACAGCTTGACATTCCCTATAAAATATCTCAAATTCTCCAAGGACAATGTGAATCAGATAGGCAGCAAAGTAACCAAAATGAGTTACTAAAGATGAGAAATTATATATCCTTGATATAAAGTAGACAGAGGAGAAAAATAGAAAACCAGGATTATTAAAAATAACGTCCAGTTTCTTAAAAATTTTATTTCTATCTTCATTATTTTAAGTGATACAAACTCTATGTCTTACACTTTCATATTCAAATAAGGTGAAGAGAACTTTATTCTAAAAACATATAGGAAGGACTTTTGGAAGCCTACTGCTCTTTCTTGCAGTACAGACAATTAATATGCAAGCGGTAACTGTTTCCAGATTTCTCTTTGCCTACCTCTGAAGTACTCAAGAAAATAATTAAATGCCTTCAACTTTCTCCCATCATGTAGAATAGATGGGGATCAGCTTGCTCCTTGGAAGAAAAGCTATGAGCAACCTAGACAGCATATTAAAAAGCAGAGACATTACTTTACCAACAAAGGTCTGCACAGTCAAAGCTATGGTTTTTCCAGCAGTCACGTATGGATGGGAGAGTATGACCATAAAGAAAGATGAATGCCGAAGAACTGATGCTCTTAAACTACGGCGCTGGAGAAGACTCTTGAGAGTACCTTGGACTGCAAGGAAATCAAACCAGTCAGTCCTAAAGGAAATCAATCCCGAATATTCATTGGAAGGATTGATGCTGAAGCTGAAGCTCCAATACTTTGGCCACCTGATGTGAAGGGCTGACTCATTCGAAAAGACCCTGATGCTGGGAAAGACTGAAGGCAGGAGGAGAAGGGGACGACAGAGGATGAGATAGTTGAGAGGCATCACCTCCTTGATGGACATGAGTTTGAGCGAGTTCCAAGGATTGGTGATGGACAGGAAAGCCTGGTGTACTGCAGTCCATGAGGTCACCAAGAGCTGGACACAACTGAGTGACTGAACTGAACTGAGGCAAGAAAAATCAGGCAACTTTTTCGGTGCAATCATTCCTGCAGTGTTCATTTCAATAACCATTATTGGCAACCCTGAGGAAACATTAAGAGAGACCAGCTAATGAAGACGAACTGTATTTATCCAGGCTCTTTCACCCCCTCATGATAGCCATGGGAAACAGATTTTATTTCCTGAGTTACCATCAATATTATTCTAAATCAAGACCTGAAGAGTACAGAAGATCTGCAAAGGATATTTGCAATTGTTTCTATTATTGCTCAAATGTTATCACCTCACTGAGCAGTCTAGAAGCAAACAATCTGACTTTCCAATCAGAGTAATTTCTAAGAAAAGTACTGAAAGTCACTGAATCCAATAGAACAGGTAGAACAGAAATACTGAAACTGAAGAGCTTGTGGTATTTTCACTTTGCCTTGTCAAAGGACACTGAAATCCCCCTTTCCCAGTCCTTACAAGCCCTTTAAGAAAGACTAGGGGCCTGTGGATTTCTACCTGAAGTTTCCGGTCCACACGTGATTTAGAAATGGATATACAAGGTCAAACCTATAAACCCACATAGGGCCTTCACTGCAGCATCTGACTTAACAAATGCAAAACCTTTGTCTCTGCATGACTGCCGCTGAGAGGTCTGGCAAGAAGGGAATACGCCAGCTTTCATTTAGACAGTCCCTATGTGATGAAAATGCAGCAATGTACACATTAAACAAGTTACAGCCAGCAGAGAATGTGTAATGAAGTCACATATGGCACTACTTCAAAACCCCATCCAAACGCAAATTAAGGTTCTACTAGAAGCAGGCCTCATAATCATTAAAAAAAAAAAAAAAAGATTTAGCTAAGACCTTACAGAGATAAACTAGACAAATACAATATGACTTTTTAAACAAACAACTACTGAGCAAGAAGCCCCCTAGCTAGATGATATGTGAGAGAGGAAGGTAAATCAGCCCTGAACCTTCTTTTAAGAGACTGATGGCATATTGAGTTTTAGAGGCATAATGAGTCTTAGGGGCATGTGAAAAACTAACAGGAGGAAGGATATTTGTAACCAAAGAAAGGTGCTAGCAGTTGCCAGGGGATCCGCAGAAACGAGGGTGCGTCCCTAAAGAGATTAGGGAAAAGCTTCATGCGGTGTCAACATTGGTATAGGGCCTTTGAAAAATGGCCGGGGGCTAGAGGTTGGGCAGGGGTCACTGAGGAGAAAGGTGACCAGTGTTAAAAGGAGGAGCATAAGCAGAGGCCTAGAGGGAATGTGTGGGTTGTGGTGAAGGGTAGGGCGAGTGGAGAGTGCAGTACGAGCAGGCTGGAAAGGACACACACAGGGGAGGTGGGTCAGGAATCCTCAACGAGGTGGGGGTGGGGCGGCTGGTATAAGAATCAGAAGAAGAACCAGGGCGGGAGGGGAAAGGCAGCAGCTCTGAGCGCCAGGCTGCAGGAAGAGTCCACTGACGGACCTGAGAGGAGGGAGATGTCCCAGGGGAGCTGAGAGCTGCTGAGGAAACACTGGGGAGAAAAGCAGTCAGCGAGACTCAGACAAGTTGAAAGGTCCACCAGGAATGGAAACCCGCGATATTTGAGCCCCATAAGAATGTGGAGTCACATGGCTGGAGAGGGGATTGGGTGAAGGTCTCGAGATAAGGAAGTCCATGGAGTCACCAGGGGACAGAGTACAAACAAGAGGAAAGGAACAAAACCATAGAACCATTGCAAATTTCTATTATTTAAACACAAACAGAAGAAAAGGACTGAAAAGGGACCAAAAAAAATAAAATAAAATAAAGGAAAAAGGATCAGCAGCCAGTTAGGAAGAAAACCAGAAAAGCCTTATGTCCTAGCAGCCACCGAGGGATGCAAGAATTCCAAGAAGCAAAGGTTGGGAGTGACATCTACTGTTTTCCTTACAGACATATCCATCTATGGGTTGTCCAAAATGTTTGTCTGCATTTTGCCATAAGACGTTATAGAAAACCTGGAGCAAACTTTATGGCCAACCCAATACTTGCTCCTGGGAGGCTGCACATTCCTATGGCAGGACCTGGCTCCTATACTATGTGCATCTTGCATCTTGCACAGCATCTAGAGCAGAATCCTATTATGTTTCGGTTTGGAAAAAAAAACGAGCAACAGTGTCAATCAAACCTGAGCAAAGTGTCGCTCAAACCTGCAGAAAAGTCAAGGAAGATGGGTGCTGAGAAGAGACTTCTGAACTGATGATCAAGTAACCACTGGTAACCTCCACAGAAACGCATTTACAATAATGTGGTGTGGGACTTGGCGAGTAACAGCCAGGAGAAAGGAACAATCCAGATGCAAGGAAGAGAGGGTACAGCCACGAAAGAGACCCCAAAGTAGGCAAGTGGCAATGAAGGGCACAAGTGGCAGTTTATCCTGGAAAGTCAGCCAGTTGGTCCTCTAAGCACCTTCTAGGCACTGCGGACATTCAGCCAAGGGTCCCTGCTCACAAGAAGCTTGAGCTCCGGTTAAGCAGAGGCTGGGGAAACAAGCCAGGAGGGCTGATAAATGCTATCAAGATAAAATAGGCTGATGTGCTGGTGATGGGGGATGGGGATGGTGAAGGGCTGCTTTTAGCCAGTGTGGTCAGGAAAGTCTCCTCTGAGGTCACCAGTGATTTCAGACCTGAATAAGGAGGAGGCAGGGGCAGAACTCTGGGGTAAGACTGCTCCAGGCAGAGAGACCAGCGAATATAAAAACACTAAGACTGGAGCAAGCCTGGGGTATTCAAGGGGTAGAAAAAAAAAGACCAGTGTGGTTGGATTATAATGAACAAGGGGGCAGAGGCCTTGGACTCTGGTTGAAACGGGAAGCACATAAACTGGGAATGATAAAGCTTACTTTATCATAGAAAGTCCACCCTGGCTGCTCTGTGAAAGGTGGACAACAGTGGGGCTAATTTGAATGTAAGGACACCGGAATGGAAGAAGTTACGGTAAATCAAGCAAAAGATGATGGATGCTGGGCCTCAGCTTGTAGTAGTGGTGACCCTCAGGAGTAGTCAGATCCAAAACATGTTTTATAAATAAAATGAAAAGATGTACTGCTATTCTGAGTGTGGAGAATAAGGAAGACAGGAAGAGGGGTGGTACAGGCTCCAGCTGGAGCACATGCGTTCATGGTGAAGCCATTCACTGAGAAGGGAAAGTAACTGGCAGGAAGGAATTCAAATCAGACAAGACCAGAGCTCTTCTCCAGCCCTTTTAAGCTCGAGATGCTTACTGGACATGAGTAGGGAGATCCAACCAGTCCATTCTGAAGGAGATCAGCCCTGGGATTTCTTTGGAGGGAATGACGCTGAAGCTGAAACTCCAGTACTCTGGCCACCTCATGCGAAGAGTTGACTCATTGGAAAAGACTCTGATGCTGGGAGGGATTGGGAGCAGGAGAAGCGGACGACAGAGGATGAGATGGCTGGATGGCATCACTGACTCGATGGACGTGAGTCTGGGTGAACTCCGGGAGTTGGTAATGGACAGGGAGGCCTGGCGTGCTGCGATTCATGGGGTCGCAAAGAGTCGGACATGACTGAGCGACTGAACTGAACTGAACTGAGAGGTGTAGTGGAGTAGGCAATGAGTACATATGTCTGAAGCTCAGGGGGAAGGTCCAACCAGAGACAATCACTGAAGAGTCTTCAGCACATAGATGGTATTCAAAGCCACAAGTGACATGGGAGTCACATAAAGACACACTGCACACATACAGAAAAGAGCCAAAGACAGAGTCTTTACTTCTTTCAGAATTTAGGAGACAAGGATGGGTAAAAATACAGCAAGGCTTTGAGGCAAAAAAAGCTTGAGGAGCCTTAGGCTAGTCTCCAGTGTCACAGTGAAGCAGTAAAAAAGGGATTAGATCCTGGAGACTGTGGACAGGTTTAGAATAAGAATTAGAAGGAATATATTGGCAAACCATCACAGAATTATTACAAGGTTCACTGAGATGCAGTAAAGACATTCTAATCGGTAAGAAAATGAGGTGGACAGGACTTAAGATTTTACAAGATGATAAAGCTTAGACGGCTGGATGGCATCACCGGCTCGATGGACATGAGTTTGGTAAACTCTGGGAGTTGGTAATGGACAGGGAGGCCTGGCGTGCTGCAGTTCATGGGGTTGCAGAGAGTCGGACACGACTGAGCAACTGAACTGAACTGAAAGCTTAGACTTAGAGACAATGGTTGATGTGGGTTACTCAACCACAATATGAGGACTGGCAAAGAAATGAGGCAGAGGGTCCGTAGGATGTTAACAAGCTCACTGCTGACATGCTGACCACCAGGATAAGAGCTCATGAACTCAAAGTAGATTGGAGAAAAGGAATTTTCAAGATCAGGGGATCACAGTGAGGATGAAGAGTAGGTTCAACACATATGAGGAAACTTGTAAGGAGTAAAGAGAAGCAATTGTGGTCACAGGGAAATATCAGAATGGACAATCCAACAGGTGAAAGAATTCTGAATGATGACAAGGCCCAGGTGTGGCCATTAAATCTCATAAAATGTGTTATTTTCTTAGGGGCTAAGGTGACCATAGAAGACATTTCCTTAGCCCTCACTGACCTGAGATGGCTGCAGAAACATGAGGAAGGGGCCATATGACCAACAGACCACAGGAGTAAAGGCCAGAGTTATCATTCTGACTTTGTGACCCCATGGACTCTAGCCCACCAGGCTCCTCTGTCCATGGGATTTCCCAGGCAAGAATACTGGAGTGGGTTGCCATTTCCTTCTCCAGAAGATCTTCCTGATCCAGGGATCAAACCCAAATCTCCGGTGTCTCCTATGTGGCAGGCAGATTCTTTACCACTGAGCCACCTGGGAAACCTCAAAGAAGGGTGGTACAGGGATCTAAACTGTGTTCTCACTTAGCGTTTACATGACAGTTTCTGGCTCTAGTCTGGAATCGTTCACATCTGCAAATTTTCTTTTAGTCTTCGTAGTGGAAGAGGAGAAAGAGTAAGTATGTGTTTCTCCAGGTCAAACAGAACTAGACAATAGAAAGATTTTGTGCTTGGGACTTCCCTGGTGGTTCAGTGGTTAAGAATCTGCCTGCCAATGCAGGAACATGGATTCAATCCCCGATCTTGGAAGATCTCACACGCTAAGAGGCAACAAAGCCTCTGAGCCACAACTATACATGCCCTAGAGCCTGTGCTCCACGGCAAGAGAAGTCACCACAAGGAGAAGCCTTGGCACTGCGAGTAGAGTGCTCTCTGCAACTAGAGGAAGCCCATGTGCAGCAACAAAGACCCAGAGCAGCCACAAACAAATAAATAAAACTTTAACAAAGACCACGCTCCCTGGGAACTGACAGGCTCTTCAGTCAGTGCAGCTTTCCACAGCTTTTGCTGCTGAGATAACCATTCCCTCCGGCACTACAAGTAGGAAAGGCAAGGAAGACAGGAGAGGCAAATGAGGAACACAGCTGCAAGTCACTTCTTAAAGACTGGATCATTAACTAAGTGAACTTCCTACCAGGGAAGCCCCAGACCACGTAGTCGCGACATCACTCCAGCAATGTGGCCTTTGAGAGATCCTGAGAGGCCAGAGTCATGCCACATCCTTAATTCTGCATTATGACACTGTGCAGGTTTGTCCTGAGTCGATATGGTCATATGGAACTACACCTCCCGGAGTCCTCCTTCCTGTGCAGTTCCAGGTTAGAGCTGGACAAAAGGGAGGTGAGTGCATGCAAGACTTGGGAGCAGAAAGGAAGCAGGAGCCATAATGCTATGGGGGGGTCATCAAGGTTCAAGGAAGCTCGAGACAGATGTGCAGGTGTCAGTGACTTCTAGTTCGTTCTTGCTCTTCTTTCTGCTCTGGGTTTCTTCCCGAATGTTATTTTTACTGACCAAAGTGGCTCCAGGACCACCAGCTAGTAGCTATGAAGAGGCAATTGTCCTTGCGTAACTCTTATGTCAGATCATTCCCCCTCTTCATGGTCCTACTCTGCCTGGCTCCTCCACTCCTCGGCCAGCTTCAACATGTCCACCCTTACCAGTGCTTCAGGAGAGCTGGCTTTCCCCTGACCCCTTTTCAGAACTTCATTTACCCAGCTCCTCCCAAAATTGTACAGTCTAATTCCTGTACTAGATGCCTTATTCCATAATATTCACAGCGGCTCTGCTCCTCTGACGGAGCCCTGATACATAAGCCAAATATCGAGCAGAAAGCTTTGCCCTCAAGAAGTCAGTAATTGACAGAAACCACTTTACATTTATAGCATGGCTTTACAGTTGGCAAATCCTGTTCACATGATTTAATACCCAACCTTGAGAGGATTAAATCAGGAAACTGAGGTTCGGAGAAGTTAGGTGACCAAAGAAGAACACAAAGACACAAAAAGCACTTTGAGACAATCTTTACTGGTGAGTAACCAAAATAACAAAACATGACATGATTCAAACAACTCTCTGTCCAAGAGCCAGAGACAGAAAGAGCTGAGGCAAGATCTATCCAAAAGGATTATTTTAGAACATTCTGTAAAATTAACAGCTGCTAGAGGCCTCTGCACTGCCCTGCACCCCTTACTACTCAGCCATTTTCAATCCTCCCTGTGTTCAAACAGGCCAACAGAGTCTGCCAAGTTGTGTGTGAACACCTGGCCCTCCTTGCAGTCTCAAGTTTATAGAGAATGGGAGATCCACGTGAGTTTAAACACGCATCTGGGCGCGAATGCACCTGAGACAACCGTTGGTAAAATTCTCCCCTGCTCCTTTCCTTGGGCAGCTGTGTCCTCTCCTGCCTGATTTTACCGTTTCCCACTTTCTGCTCTTCCTTTGCCTTGTCCATCCCTCTCCCCCAGCAAGGCTTAAGCCTGTCCTTGATATTTACAGACACACCACCAGATGCCATGGGTGGTGGAGAGGCCCGGAGACGGGTGCAGAGTGGTAGACTGACTTGAAAATGACGCTGAGTTCACATGCTCTTTAAGGAACAGGACTTGACTCCATCAATCTGATATCTCATTCCTTCATTCAGCAGTTCTTTCCTGCACACCTGCTGGGTGCAGAACCACATCATCAGGTGAGTCAACACCTGACCAGGTGTCAGCGTCAAGGGTGTTGGAACAATGTCGCAGATTCACAGAAAATCTCAGGGCAGGGGTGGGGAGGGATAAATTAGGAGTCTGGGACTAGTGGATACAAACTACTATATATAAAATAGTTAAACAACAAGGTCCCATTGTATAGCACAGGGAACCATATTCAATATCCTGTAAGAATCTATAGTGAAAAAGAACCTGAAAAAGAATATATATATGTACACACACAGAGACATGTGTACATATATGTGTACATGGGCTTCCCTGGTGGCTCATGGTAAAGAATCTGCCTGCAATGCAGGAGACACTGGAGATTCAGGTTCGATCCCTGGGTCAGGAAGACCCGCTGGAGGAGGGCATGGCAACCCATCCAGTATTTCTGCCTGGAGAATCCCAGGGACAAAAGAGCCTGGTGGGCTATAGTCCATAGGGCTGCAGAGTGTCAGACAGGACTGAAGTGACTGAGCACATGCACACACACGTGTACACACACATATATGTATAACCGAAGCACTCTGCTGTGCACCAGAAAATAACACGGGCTTCCCTGGCGGCTCAGAGGGTAAAAGAGTCCATCTGCAATACAGGAGACCTGGGTTGGTCCCTGGGTTGGGAAGATCCCCTGGAGGAGGGCATGGCAACCCACTCCAGTATTCTGCCTGGAGAAACCCCATGGACAGAGGAGCCCAGTGGGCTATAGTCCATAGGATCACAAAGAGTCGGACACAACTGAGCGACTAAGCACAGACCAGCACAACACAGAAATTAACACAGTATAGATTAACCATACCCCAATAAAAAAGGAAAGAAAAAAGGAGAGGAGGCCTCCAACAATGAGAACCTTTTCAAGTATCAAGTAAATAAAGGACACAAGTGACTTAGGGCAGGCAGAACTAGTAAAAAATAGACGTTCACTCACAACATCAGGCTTAAACTCCTTCAGGTGCCACTCCAGGCTCTTCCCGATCTTATGACTTTCTCTCCAGTCTCAACCCTTTCCTTCTGAAGCCCCTACAACTTACGCCCAACTCAAGCCACCGAAAGGTTTTCTTCAGGCAAGACCAGCTTACTTTTAAAGTAATTCTCCTCTCATTAAAATAAATACATTTCAAAAAAGAAGCCAGTTCTCAGCACCCAGGAAGTGATCACTCAGGAAGTGCTATCATCTCAATAATCCAAACCCCCAACTTTGCCACATCAGTTTTATTATCACTCTTCTTTGGGGCTAGAGAAGCCAATGACCTGGATGCTCCGGATCCTTACAAAATATTCTCAATCCAGGCATGGCACTAAAACCTAAAAAATGCATATTCTGTACCGGTAGAGAGGATACAGGTAGCGATACAAGCAGGTGTAAAGGATTATGTCAGCTGTCCCACCTTTTCTGCAAGAGCATCTCTGTCTACGTTAGCCCAGAACACTCTCCCTTTTCTTTGAAGTTGTAGCATTTTTTTCCTAGCAATCCTTAGACACTTTTTATTTTGGCTGCACTACACTGCTTGCAGGATCTTAGTTCCCCAACCAGGGGTCAAACCCAAGCCCCCTGCGGTGGAAGCAGAGAGTCTTAACTGCTGGCCCCGCCAGGGAAATCCCCTTAGACGCTTCTTCCAGGCCGCCTCTCTTCTCACGTATATGTCAGGCCTCCACACTGAGACCGGCAGCTACAGGAGATGAGGGTCTGTGACTATGTCCTTATATATCCCCAGAGCTCAGGTCTAATGTCTGGCACAGGGTAGATAATAAGGAGTCGTCACAAGCCAGGTCAACACATGCTACAGGCAGCAGCCCCACTGCCCCTTCCTGCAGACGTGCCCAGAGCTTGCCATCCGTGAGAACAGTGATGGCAAGGAGGCAGTATGTAGTTTGGACTAACCCAGCCACCAGGCCCTTGAAAACTGTTCTGGAACTGAACAAGAGTGCTTCCCCATGCTGGGAGCAACTAAGATGAAGCCTAGGAAGCAGCAGATGCCAGTCAAGGATGGGAGAGGCTGTGCCAGTCCCACAAAGGCCAGAGTGGGTGGAGAGAGGACAGTGAGAACACATGAGTCATCTGTCTTCCACAGGAGCTGCAAGGGGAAAAACTGAGAAAGATGAGGAAGAAAGAGGACTTCCTCCTCACCTCTTCCTNCAGGGCAGGGGTGGGGAGGGATAAATTAGGAGTCTGGGACTAGTGGATACAAACTACTATATATAAAATAGTTAAACAACAAGGTCCCATTGTATAGCACAGGGAACCATATTCAATATCCTGTAAGAATCTATAGTGAAAAAGAACCTGAAAAAGAATATATATATGTACACACACAGAGACATGTGTACATATATGTGTACATGGGCTTCCCTGGTGGCTCATGGTAAAGAATCTGCCTGCAATGCAGGAGACACTGGAGATTCAGGTTCGATCCCTGGGTCAGGAAGACCCGCTGGAGGAGGGCATGGCAACCCATCCAGTATTTCTGCCTGGAGAATCCCAGGGACAAAAGAGCCTGGTGGGCTATAGTCCATAGGGCTGCAGAGTGTCAGACAGGACTGAAGTGACTGAGCACATGCACACACACGTGTACACACACATATATGTATAACCGAAGCACTCTGCTGTGCACCAGAAAATAACACGGGCTTCCCTGGCGGCTCAGAGGGTAAAAGAGTCCATCTGCAATACAGGAGACCTGGGTTGGTCCCTGGGTTGGGAAGATCCCCTGGAGGAGGGCATGGCAACCCACTCCAGTATTCTGCCTGGAGAAACCCCATGGACAGAGGAGCCCAGTGGGCTATAGTCCATAGGATCACAAAGAGTCGGACACAACTGAGCGACTAAGCACAGACCAGCACAACACAGAAATTAACACAGTATAGATTAACCATACCCCAATAAAAAAGGAAAGAAAAAAGGAGAGGAGGCCTCCAACAATGAGAACCTTTTCAAGTATCAAGTAAATAAAGGACACAAGTGACTTAGGGCAGGCAGAACTAGTAAAAAATAGACGTTCACTCACAACATCAGGCTTAAACTCCTTCAGGTGCCACTCCAGGCTCTTCCCGATCTTATGACTTTCTCTCCAGTCTCAACCCTTTCCTTCTGAAGCCCCTACAACTTACGCCCAACTCAAGCCACCGAAAGGTTTTCTTCAGGCAAGACCAGCTTACTTTTAAAGTAATTCTCCTCTCATTAAAATAAATACATTTCAAAAAAGAAGCCAGTTCTCAGCACCCAGGAAGTGATCACTCAGGAAGTGCTATCATCTCAATAATCCAAACCCCCAACTTTGCCACATCAGTTTTATTATCACTCTTCTTTGGGGCTAGAGAAGCCAATGACCTGGATGCTCCGGATCCTTACAAAATATTCTCAATCCAGGCATGGCACTAAAACCTAAAAAATGCATATTCTGTACCGGTAGAGAGGATACAGGTAGCGATACAAGCAGGTGTAAAGGATTATGTCAGCTGTCCCACCTTTTCTGCAAGAGCATCTCTGTCTACGTTAGCCCAGAACACTCTCCCTTTTCTTTGAAGTTGTAGCATTTTTTTCCTAGCAATCCTTAGACACTTTTTATTTTGGCTGCACTACACTGCTTGCAGGATCTTAGTTCCCCAACCAGGGGTCAAACCCAAGCCCCCTGCGGTGGAAGCAGAGAGTCTTAACTGCTGGCCCCGCCAGGGAAATCCCCTTAGACGCTTCTTCCAGGCCGCCTCTCTTCTCACGTATATGTCAGGCCTCCACACTGAGACCGGCAGCTACAGGAGATGAGGGTCTGTGACTATGTCCTTATATATCCCCAGAGCTCAGGTCTAATGTCTGGCACAGGGTAGATAATAAGGAGTCGTCACAAGCCAGGTCAACACATGCTACAGGCAGCAGCCCCACTGCCCCTTCCTGCAGACGTGCCCAGAGCTTGCCATCCGTGAGAACAGTGATGGCAAGGAGGCAGTATGTAGTTTGGACTAACCCAGCCACCAGGCCCTTGAAAACTGTTCTGGAACTGAACAAGAGTGCTTCCCCATGCTGGGAGCAACTAAGATGAAGCCTAGGAAGCAGCAGATGCCAGTCAAGGATGGGAGAGGCTGTGCCAGTCCCACAAAGGCCAGAGTGGGTGGAGAGAGGACAGTGAGAACACATGAGTCATCTGTCTTCCACAGGAGCTGCAAGGGGAAAAACTGAGAAAGATGAGGAAGAAAGAGGACTTCCTCCTCACCTCTTCCTCTTCGTGGGTGGACTCCATTTTTTTTCCTCCCCTAGCCACCCCTACAAACCTCTGTTACCTGCAATTACTTCGAAAATGCTATGGCAGTAACAGCAAAAAAAAAAACCCAGTAAAGTACACAAACGGAAGATAAAGATACTGAGGACAATAGATAAGCTCCATCCCCTTTGTGACTTAAGGCCCACAATACAGATTTTATACATGTATCTTATATATGCTTTGTATATGTCATATGTAGTATATATATACATATATATGTATATGAGATATATACATGAGATATACAGCTGTTTTCTAAATCCATAATTTAATCACTCAAAGACTCAAAGTCCTAAGACACTGGAGTAAACAGAATTATGGTGCTTGTAGTCTGGGGTGAGACAGACACTCAACCTAGTAAGCAGATCGTTATAAATCTCCAGCTGTGCTCTGAAGGAATGGGGCCAGTGAGAGTCCAGGACACAGGAAAGGACGCAGCTGCGTGCTTACACTACAGGCAGTCTCCCCCTGGGTCAGGAAGCGTGCTCACCACTCCCAAGGCATGAAGCTTGAACCAGGCTCCAAAGAATCAAACAGCAGTAACTCCAAGACAACACATAAACCTAACAGGGGCAATGTGTGCGCAGATTATACAGCTGTTTCTAAGGGCATGAAATGAGGGATGTTTGGGAAGCCTTCCACAGGTGTCATCAAAACTTGATTATGAAAAAAAAAAAACTTGATTACGGAGACTTCCCTTGTTGTCCAGTGGCTAAGACTCCATGATCCCAATGCAGGGGGGCCAGGTTCAATCCCTGGTCAGGGAACTAGATCCCACACGCCACAACTAAAGATCCTGCCTGCTGCAACTAAGACCCAGCACAGCCAAATAAAATTTCTTCTAAATTTGATTATGTGCTTCTTTGTTCTGAGACTTAAAACACTGTCAGTGAGCACACCAGAGAGAACACAGAGCTTGTCTTACCAGTGCCATTTTCTTAGGACCACAGCTGTGGGATAATTCCCATTAAGCCTGTGGATCCCGAAGGTATAGTTGGGCAGTGTGTACCACCTCCTGCCTCTGGGACACTCCCCAGACGCAGCAACAGAAGCACCATCTCCAGGTACTCAGAAGCCAGGTTCAACACTAAGCTTTCTGGGACTCATACTGATATTCAGAAAGAACTAGTTTGTGGGATAAACTGTTATTAAAGTGGGACTCTGATGAATAGACCACATGATTGCATTAACCTTGGTCCCAGAGAAAGCCATCTAAAGCTTCCCATCCTTCCTCTGAAACTTATCTGTGTCTCTTATCAGGCGATAGTCCTTTGAAGAAATGCTCTGATATACTACCTAAGGGGAACATCGGCAATTGTTTTATGAGCCATTTTCCTCATAAGAAACAACCAAAAATAAGATTATGGTCTGACTTATCACCTTAATTTAGCAGACTACCTTCCTGTGGGCCCCAGTGGACCTTGCCAGCCTCACGTATGTGGGTTCTTAGCTGCTCTGTGGGCACCAAAAATGCTGCTGACACCCATCAGGGTGACTCTGCCCCCCGTTCCTCCCCTCTGCCAACTTCGTGGCCCCAGAGCTTAACTGCCACAGCCCCTGAGGTCTGTTCTCCTATTCCACCTTAAGTCAGCTAATCCCCAAAGAGAACACCACTCGCACACGCTGATTTACTCCCCATATCTGAGGTGCTGTGCTGGTCATTTTCCCACCTGGAAAGCTTTTCCTGCCCTTGGCTCAAATAGCTTTCCAGACCCACCTGCTCCATGGAGCTTTATGATAAAGCAGCTCCCAGCCTCGGTCTTATCCCTATAACTGCGACAGCCCCATATGCACAGCTGTCCAGTAAGCCATCCACTCAAGATTTTAAAAAAGCACCCATAATCCATTCCTGCTGTTCAGTTGTACCTGGTTCAGTTTCCACTTTGGACTCCACTTCCTAATTCCTGTGTCATTTTCACAGTGTCAGAAACATGATAGTGTTGGCCATTCAGTTGTGTCCAGTTCTTGGCAACCCCATGCCCACCAGGCTCTTCTGTCCATGGAATTGCCCAGGCAAGAATACTAAAATGGGTAGCCATTGCCTTCTCCAGGGGATCTTCCCAACCCAGGGACTGAACCCAGGTCTCCTGCATCGCAGGCAGGTTCTTTATCATCTGAGCCACCAGGGAAGATCAGAAACATAGTAAAGAGTCCCAAAATGCTGCTGAAGTATGAAAAAAAATAAGGCCAAAGAAAAAGCAGGAGTGTTGTATATTAACAACTGGGCACAATGTATTTATTCACAACTGTGTTCGCTTGACCAATGTGACCCAAGTGCTTGTCATGTGCCAGGCTCTGGGCTGGGCACTATGGTCTTCAGTTGGAACTTCCTGCATGGATTTCCCAATCAAAGATGATGGACTATAATGCCTTCTAATAAATAAGAAAACATCTGGGTGTGCCAGCCTTCAGAAAATGGAAAGATGAAAAGCTGGGCCAAAAGTGGTTTGGTTGTGCTCTTTTTAACTCCTCACCACAGCATAAGCCAAGTAGCAGCATGCAGGACAGACATTAAATCAGCTAACATTCTGTTCTGAGGACATCCTAGAGGGACAGTGCATTTATAAAGCACTATCCTCTGCTTTGCCTCCAGGATAGCTCATGACAGCAAGCCACTTCAAACACAGTGGAGAATTCACCCCCCGAGGGTCCTTGTTTCAATTGTGTCCAACTCTGTGCAACCCTATGGACTGTAGCCCACCAGGCTCCCTTGTCCATGGGATTCTCCAGGCAACAATACTCGAGTGGGTTGCCATGCCCTTCTCCAGGGAATCTTCCCAACTGAGGGATCGAACTCGCATCTCTTATGTCTCCTGCACTGGCAGGCAGGTTCTTTACCACAAGCACCACCTGGGAAGCTTGATGAGGGTCCTTGATGAGCCTCAGAAAGACCCACATCCAGGACATGGGTCAACACCACCATCCACAGGTGCACCTCAGAGTAGCCAGGAGGTCTGGGCAGCAGCCAGCATGCAGTGAGGACTGAGGTCCTAACACAAGCTCCTACCAATAATATGAAGTTTGTGAGAATGTATCCTTTTCATTGCTATTGTAGCCAACATCATTTGCACCTTCCCCCTATCAGACTAAGAGGATGAAAAGGAAGAAAGAAAGAAAGAGAGTCCACAAACGTTAGAACACATTGCTCAGCCAACTAAGGCTATGGATTGGAGATGGAATTTCAACTCTCCTACTCTATAGGAGTGTGGAAAACTCCAAAGTAGTGTCAACGTTTGGACCCAGCGAAAGGTGTCTGTGTCTCTTCTCGCTGTGGTTTGGGGGAGTCAGGAAAAGGAAAACCATCTACTGATTCAAGGTCATTTCTAAATGGGGAAGAAAACACATAATACTCAACTGAAACTTACTTGTGGCTGAGGTCCTCAACAAAACTTACACACATAAAATCAGTAAGAAGGAACAGTTTGCTGGGAACGAATGAAGGCAAGAGGAGAAGAGAGCGACAGGGGATGAGATGGTTGGATGGCATCACCAACTCAATAGACATGAGTTTGAGCAAACTCTGGGAGATGGTGAAGGACAGAGAAGCCTGGTGTGCTGCAGTCCATGGGGACTTAGCAACTAAGCAACAACAAACTACCATCTAAAACCTTGATCAGTTTTACTGTTTTCTGCAACTCTTCTCAGAGGTCCATTGGAAACCGCAGATAGTCCATGGTAGGGGCATCTCAGTAACCTAGGGCACTATGAGGAGAGAGCCCAGTTTCAGGGCTAGGACACAGCTGCTGCAGCAGTGACTAAACAGTTCCCAAGCCCTCTGAGGCACCAAAGCCCCGTGGTGGAGAGGTGCCAGACAGGGGAGAGATAAAAGGCCTGGGCTGCAGACGGGAGCGGTGGGAAAGACGGGCGAGGAGCTAGGGCTGGACCAAGCAGCCCATCTGGCCCACAGCAAGGGTCAGCGTGAACTCAAAGAATTCTGCAGATGAACCGAGGCCTTGCAATCACCTAGCCCAGCCTCTTACTTTAAAGAAGCTGAGAGCTATTCATCAGCTCGTTCAAGGTCACAAAACCAGTGAGTGGAAGATCAAGGGCCAGAATCCCAGCCTCCTGCTTTAAAAGACAAGGACACACATGTTATCACATCTTACCTAACTGCATCAATTCCTTTCTGTGTTTTCAAGTATGTGTTTGACTGAGTATCTGGACTAAGACAGAGAGGGGGAACAGTGTGCTGTGGTGATGAGCCCAGACTCGTCTGGGCTTGAACCACAGCAGCTCACCCACTTACTGTGTGACTTTGAGTAAGTTACTTCACCTCTCTGTGACCCAGTCTTCTCTTCTACCAAATGGAGGTCATAATAGTTCCTACCTCATCGGGTTATATACCTACCCCGTTGGGTTAAAAGACCTTGATGTTGGGAAAGATTTGAGAGCAGGAGGAGAAGGGGGGCAACAGAGGATAAGATGGTTGGATGGCATTATCAACTCAATGGACATGAGCCTGAGCAAACACCAGGAGATAGTGGAGGACAGGGAAGCCTGGCGTGCTACAACCCATGGGGTCAAAAAGAGTCAGACACAACTCAGCGACTTAACAATATTGGGTTATGAAGCCTACTGAATAAGTTAATAAACGGAAAATATAGTGTCTGGCACAAAATAAGTGCTATAAACGGTAGAAAGGAATTTCTTTTTTAATTTTGTATTGGAGTAGAGCCGATTAATGGGCTTCCCTAGTAGCTCAGGTGGCAAAGAGTCTGCCTGCAATGCGGGAGACCTGGGTTCAATCCCTAGGTTGGGAAGATCCCCTGGAGGAGGGCATGGCAACCCACTCCAGGATTCTTGCCTGGAGAATCCCCATGGACAGAGGAGCCTGGCGGGCTACAGTCCATGGGGTCACAAAGGTTCGGACTAAGCACGGCACAGCACAGAGCCGATTAACAACATTGTAATAGTTTCAGGTGGACAAAGGGACTCAGCCATATATATACATGTAAGGAAGGAACTTCTTGAGGAGGAATAACCCTCATCCTAATGTTGGTTCCTCCCCAGCACACCTGCTCCCAACCCCCGTTCATCTTCCTCACAGGTTAAGACTTTGTCCCTACAATACTTAGGACTAATGCTTCTAAAACCTCACACCTTTGTCTCTTAATCCATTCAGCCCAACCCAGATGTTAGAGAGAAACTGGCCAAAATGATGTGAGACGTGAAGACTGGCTACTACCCACCAGGCCTACTGCCCCTCAGATTTGCATTTCTGAGACCCTGGACTCAGAAGTTACCTCTTCCAACCCTCACCTCCTACCTTCCTGGCCCACTCAGGCCCTTGGACCTCGGAATCTCCTTTTTTTACCTTCATCTTGTCCCCCAGGCCCTCAAACCTTCTGTGATTCATCAGGCCTTCCAGCCTGTCAGCTGCCATCCCACTTGGACCCCTTGGCCAATTGTCTCCATGATGCTATCAGGACTTTTTATGAATTCCTGCACCCTCCTCTCATGGAGAGATCACACCATGTCCCTGTCTTGCTCCTCAGCTGCTGAACTTGGTAGAGAAGGTCAGGAGACCAGGCAAAGTGGCTCCACTACAGACCTTCTTTCATGGCTAACTGACCACCTCCTTCATTCCCACAGAGCCCACCCCATCCCATACTCCCATACTCCTCCTTGTGGTCTGATGCTCTGACCACAGCCTTTGCCTCAGAGTTCACCAGGGATGTCCAGGCACCAAATAGCCCATGTGTCAAGCACTCTTCCAGATAAGGCTATCTCAGAATTTAGAGAATTTGAATCCCTCTAAATCCCTCATTTGAATCCCTTAGGGATATGGTTAAACCACAGAATCCAGTTCAGCAGACTGGACCAGGTCCTGAGGTTTTTCTCAGGAGCCGTTGACACTCTGGGTCCCCAGACCCCACTCTGAGTAGTAAAGTTCTAGGGATTAATATGTTCTTCTTGTCGTTTTGGTCTCTAAGTTATGTCTGACTCTTTTGCAGTGGACTGTAGCCCTCCAGGCTCCTCTCTCCATGGGATTCTCCAGGCAAGAATACTGGAGTGGGTTGCCCTTTTCTTTTCCAAGGGATCCTTCCCACCCAGGGATCGAACTCACATCTCCTGCTGTGGCATGCAGATTCTTTACCATCTGAGCCACCAGGGAAGCCCAAGGATTTACATACATGAAGTTTAACGTGTGTACTTTCCTAGACATATTATTTTGTCTTCATGACAAACCTGCAAGAGAGATATTAGTGCCTTTTTACATGTGTAGAAAGTGAGGTTCAGAAACCACCGCTGGAAGGCAGGATTCAAAAGGAAGGCTGATTCCAAAGCCTGAGTCCTGTTTTTTTTCTCTCCCTAAGTGACTCTGAAGAGCAGAAGTAGCTTAGAAGCACACATGTAATGCATTTATTTGTAATACAAATTATTGAAATCTTAGCTGATGAAGATAGGAGAAAGATGCATTATAAAACTGACCCCAAATCCCCATGCTGGAGATTCCAACTAAAAGCTGAAGGGCTCAAAGCAGCTGTCAGAGAGGTTAATTCCACCAGTCAGCGTGGACGAGGCCACCCAGTGGAACACGAGACAAACTTTTACAAATGTACACAGAGAATGGAAGGGAACATATAGTGACCTCTAGCTGACATTGTCTGGGGACTCTGAGGCCACTGCAGAAACGAGGTGCCCCATACCTTGCGGCTCCCGGCCCGTCCCCACCACCTCCTCATTTCCATCCTCTCCACAGTCTCCATGGCTAAGGCTTCTCTGTATCTCTCTGGTTTCCTGCAGCACTGGGCACTCTGTCCGTACATATGGTGTGCAGTGCTCGGTCGCTTACTCATGTCCAACTCTTTGCGACCCTATGGACTGTAGCCTCCCAAGCCCCTCTGTTCATGGGGACTCTCCAGGCAAGAATACTGCAGTGGGTTGCCATGCCCTCCTCCAGGGGATCTTCCTGATCCAGTGATTGAACTCAGGTCTCCCTCCCGCATTGCAGGCAGATTCTTTACCAGCTGAGCCAGGGAAGCCCATATATATATATATATATATATATATATATTTTTTTTTTTTTGTGGCTGTGCTGGGTCTTCATCGCTGCATGGGCTTTCTCTAGTTGCAGTGAGCAGGGGGTGGGGGACTACTCTTTGTTGCAAAGCACAGCCTTCTCACTGTGGTGGCTTCTCTTGTTACAGAGCATGGGTTCCAGGGTACGTGGGCTTCAGTAGTTTTCATTCCCGGACTCTAGAGCACAGGCTCCACAGTTGCGGCACATGGGCTTAGCTGCTCCATGGCATGTGGGATCTTCCCAGATCAGGGACTGGACCTGTGACTCCTCCACTGGCAGTCAATGTTTTACCACTGAGCCACTGGGAAGCCCACTGACCATCTGTCCTTTAACAGGTCTACAGCATCCACCTCTGCCTGGCTTCTGACAGTGATCTCCTGGTTCTCCTCCCTGGGACTACTCCTTCGAGAACTCTCCCTCCCATTTCCTGTCCCCTTGCTACAGGCATTCCAATGAACTCGCCCTTGACCCTTGCCTCTATTATCCAGTGCAGGTGGTGCTGCGCTTTCTGGGGACACCACCAGCCACGCATTGAGTCCATCCTGTCCCATCCTNGCCTGGCTTCTGACAGTGATCTCCTGGTTCTCCTCCCTGGGACTACTCCTTCGAGAACTCTCCCTCCCATTTCCTGTCCCCTTGCTACAGGCATTCCAATGAACTCGCCCTTGACCCTTGCCTCTATTATCCAGTGCAGGTGGTGCTGCGCTTTCTGGGGACACCACCAGCCACGCATTGAGTCCATCCTGTCCCATCCTTGCAGGGTACAGCTGGGCTGGCTCTGTCCGATGCAGCATCCCCAGAGCTGAGAACAATGCCTAGCCTGGAACTGGAGGTACTCTCTCAATATTCGCTCAATAAACCAATGAGTGACCTGCCATGTCACTTAGCTTCTCATCTTCCATCTTGAAACTACTCATCCCAAGGCCAGGCTGGGGCTCAGGGGCTGCAAGGCTCTCCTCCAGGTAAGAGGGAGAACGGCCAACCTCATCTGACCACAGCACATACAGGAAACGGTACTAGCTCTACGGCTGTCAGGGCAGACAGGGCTTCTGGTTTTGAGGCAGCTCTGACCTGTGAGTTCCAGGGGCTGAGGGTGTATCATGATACACCTACAACCCACTTGAACCTTCCCATGTGGGTCCCTTAGCATGACCCACAAGCAGGGAAGTTTGGTCCAGGCTAACCCTAAGTAACAACAAGGAAGAACCATTATAAGGATGTTCTTGGCTCGGTATCACTTTTTAAAAATCATTATTTCTGGCTGTGCTGGATCTTCGTTGCAGCCTGTGAGCTACTCTCTAGTTGTGATGCTGCTGCTTCTCATCGCGGAGGCTTCTCTTGTTGCGGAACACGGGCTTCAGTAATTGTGGCCCTTGGACTCTAGAACACAGTCTTGGCAGTGGTGGCATATGGACCCAGTTGCTCCGCAGCATGTGGAATCTTCCTGGACCAGGGATGGACTCATCTCTCCTGCACTGGCAGGCGGATTCTTAACCAGTGGACCACCGGGGACGTCCTGCTGTCACTTTTAAGGTCTGAGAAGTAACCCATCTGTCTGCATGGCTGCCTCTATTTCATTAGGATTCCAAGGTAGCACCCATTCTGAAAAGTCCCCTGAACCCTTATGTACAACGCTGTTCTTCACAGTTCCAAGGCAAATTCATCCTAGACAAGAGCAACTCTAAGCCAAACACTGTTTCTAAGGCCCTGCAACATCCTGAGGGATGTCAATGCCTTCACATTCAGCCACTTATACTAGTGCAAAGTAGGATGCAGCTGAGGTCCCAGAACATCATATTTAAACTTGGATCCAGCTGCTTAGCGACCGCATAATCCAGTACGGACACACTGTGAGTGTTGGGGGGAAATCAACACTTCGAAGAATACAAATCTGCCCATCTCTAGATCCTGGAAATTACACTGTTGGTCCATGAGAGTGTTAGCTACTGGGTCTAATTCTGTTGCTTCACAAAGACTACGGTTGGTATGGAGGAAAATATTCCAAGATCTAAAAAGCACTGGGTGTGCCAACTAAAGCACTTTGCCTTTTCCAGAAGATAAATTATGACGAATTTTCTGCCAGTTCAAGTTATTTTCCCAAAGCAGAGCGTCAAATAGCCTTGCTACCCTGACTTTAAGGAACCAAGGCAATTAAACCAAACAGCTATGAAGTGCCCTGACAGCTTCCCCCAACTTCACTTGATAAAGTGAGACACAGACGCACACTGACAGATAAGCACACACCTTCTTCAACTGTGAGACACAGCGCCAGTATGGAAATGTACATTGAGTCTGTGGGGTAGAAATCAACTCGGCAGCTCGGCACAGCAACAAAATAGCCCTATACGCGTCGACTGGCCTGACTGCCTTGTAAGGAATGATTGCTGATGACTAGAGTTCCTATTCAGCAGGCGAATAAGAGTAATGATAGCCAGGGCAGGCATTCCTCAGCTTGGCAGATACGGGAATTCTGTTAACAAGGCTAAAATGAGAGCTGAGGACTCTCTGAAGGCCACAGCGCTTCAAAGACCGTGGAGCTGGACGGACTGACTGGGGTTCCTCCTGCCAGCCTTCCTCCTCCAGTGCTTTCCGGAGGAAGCTGTAGTTTGGTCCGTGTCCTCAGAGCAGGGTGGTGATGCCTTAGGGATTACAAAGCTGCCTCATCTCGCAGGTGCATCCTGATACGGCCCCTCCCTTCAGGAATCCTGACTGGGCTGCACTCACCCCAGACCTTTCTCTGTGCAACTGTACTTTTGCTTTCAAACCACCTGCATCCTTTTTCACTTAAACTAGTCTTGCAGAGAACACAGCCTAAGATGATGGCATACCTCAGTCAATCCGACGTCGGCAGAGACCAAATTTGGGTCCTGCGGTCAAATCCTGGCTCAGCCATGGATTAGCTGTATGAATCCAGACAAGCTAACTTTTCTGGCAGTTTCCTCATCTGTAACATGGAGAAAACAGCAGTACCTTTCTCAAACTGTGGTCAAGAGCATTCAATAGTCTGAGGCTTGGTATGTACGTTATAAATAGCAGCTATTATTACTCTGTGCCTGTTCTGAGTGGAACTCTGTGCAGAAGCTATGAAAAAAGGCCCAACAGGGCTTCTGGGATGGCTCACTGGTAAAGAATCCACCTACCAATGCAGGAGACACAGGNTCAATAGTCTGAGGCTTGGTATGTACGTTATAAATAGCAGCTATTATTACTCTGTGCCTGTTCTGAGTGGAACTCTGTGCAGAAGCTATGAAAAAAGGCCCAACAGGGCTTCTGGGATGGCTCACTGGTAAAGAATCCACCTACCAATGCAGGAGACACAGGTTTGATCCCTGTTCTAGGAGGATCCCACATGCCACAGAGCAACTAAGCTCATGCGCCACTACTACTGAGACTGTGCTCAGTAGCCCTAACTACTGATCCCGTGTGCCCTTACAGCCCAGGCTCCACGAGAGAAGCCACCGTACTGAGCCGCGTGTACATCGCAACCAGGAGTAGCCCGCCCACTCGCCACAGCTAGAGAAAGCACTCGTACAGCAACAAAGAGCCAGCACAGCCATCAAAAAACAAATAAAATTATATATATATAAACCAAACACAGTATTTAGTATACGGACACAGGTACATTATATTTGAGTGGCTATGCCTGGGCAGCGGGAGGGTGGGCACACTCAGCCTTTTACCTCATATTCTTTGTAAGCGACGCCGGGACAGCCAGCTGTCCCCCAGATCTGTTCTTCTCATCTCCCACAGCGGGCAGCACGCTGCTACCAGCTTCCTCTGCATTTCCCAGCCTCCCTAGCAGCTGGTGTGGCCTGGATCAAATCCTCTGCCGTGAAGTGTATGCAGAAGTGATGGCATCTGAGCTTAGCCCAGGAAGCCTCCAGATAGCCTCCTCCACGCTTTCTTCCCTTTGTGCTATGCGCTCGGTCACTCAGCAGTGTCTGACTCTCGGTAACCCTACAGTCCAACAATTGACTGTAGCCTGACAGGGTCCTCTGTCCAGGGGATTTTCCAGACAAGAATACTGGAGTGGGCTGCCATTTCCTACTCCAGGGGATCTTCCTGAGCCAGGGATCAAACCTGCATCTCCAGTGTCTCTCACAAGGCAGGCGGATTCTTTACCAGAGCCACCCGGGAAGCCCCCTATTTACGGGGCTGGAAAGGCGATGACAACCCAGGTGAACTTAGAAACCGCGGGCTGAAGACGGCAAAACCACCATCAGCCTGGGAGCTCAGGATGCCCACGTGGAACATCAGTCCCACCCGACCATTTCACTGGAAACACCCCCAACCCCTCCCCAGCCCCCGAGAACAGCTAGGAAAGACACTTCTGTTGTTTGAACCGCTGTGCTTTCAGTCTGTTTGTGAGAACAATTCAGCCTACCCAAAAGAATAATACAGTACCCATCTATGAAATTTGGACTTTAAAACAGATGTAATGTTTTGTTGTTTAGAAACTATTTTGATGGATTCGCAACTTTTTTAAAAAGATGCACATGAAGAGAGTATCTTAATCCCTCTCCACAGTCTTCATACCTCCCACTCTCTAATTCACACTGCACACTAGGACTGACCTCCTCAAACACATCACCATGCTGTATCAATCTCACACTGTGAATCTGCAATGGCAGACCATAACCCACAGATAAAATGATATATACATGCCTTCACTCAGGCAGCCAGTATTTACCAAACACCTACTCTGTGCTGGACACCCAGTATGGGGAATACTATAGCAAACAATACCAACCTGGTCCCTGCCTCATGGGATATAATCAGAGTGGGGATTTAGAGCAGGAAAAATCACACACAGTGAGATAAATAAGTGCTCTGATGGGAGAAGCACAGCTGTGCTGCAGCACCCACAAGGCCAACAAGTCCATCCAAACGGCAAGGACTTCAGCACTGCAGGAACAGCTTTCAGAATCCAACCCAGACCCACTTTTCCAATTTGCCCTCCTAGTGTATCCTCTGCCCTCCTCCAGTTTTATGGAACTTCCATGCCCTTTCTGAATGAACCATGTCCTTCCACTCATCCATGCTGGATGCTTTTCCCCAGAGCCTGGAAGCCTCTCCCATCCTTTCTCTCAAAATACTAATTATCCTCAAGGCTCACCTCAAATGTCACCTCTTCAGCAAAATCAACCTCAATCCCAAGTCAGATTTAATCATCCTCTTCCTTGCTTCCTACCAGCACCTGGTTTCTATATTAGGTATGTCATTCTGGCTTGTAGTTAGCTTTTATTATTAACTCTCTGCCCATCCCAACTGACCACGCAGTGAGACGCTATGTCTTGGTCATTTGTCTGGGACACTCTTATTGCCACAGTGGGCATTCAAGAAATGCTGTATATACGGATGGATGAGACACAGGCCATGGAAGTGAAAACCTGAAGCTGAGTGTGTTCTGCTGTGATCGTGATAGGTAGACTCATTTAGAGAAGCTTTATGGAGGAAGCAGTTTTAAGGGGGAAAGGAAATAGGTAAGAGGGAAGAAGAAGGAGACACTTTCCCAGGTCATGAGAAATGGAAAGGCCAGAGGTTTACATACATCCAACGCGAAGGGTAGCAAACAAGTTCCTTAGAATGAGAGTCCCTACTGAGAAGTAGCAGGGGAGAGAATACAAGGAGCAGAACATCCTCAGAAAAAAATCATAAGGGATCGTGGAATTAAGGTGGTACCTCCAAAAACAATCCGAAGAGAGGCCAGTGGGAAAAGTCAGGAAGATGTCAGATCTGTGTGGGGAGCTGTCAGAAGTGGGGCTAGGACAGTAGCTTTAGATAAGGAAGAAGAGAAGGTGTTGGAGTCTGCACTATGGGGAAAGCGACAGAGTTGAGAGACAGAGTGAATGTGGAGGTCAAAGAGAGCGAGAGTAAGATTATGCCCAGGTTGCAATACAAGAGGAAAGATGATCTAGCTTATCAACATACTGGGTGGCAGGAATCAGTACAGCGTCAAGTATCACAGGTAGGGCATCTGGGAGGTCAAACTGAAGCCACACCAAGTGAGATTCGGTACGGCTGAGTTATCACATAAACATGAAGTTCAATACCTGTTAGGGGACAAGGCGTTGACTGGTGACACCAGAGACATTCCCGGTGCACAGGTGACATGAGACATCCAGCCAGGCAGGGTGCACCTTATACCTCGAAGCCGGGCTTTCCCCACTTCTGTTTGTGCTTTTGTTAGTCTTTTTGCCCTTCCTCTCTTTTCCTCTTACCAACGTTACTCAAAGACAATCTTTTCAAATTTCTACCTGGCCCCACCCACTTAACTAGTGCAAGGGTTGAGAATCACACAACTCTAGGGAGGGTCACTGGCACAGGCAGAAAGTGACAGCAGCTCCTAGAGCTGGGCAGTGCACAATCAGTGCAACCAGTGGCCGTGGCCCTGCCTGACCCAGACACATCAGCCAGTTATGCAACGGGTGTGGACCATCACCAGCAGTGTGCAACAGAGGGAAAACTTACAAGGGTCCCGGAGTGAAAGGAAGAGAATAAAAGCACTAGGACCTGAGAGCACAGAACAGATGCCACAAAATCAAGTGAAAGACGTGCAAGCTTTCTGCACCTGGTGGCATCTAAAGCAATGTGGTGGCTGGGTGAGCTCTCTTAGGGGGGAAGTTCCAGAAAACCCCTCAGAGGGGAAGGAAGAAAACACAGTAGCAGCCAGAAAGGCTGCCCCCACCAGCGGCAGGAGTTACAGGGGTGGGGACAGCGTGAGACCCCCTGCCAGGCTGGGAGTGGCAATGGAAGGCCTCCACTGGGACCCTCTGACCATAAGTGCAGTGTAGTCACTTAGCCTTGTGTGCAGCTGGGGCCTGGCTAGGATAGGCACCACACACTGTGTGGCTTTATAAAATATTCAGTTCTGCCATCTCCAGGGGTGAGGAAGAAAATCCCCGTGCAGGTCACAGGATTCCTTCTCTTCTGGTAGACACTGACTAAATGCTTCAAGTACAGCTTTGAAGAGTCAGCCTCACCTGATCCACGGTGGGCACTTAATAAGCAGATGATTTCTGTGGCCGATAACCACCTGGTTATACTAATATAACCACATTATACGAGGTGAAGATGGTGTCTGTGTGTATGGAAGATGGGGGCGGGGGGTGAACATCAAAGATTCCTTGGGTTGGGTGGAGGGCGCTGGGTCAAATGATCAGGAGGCACCGAGGTTTAGAGAGTGTACAAGACAGGGGACAGCAAGGTAGAAAAGTAACAGGTAGGAAAAGTTGAAGAAGCCAAGGCACCCAGGTCTTTGTGTGCAAATANAGCCTGGCAGGCTACAGTCCATAGATTTGCAAAGAGTCAGATAATACTTAGAAACTAAACAACAACAAAAGGTTATATATGTTTTAACATGCTAAAAAAATTTTTTTTAATTTATTTTTGTCACCAAGCCTTTCTTCATGCTATTCACCCACCCAGCAGTTCTTTTGCATTTCCCATCCCATGGAATCCTCTAGAATTTCTCTGGGAAATCTTTCAGTTTAATTCAATCAGCCTTAAATGCAAGCCTCATGTTAGGCCTTGAGAGATGCTGAAGCTACAGAGAAGAGTAAGACCTAACCCCTCCAGAAGCTCAAATCTTTCCCTTTCTTAACTACCTACAGTGCTTAACATTTGAAGCACACGTTCTGGCACTCGGTCACATTCAGTTTAGCCCATGCTATGCACTGAATGTTCTGTGTCCTCCAACCAAATTCATATATTGAAGCCCTAATCTCCAAAGGTATTTGGAGGTGGGGACTTCGGGGAGTAATTAAGTTCAGAGGATGGCGCCCTCATGCATGGGATTAGTGCCCCAGCCTAGATCTGATAGATAGAGTGCCTGATGAACTATGGAATGAGGTTCGTGACATTGTACAGAAGACAGGGATCAAGACCATCCCCATGGAAAAGAAATGCAAAAAGGCAAAATGGCTGTCTGGGGAGGCCTTACAAATAGCTGTGAAAAGAAGAGAAGCAAAACGCAAAGGAGAAAAGTAAAGATATAAGCATCTGAATGCAGAGTTCCAAAGAATAGCAACAAGAGATGAGAAAGCCTTCTTCAGCGATCAATGCAAAGAAATAGAGGAAAAGAACAGAATGGGAAAGACTAGAGATCTCTTCAAGAAAATTAGAGATACCAAGGGAACATTTCATGCAAAGATGGGCTCGATAAAGGACAGAAATGGTATGGATCTAACAGAAGCAGAAGATATTAAGA
>SJYA01000564.1:0-100831 GCA_006410615.1 Neotragus moschatus | reverse complement strand
TCCAGTACTTTGGCCACCTCATGCGAAGAGCTGACTTCTTGGAAAAGACTCTGATGCTAGGAGGGATTGGGGGCAGGAGGAGAAGGGGACGACAGAGGATGAGATGGCTGGATGGCATCACCGACTTGATGGACGTGAGTCTGAGTGAACTCCGGGAGTTGGTGATGGACAGGGAGGCCTGGCGTGCTGCGATTCATGAGGTCGCAGAGTCGGATATGACTGAGCGATTGAACTGAACTGAACTGAAGTAGAGACGTGAGAGGCATTATACCTATATCTATGCTGCATGAGGGTACAACAAGAAGGCATTTGTCTGCAAACCAGGAGAGGGCCCTCACCGGGTACTGAATGGACCAGCATCTTGATCTTGGACTTCACAACCTCCAGAAGTGGGAGACATACTGTCTGTTGTTTAAACCACCCAGTTCATGATATTTGTTATATCAGCTCAAGCTGACAGCAAACACAGTGCTCCCATCTCTGTCTAACAGTGGAAGAGAGAGACTGTCGTATGCTCGTTTTATGTCTCACTTCACTGTAGAGTCGATGTTTGCTAAAAACTTTTGTTTAACAAAGTGCAAGTCAGGAAGTGTGCCTGGCACATGATAGGTCTTCAGTAAATATTTGTGGAGTGAATTAATGCCACTTACTGGGCTCGAGCCTGGGGAAACAGGTAGATATAACCGTTCCTGCCCTTGAGGTGCTTACAGTCTGTGCATCCTGACTCAGTAGGTGTGACAGCACTGCCAGCTGTGACGCAAGGGAGTGGCCAGTCCTGAGGACGCTCGTCCAAAAACGCTCAGTGGGGATGACTGTGAGCCGAGTCTTGAACGACCAGCAGCTCTGCGGTGGACGGATGAGCCAGCAATAGCCATTGTGTATTCAGTGTGAAAAGGATTCTTCTCTCCTCCCTTCCCCACACCCAGATGTTATTAAATTAATGGGGCATCTTACAGTCATTGAAACAGCAGTAGTTAGTTGATATAGAAAGAAGAAATAAGACTGTCCAGGCAGGGCCAGAACAATGAGGACAAAAGTGGATGGTTTCTTGGTAGTGGGTAGTCAACTGTGTCATGTCATGAGAGTCAGCCCTAGATAACCGTTTATGTAGCAGAAAATGAGGCTAAATTAATCACTACAGGTGCTTGGACATAGCACCACACCCTTTGCACAGCCCTGACTACCAGAGGATGGAATATGTTTCCAGCTAAAGTAACATAGCACCTGAAACCAACACAATGTGTTAAGTCATAACTCTGGAATCTGATGATGCTTTCATTATAAAAGGCTTTTATTAATATGTTCCAGAGTCAGCAACCCGTGTATAGGCAAGGCTTTTGCCCCAACCAATTGTTCTCCGTTTGTTTAGTCTGTAGGCTTGCCTGGGGCAGGAAGGCTCACTCTTCAGTAACTCTGATCCACACCCATCCCCAAGGAGGGGAGTCCCGCCTCTGTAGGTTTCCTGCCAGATCCCAGAGACCCTCAGAGGCTCAGGTTACAACAGCCAACCGTTACAGTCTCTTGATTACAGGGATCTGTCTGCGGGGCATTGCCCCTGCAAACCTCTGAGGGTCCTACATTCTCACTTGTAACAGGTTTTCCTGCTGAGATCAGTAAAATCACCTTACTGGTTAAAGGTGAACATGCAAATGTCAAAAGGTCCCAATGAATGAATTTGCCAGATTATCCTGAGTCACCCAGTCCCTGTGTGTTACCTGTGCTGCTTCCATCAGCCCATTCTCTCTCTCTCCTTCCCTCACTTTCTCTCTGCCTCTCTCTCTTTCTCTACGGATGACCCTGATGCTACTTTAGCAGAATGGCCAGCAAAAGAATATGTCCTACAGCAACATTTCATTCCACTAATCATTTTCACTACGTTTCCTTTGTATTGGTTCCAGGTGTCTCTTTCTCCTATTGAAGTTAAACACGGGGATTACTGATCAAAAAGAACTTTAAGATTTAATCACAGAATAGGAGAATGGAATTAAGAGTTAAAAGGTAGGGGTTGGGGAGACGAAGCCTTCATTTCCTGATGAGTGAAAGTCATTCAGTGAGGCCATGAGGGAAGTTGTGGAATGCCCATCTGAAAACTTTCAAAACCGGAAAGGGGCCTTATCTGCCTGGAATGGGTTAAGTATGGTCCTGCCAAAGGCTGTGCTCTGTGACCTCTGGCCTCAAAGACCAAAATGAGAGATAACAGAGAAAGTGTCCTTAGATGTCTACAACTGGCCCTGATTGCAGACCAGGAGTGACTTCCAAGCATTTACTCCTTCAGCGACGCTGGGGTGAAAGTGTGAGGAGAAAAATAAGAAAATGGAATGAGACAAGGCTTTCGCAATAAAAGCTTTCTACAAAAGTGAGGCATTTTTACTATATTAAGAGTATGCATAGCCCTTGCCCTAGAGGAGTTTATAATCTAGTTTAATGTATCAAAAGACCTGGAATGCTGTAAAGGAAGGGGGAGAAGATTGATGCCAAAAGAGCAAAGGAAATTGAAGAGAAAGTGGAGAGAGAGGCACCAGTTATTGTGTGTAGTTTCGTGCCAATATGCTATCATCCGGGCTGAAAACACCTCCAACAATGAATAGAGACAGCAGAGTCCATTACAGGAAGGAAGTGTGGCCACATCACAGAAGCTGGAAATAGCTAGAGGGGGCTTAGGGATGTTGGAGGACATACTTTACCAAGTTAAAGCTGCCAAGCATGATGGTACCCAAAGGTGCCCACCTGGCCTGATCTTGTGCCCTGGTCCCAAGATGGTATTCAGGGAAGGGGCTTTCTGCCTTTACTGGAAGGCGCTTTACCCTTTTCTTCACACAGAAGCATGAGTTAGGGTAATGGGGAGCTGGTCAAGGGGTGAGGGGGTCTCCGTTCCTCCATCAGACTTTCTCACCCACCTTGAGCTCTGCTTGAAGGTTCAAATGGAAAAATGCCTTAAGTTCTAGGCACTATGTTTCAAAAACATTTGCAAAGTAAAATGCAATCAGAGTAGAGCTGGTACCTAAAATACAAGATACCTGGTTGAATTTGAGTTTCAGATAAATAGGAAATACTTTTTCAGTGTAAATACATCCCAGATATTACATGAAGCATACTTATACTGAAAATGTATTCCTTATTTATCTGAAACACAAATTCAGTTGGACATCCCACATTTGTATTTGCTAAGTCTGGCAACCCTCATCCAGAGAGGAGTTGCCTTATATGGAAATAGGCTCTTATGGAAGACTTGGAGAAGGCAACAGGGAGCTCTGAGTAGTTATCTTTGGATTATGTGGAAGTTTTGCCTTTCAAAGGAGGAATAGACTTGGTTCGGGTGTTGAGTCATTGGGTAAAAATTGCTTAGAGACTGAACTGGGATCATTTGTCATTAGCAGTTAGTCATCGGTGATGAGGGGAGCTTTATTATTTGGTGTTATCCTCTTCTCTCTGAAAACCGATCAGTGAAAAGTTACATGCCTACCTGTAAGGGGGGCTATGAGGGGATTACTGTACTGGGTGGGGACCCAAACAAGCTGCCTTGGAAGGAAGTCCTCAAGAGTGTGTGATTTATCTAAATCCAGCCAACTGTCTTTTCTAGTTCCTCTTCCAAAGTTAAGTCTTTGTCCCTGCTGTTTCCTTTTCTTGAGCTTCCACCCCTTAGGGCTGGGCTGGTGTGTGCACTTGGAGTTAGAGAACAGAGCAAAGTCTGTGGAAGCTTTGCACTAAACTAGGTCCTGGTAGCTCAGAGGGTAAAGAGTCTGCCTGCAATGCAGGAGACCTGGGTTCAATCCCTGGGTCAGGAAGAGCCTCTGAAAAAGGAAATGGCAACCCACTCCAGTATTCTTGCCTGGAAAACCACATGGACAGAGGAGCCTGAGGGGCTATAGTCCATGGGGTCACAAAGAGTCGGTCACAACTGAACAACTCAGACAACAATGAGGATTACTACCCCTGCTACCTACCTACTCTATGTGGGGACTCGGATTAGTGATTTTAAAACCAAGCCACCATTTTGATAGACATCTTCCCATTTTCATCCACTTCGTAGCTCACAGTCACATTCTGCAAGTCATTTAGTAGAGAGGTACTTTTTTGGGTAACTTTGTCTCTCCTGGAAGGTGCGTGGGGAGTGGCATCTTGACAGCAAACCACTTCAGGGACACTTTACTGAATGGCTTTTCTTTCCCTGTGGCAGAAGCCTTCGGGGTCCCTGCTTCAATATGTCTTTTGGTGGCCTAAAATTGCTACATCCACGCTTTATGACATAAAGCCTAGCTCACCCATTTGCCTCTGAGTTGAAAGAATAGGAAGTTACTTTCCGAGGAAAATCTTGGCCGCCTGCCCACGGAAACTGTGGAGGTCTGCATCCCAGTCACAGTGGGCATCTGGGGCTGGCCCCAGCATTTCGCAAGAGGATGGCAGACCCGCCCCAGGTGGGCTCATGGATGGCTGGAGCAGGTGCTTTTGTGCTTAACCAGCCACCTGGACCAGCCAACATCCAGAGTATGATTTCAGACTTTCTTCTGCCCGATACTTTTAAGAACTCAGCTGCATGAATCAATATTTCCAGAAGATTGCCCAACAGGAATGTGGTCTATATGTTCCTTTAGGTATCCTGAGAACCTACCCCTGAATTATGAATTAAGTAGACCATCAGCGAGTGTGACACCGGCTGCTGCTGCTGCTGCTAAGTCGCTTCAGTCGCGTCCGACTCTGTGCGACCCCAAGGACAGCAGCCCACCAGGCTCCCCTGTCCTTGGGACTCTCCAGGCAAGAACCCTGGAGTGGGTTGCCATTTCCTTCTCCAATGCAGGAAAGTGAAAAGAGAAAGTGAAGTCGCTCAGTCGTGTCCGCCTCTTCGTAACCCCAGAGACTGCAGCCCACCAGGCTCCTCCATCCAGGGGATTCTCCAGGCAAGAGTACTGGAGTGGGGTGCCATTGCCTTCTCCAGTGTGACACCTGGCTCTATCTTAATATCACCCCCATAGAGTTGCTCTTACTGAACGGCAGTTTCGTCACGATGCCATCAGTCTGTACTGAGGGACGTCCTAAGGAACAGCCCTAAGGACAGGTTTACAGACGCACTTCATCACTTCCGGCAGCAGCCTCTCTACTTAGGACCCATGGAGAAATTTTACCGTGGTCTCAGTGCTACAAAGACTTGTGCTGTATCTCAGCAATTGGTTTCTTTCTACCTTGTTGTTGTTCAGTTGCTCAGTCGTGTCTGACTCTTTGCAACCCCATGGACTATAGCACGCCAGGCTTCCCTGTCCTTCACCACCTCCCAGAGCTTGCTCAAATTCATGTCCACTGAGTCAGTGATGCCATCCAGCCATCTCATCCTCTGTCATCCCTTTCTCCTCCTGCCCTCCATCTTTCCCTTATGGACTTTGTAACTGTTGTAACTGGCAGTTTTCCTTTTCATGATAGTGGTCAGAAAGCTTATGGTCCAATCTGTGGCCTTCCTCTAGCAGACAGGAATAGGACTTCCCGCATGAATTTTGAATTGCCTCACTTTCAGCTCCTGCTTATCGCACCACTANCCATCTTTCCCTTATGGACTTTGTAACTGTTGTAACTGGCAGTTTTCCTTTTCATGATAGTGGTCAGAAAGCTTATGGTCCAATCTGTGGCCTTCCTCTAGCAGACAGGAATAGGACTTCCCGCATGAATTTTGAATTGCCTCACTTTCAGCTCCTGCTTATCGCACCACTATAATTGGCAAGGGCAAGGAACTCCCTTTCCTTCATTTTACCTTTTTTCATTTCTCTTATTATGTTCAGGTAGGGGCACAACATAGGACGTGGTTTTCTATTCTCCCTACTGTAAAATTCTATTCCACACCTCCTGCTCTTCAAGACACATTCTAACTCCTCATTTGCAGATTAAATACAATGAGGTAATAATCACAAGGAATGAACTCTGCTTCCAGGGAAAGGCTGGCTAGTGATTTGCCTGTGTCAGCTGCCCTTCAACTGGAGGACTGGTGGGATGAGGAGGGCACTGCGACCCATCAGAGTCTCGGGAGCTCCTGAGAAAGGACACCGTTTTCAGGAGCAGCTGGCAGTGGCCTCTCCTCTGCTAACCCTTGAAAAGTGCACTGTTGCTTTGTCTGCCCTGATTAGCAAATCTTAGAATGAACTTGCCCTCCCCAAGCACACAAGGGTTGGAGGGTTGGAGTGGTCTGAGAGCGTCCTGGGCAGATGGATGGTAGTTGACCCCAGACTGTATGCAGACAACAGCTCAAGCTCACTTGTGCCGGGCCAGCCAGCCCCTGATCTCCTCCGCGGCGTCTCATTTCTCAGTGTTGCTGCCCTGTCCCAGCCCTCACTCTCACACTGCAGCACATGGCCACCCCTTTAGGTTAAAATGGAGATGTGGACTTGGGTGTGAGTGGCTGATTTGGGAAGTGCTCTCAGAAAGCAGCGCTGAGGGAGCAGGGGGGCAAGTCAGGGAAGGAGAGAGAGAAAATCAAGAGTGTGTTCTTCGAGGAGGCCCGGCTGCGGGCCCTCTGTTTCCCTTGTGCCTCAGAACCATCCTCTGGGGGACAGAAGGCTCAAGCACTGACCCTCTGATCCTCATGTCTTGACAGCTGAGACGCCTCTGCAGCTTCTGAGCCTGAGTCCTGATGCAGGCAGGTGGGCAGATGCAGGCGTGCTTGGGCTGGGCCACTGGCAGCATGCACTGAACTGCCCCACGTGGCTGTGTGGAGACCACGAGGGGCCCAGCGCTGTGCCTGGGCCTCCTGCTATGGCCGCGGCCCTCCCTGTCCCCCCAGGTTGCTGTCCCCTGCCCGCCCGTGCCCTGTGCCTCTCTCTAGCTGTGTATCTGAGTGTGTCTTACAGTTGCACAGCTGTCCTGTCTTTACCTCTGTCCCCCCCGCCAGAGTGAGAAAAGAAGCTGTGTTCTACTCACCCAGCACCGGTGTTTGACACTTGGTAGGCCTGTTTAGTAAAGGCTTCCGCTCCAACTAGAGCTGGTGTAACTTTATCCCCTATCTACTGGAACGCGACGTAAAAATTTTATTTGAAGGAAAAATAATCCAAAACCACGATCTACTCTAACCCTCTCCTTTTACAGACGAGGCATTTGAGGCCCAGAGAGCCTAAGTAACTTGTTCAGGATTACACCATGTATTAAAGTGATTATGGAATATTAAAATGACTTCACAAAATACGCCAAATGCAGACAAGGGAGCCGGCTGGAGTTACAATGTGAGTTATTAGCACTTCCGATGGAGGGTATGACCACCTCTGTGCTGGGTTTCCAGGAGGAAATTGTTTAAAATAAATTAACTTGGAAAGTTCTTGAGCTCTGATTAAAGAGGTGAATGGCTGGAATGAGGCTCTCTCCTCGAGGAGAAGAAATTCATCCTCGGTAAACACATTTTCAGGTAACGTACCAAGGACTTTGAGTCGGGAGGAACTCATTTAGCATTTTCTTCCTCCACCCTGTTCATCTCACAGCGGCAGCATAGGGAAAATGTTGTGTTTGTTTTTAATTTAAAAAATGAGATGTGGACGGTACTACCATTTGAATAAATTGGAGAAGCTTTCTGTCAGCCCTCCCCTTTGCCTGAACATCCTTTCTCCTTCAAGACCACACCTCTGCCGCCATCTCGGGTACGTGTGTGACATACAGAATGCCAGGCATGGTCAAAGATTATGATGAAAACCAAGAAAAATAAGAATTTGGTCACTTCTCACTGCAGGCTGGGCTTCCCCGAAGAATCTGACTGCAATGCAGGAGACACAGGAGACTCAAGTCCAAGCCCTGGGTTGGGAAGATCTTCTGGAGAAGGAAATGGCAACCCACTCCAGTATTCTTGCCAGGAAAACCCCATGGACAGAGGAGCCTCAAGGGCCACACTCTGTGGGGTCGCAAAGAATCCGACAGGACTGAGCACACAAACTCAGGCACTGCATGCTAGTATAAGAAAGAGGAAGGAGTGAAACTTTATATTTTGTGGGGAGAGAATGGGAGTTGTCATGAGAACTCATTCCTGACAAATGAGAATGTTAGGACTTATTTGAACAGCCCTGCTTGTACTACACTTTTCTTTATTTGCCCAGACATGGGTCAACATTACTCTAGAAAAGAGGGGCTGGTGTAGCATTTCCATGGTCTAAATTACAGTGACAAAAAAAGGAACTTGGTGGGTGTACGGCAGACACCTGCTCCTCATCCGTGTGGTCCCTTCTTAGCAGTTTTCTTCCGATACTCATCTGAGCCAGAAGCACCGGAAATCAAACAAGAAAGAAAGAAGTGGTGATGGGTTTTTCCAGGTGATGTAGGAACCAAATTGGAGTCACACAGCACAGATGAACACTCACCCTCTGCCTCTTAGAAAAGCTCTCTGACCTGACACAAATTAGGTAACCTCCCTGGGTCTTTCTCCACATCTGTAAGGTGGGGACAAAAATAATATTGTTTGGGGCATAACTGAGAAAGCATAAATAACATTTCCATGGTAGAAACTGTTGGTTTGTCGCTCAACAGTGAGTGCCCCCACCCCCACCAGAGCGGACACCCAGCTCGCCACCAAAATGTACGTCACATTCCACAGTGTGGAGTTATCACTGGCTCTCCCACCAGGGACTATATTTCTAGCTCCCTTTCCAGGTGTTTAGGTAGTGAGTGAGTATGAGCAGAAACTCCACATGTAACTTTGAGGGGAGCAGTTGAAGTAATTCTGTGGGTTCTTTACAGTCTCTTTCCCTCATCTGCTAGATGGAAGCAGACACCTAAAGTGTCAGGGCCACAAGATGGGGAGGAAATAAGAGTCCCTGAACCTCCCCATGGAGGAAAGCTGCCTGCAACCAGGAACATCTGTATTGTCCTGCCAGGCTAGGTAGGAATTAGCTTTGAAGGTGTTTAGTCCCTGAAATTCAAGGGCTCACTTGTTACAGCTGCTACAGTTACCATAAGTAATGCAGCTCCCTACCTCTTTTTCTAATAGAACCTCACTGTTGCTAAGGGGCCCAACCACTTCTACTGAACCATATACCTCAAGGGAGACTGCCTCCATCCCCTCAGGTCTGATAGGTAATTCCTGGTTGCTCTATAACAGATCTCCAGAGCTCCAAGGTTAAGCTTCATAATTCCATTCCCTTGTCAGTGATTGGTTTAGGGATGAAAGTGAAAGTGAAGTCGCTCAGTCGTGTCCACTCTTTAGGACCCCATGGACTGTAGCCTACCAAGCCCCTCCCTCCATGGGATTTTCCAGGCAAGAGTACTGAAGTGGGTTGCCATTTCCTCCTCCAGGGGATCTTCCCGACCCAGGGATTGAACCCAGGTCTCCTGCATTATAGGCAGACGCTTTACCTTCTGAGCCACCAAGGAAGCATAAACATGAACAAAATCTGGTCAATGAGAGGTGAGGGGAGGTCTTCTGAAGGGGAGCTGTTCTTGGAAACGTTTTCTTTTTCTTCTATTAATATAGCTATTTTAGCTTCTCATTACGGGGTTTTTTGGTTTGTTTTGTTTGATTTTCATTTTCTTATTATTTTTAAGATTTAGTGAGATGACATATAATAAAATTGACTAATTTAAATACACAGTTTGATGAGTTTTTGCAGATCTAGACAGTCATATAACCACAGCCACCACAGCCATTATAAAAATTATTTCTTCTCCCAGAAATTTCACCTGCTCCTTTGAGGTCAGTCTCCTTCCTCTGCACCCTGGTTGCTGGCAACCACTCATCTGCTTTCTATCACTATAGTTTTATATTTTCTAAAATGCCATATAAATTGAATCATACAGCTATAGTCTTACATGTCTGGATTCTTTCACATAGCATAATACTTTTGAGATTCATCCATGTTATTATATGTGTCAGCAGTCCATCTTTTTTTTTAATTGCTGAGCAGTATTCCATTATAGATATAACACAGTTTGTTATACACTCGTCAGCTGATGCACACTTATGTTCTTTTCNAAATTGAATCATACAGCTATAGTCTTACATGTCTGGATTCTTTCACATAGCATAATACTTTTGAGATTCATCCATGTTATTATATGTGTCAGCAGTCCATCTTTTTTTTTAATTGCTGAGCAGTATTCCATTATAGATATAACACAGTTTGTTATACACTCGTCAGCTGATGCACACTTATGTTCTTTTCAGTTTTCTTGTCTATTATGAACACAGTTACTATGAACATTTGCAAGCGTTTATGTCGACATTTTTTTTTCTTTTGGGAAAATAACTAAGAGTGATATTATTAGATCACATGTTAGGTTTATGTTTAAATTTATAAGGCACTCCCAAACTGTTTTCCAGATAACATTTTAAAATATATTATTTGGCATTTTTACCTGAAACATATGAGAGTTTCAGTTCTTCTACACTCTTGCCAACACTTGGTTTTGTCAGGAATTTTTAACTTAAGCTGTCCTAGTGAGTCTGTAGTAGAATTACAAGGTGGTTTTAGTCTGTATATCTCTAGAGACTAATCATGTGAAGTAGCTTTTCATGTGTTTACTTGCCATCTGAATTTTTAAAATATGGCTGTTTCTCTTCTTATGAATAACTTCTAGAATTTCATTGTTTTTGAAAACAAGTCCTTTATCAGCTACATGGTTTGCAGACATTTTTTCCAGATTCATATTTGCATGGTATATCTTTTTCACCTTTTGCCTTTGCCTATCTGTGACTTTTTATTTAAAATGCAATTTTAACAGATGGTGTCTAGTTGGATTTTGCCTTTTTAACCTGTTCTGAATCTCTCTGCCTTGTAATTGAACTGTTTGAAACATTTACATGTAATGTAATTTCAGTATGGTTGAGTTTAATTCTACCATCCTGATGTTTTCTATTCATCTCATATGGTCTTTTTTTTTTTTTCTGCCTTTATTTGAGTTTTGTTTTGTTTTTATGTATTCTGTTTCATCTCTTCTTTTGGTTTTTAGGTATACCTCTTTGGTATTCTTTTTAAAATTGGTTTCTGTGTTTACAGTCTGCATGTTTAACTTGTCACAGTCTACCTCATGTTGTTATAAGAAGTTACAAACTACTTCCATTTTCCTTTCTCCTCCCTTGTGCTATTACTTTCATTAGCTTTTTCTACCTTTCTTATAAATCTCAGACTACATTATTATTATTTTGTGGCTAGACAGTCAGTTACCTTTTAAAGTAGTCTTAAAATAAGGAAAAATGTCTCTCATTAATCCACATGCTTACATTCTAGAGCTCTTAATTCCCTTGTGTGGTTCCCAATTTCTATCTAGTATTGTTTTCCCTCCACTAAAAACGACCTTAACATTTCTTATGTGTGTTCTACTGCAGATGATAAATTCTCCAGCTTTTGTTTGCCTGAAAATGTCTTTATTTTGTCTTCATTTTATGAAGGACACTATTTCCCCTGGATGTAGAATTTTAGATTGTAAGTTTTTCTTGCAGTACTTTAAAGATGTCATTCATTGTCTTCTGGTTTGCAGCGTTTTTGACAAGAAGTCAGCCCTGTCAGCCTTATTTTTGTTTTTTTTTGTTTTTTGTACACAATATATCTCTTTCTGTGGCTACCTTAAAGAGTTCCTCTTTACCATTGGTTTTCAATAATTTTTTTTAAAGAATTTTAAAAATACGTATTATATCTTTATTTTTGGCTGCATTGGGTCTTCATTGCTATGTATGGCCTTTCTCTAGTTGCAGAGAAAGGGGGCTACTGTCTAGTTGTGGGACATGGGCTTCTGTTTTCAGTGGCTTATCTTGTTTCAGAGCATGGGCTGTAGGGCACTCGGGCTTCAGTAGCTGTGGCACACAGACTTGGTTGCCCTCATGGCATGTGGGATCTTCCTGGACCAGGGATTGAACCCATGTCCACTGCATTGCAAGGCAGATTCATAACCACTGGACAACCAGGGGAGCCATCAATAATTTTATTATGATGTGTTTGGCTGAGATTTTCCTTATATTTATCTTCTCTTGAGTTTATTAAAATTTTAAGACCCGTGGCTTATAGTTTTCATTAAAATTTAAAAAATTGGGCCACTATTTTTTCAAATATATTTTTTGACCAAAATGCCCTTTTTGTGTTTCCGAACTCCAGTTCGGAATGTATGTTAGTCACAATATTATCCCAAAGGCCACTGTGACTCTGCTCATTGTTTGAAAAACATCTTTCTGTCTGTGCTTCAATTTGGATAGATTTTACTGCTATGTCATCAAGTTCATTGATCTTTTCTTTTGTGATATTGATTATGCTGGTAAGTCCAATCAGCAAATTTTTCATTTCAGATATTTGTATTTTCAGCTCTAGAAGTTTCTTTATTTTTGTAGTTTCCATTTATGTCTTCATTATCTTCATGTTTTACTTTGAAATCTCCAATATATTTATAATAACTGTTTAAATTTTTTTTTTTTTTTGGCTGAACCACACAGCTTGCAGGATCTTAGTTCTCTGATCAGGGATTGAACCTGGGCTACAGCAATGAAAGAGTCTTAGCCACTGGACTGCCAAGGAATTCCCTTAAATTTCTTTTTTTGAAAATTTCACCATGATCTCATTTTTAATGTTTCTGCTGATTTTCTTCTGGTTAGGAGACACATTGCTCTGCTTCTTAGATGTTAGGCAATGTGAACGTTATATTCTAGATTTTGTTATCTTCCCTAAAAGAGTGATAGGCTTTATATGGGCAGGCGGTTAAGTTACCTGCAGATAAGCTTGATTTTTTAAAAACTATTTAAATTATTTTAATTCTTAGAAGTAATATATGCTTATTATACAAAAGCTAGAAGTCTAAAAAGTATAAAAAAGAAAATAAAAACAACGGAGAATATAATCATCCACCTATAACCNGGGTTGCAAAAAGTCAGACATGATTGAACGACTTTAACTTCACTATCTCACTACATGTCATAGCCATCCTAGTAGGTAGTGAGTACCAAGCCCACTTTACAGATGCAGAACTTGAGGCTGAGAGAAAAGCAGTTCTCAAGCTTGCAGATTTAATCCAACCTCTGGCTTCTCTGACTTCAAACTTACACTGCTATTTAGTCTTTCTTATACTGGTTTTTAAGTCCCTAAACTTAATCTAGACCATAGATCTTTTCATTAAAAGGAGAAAACTGATCAATGAAAAAAAAGTACCATTCAAGATGGGAAACCAGGACACCCACATGTTAGCTCAGTCAGGAGAGAGAAAGCTCTAGTCTAGTCCTGGATCCTAAATTCCCCTGCCTGCGATTTCTGAGGATAAAGTTTGAGTGCTTTCTGCTAAGTCAGGACAGCTGGCCCAATCAGAATAAAGACCACCTGAAGCAGACAAGCATCTGGGAATCTGAGTTAGGTCCCCAGCAGCAAAAGATCCAGATGTGCAACAAGGCTGAAACAGCAACCAGGGAGTATTGTCAGGGCCACCCAACCTGAAGGAAGTTTTCAAGTCAGAGTCAGGGATACAGGAGGTGGGAAACACAAGTTGCTGGGAAAAGCCCAGAGTCCCATGTCATAGCCCTGCTATCAGGAAACCGAATGATGCTTGTTTAGAGATGCTGGACAGAGGGAAAGAGCCACAGCCGTTAAAGCTTACTCTGTTTGTGCTAAGAATGCCAAAGTGATAGTTTTAAAACTTTGAGAGATAGAAAAAGGGACTGCATTCTGGTGGATACAGAGTAAATCCTCTAGAAAACTCTTTATAAGTCACTTAGTATAAGTGAAGTTTCTGAGAGCTGCTATCAGCAGAGAGAGAGAGAAATGTATATACATATATGAGAGAGAGAGAGAGAAAGGTGGAGAAACTCATGAGCAGGCCAGAAGATGAGCCATACTGACGCAGGGCAGCAAGCCCAGAGCTGGGGTCCAGCGGGTCAACTGCACAGGATCCAGTCGATCCAGTAGATCTTTGCAGAAAGATCCTTCTGCAATGACTGACTGTAGGCAGACTCAAGATGAGAATGGGCATGAGGCTGAAACACACATTTCTGTCCCTAACTAGTGCCTTTCCCAAATAGGTTGGGCAGTAAATCGGCATGAGTCATCAAGGCAATGAAAACACGCCACCAACAGAANTTGCAGAAAGATCCTTCTGCAATGACTGACTGTAGGCAGACTCAAGATGAGAATGGGCATGAGGCTGAAACACACATTTCTGTCCCTAACTAGTGCCTTTCCCAAATAGGTTGGGCAGTAAATCGGCATGAGTCATCAAGGCAATGAAAACACGCCACCAACAGAAAGGAGGGTACCTGGAGGAATGGAGGGAGTATGTGCATGTGTGTGTGTGTGTGTGTGTGTGTGTGTGTGTGTGTTGTAAAGCCAAGAGGCAGAAGGAAGGGGACTCATCTTTCTCCCCAATGCCAAGAAGTCTGAAAATGACAATAATTTGGGTAGAACTGCCTTCAGAAGTGGGGAGGAGACAAGAGACATCTAAGGCATGACAGATTGAGTAAAAAGAGCAATAAAAATTGCATTAGCTATGGAGGAGAACAAGGAAAAATGAAAACAGCGAATTCGCTGGTGGGGGAGGGTGGGACGGTGGATGCTTTTTAAAAAAATCTGTTATTTCAATACATAGCTTTTAAAAACTGACATCCTGTGTTTGAGAGTCAGGATTTCATCTGAATAGTCCTAAATCCCTGTCCTGGAGTTTAACTTGCTGCCCCAGGGGCTGGTAGCACTTTAAACTGATCCTGAGAACAAAGAAGGGAGATTTTGCCATATTTTAATGGCCTCCAGCTGCTGGGCCAGCCCCTCCCAGGCCTTAGCCCTGACCACACCCTCAGAGCACTCTGCTTTTGGGCAGTCTGCGCTCCCTGAGGTTTGGCTATGGCGGGAGTTAGATCGGCTCCCTGGAAAATGTTACTGCCCATGTCACTGGTTGCAGAAAGCATTCTGCCTTTGGCATGAGGACCCTTGCTGGCTTTAATTTCTTAGGCTCTCCCATAGGGAGGGGAGGGATGGGGAGGAGGGGAGCTCTCTTCTCGGCAACTGCAGTGTGGATAGGGAGACTTGCTGGAAGGCCTGTGCTGGTTGATCAATGAAAGCCTGACACTCTCCTTGCTATGTAGTCCTTCCAGCCTGGGTAAAACGATGTGACATGTAGCCTGTCATCCAGCTCCACCTTCGTGGCAGCTCACAGGGGACGTTCAGCAAGCTAACCCATTTTACAAATCACCAGGTTTGAAGGTCTCTCCCTCTTAAGCCCAGCAAGGAGAACCTGGATGCTTAAAATCGCCTATGTCCTGTATTGATTGAAATTTTAAACTTTAAACAAAACACTGTGAAGGTTTCTCAAAAAATTAAAAATGATCATACCATCCAGCAATTCCACTTCTAGATATATTCCCCAAAGAGTTGAAAGCAGGTGCTCACACAGATGTTTGTGCCTCAGCAGTCACAGCTTTATTATTCACAATAGTGAAAAGGCACAAGTAACCCACATGTCCATAACCAGGTGGGTGGGTAACAAAACCTGGTACATAGAGACGATGGAATATTACTCAGCCTTAAAAAGGGAGGGAAAACCTGACATAGACTGCAACATCAGTGAACCTTGAAAATATTATGCTCAGTAAAAGAAGACAACGCAAAAGGACAAACAGGATCCTCCTTACGTGTGGTACCTGGAGTAGTCAAAGTGACAGAGAGAGAAGAATGGTGGTTGCCAGGGGCAGTAGGGAATGGAGAGTTAATGAAGACATCAGCTGTGCTGATGAAAAGGTTCTAGACGTGGATATTGGTGCTGATTGCCCAACAATGTGAATGTGCTTAATGCCATGGAATTGTCTGCTTAAATGGTTCAGATGGCAAACTTCTGTATATTTGACTACAAAAATGAAATGCAATGCATTAAGTAATTCAGTTATTCACTTAGTTAATGAGCATTTATGGGGAGCTCATATGCCAGTGTTGTATTACTAGACAGAATACAAAAAGAGAGTCAAAAATGTTACTGCTCTCAGAGAGGTCACCATTCAAGATGCCAAATACAGTCTAGCCAAACTAGACTCATTTCCTTCCTAGACACTGTCAAGGAAATCCATAGATAGAAATACATTTTTTTGCCAGACCTTTTTAACAAAGTCTTTCCAAGTCCTAGTCCTCTCTACCTAGTCCCTTTCTCCCCTATACTTACGCACACCTGTATGCCTTTACAAACCCTTATAACATCATCGTGTAATCACTGGCCAGTGTATTTTTCTCTTCTAGACTCTGATCTCCCTGATTCATCCCGCCCCGTAACACCAGAAATGCTCTATTCATGTATCAGAGAATGGGGGATGAGCCTTGCTACTCCAAATGCGGTCTGAGAACCAGCTGTGTCAGCATCCCTTGGAAGCTTATTAGCAATGCAGGCTCTGAGACCCCACGCAGAACTATTTAATCCAAATTTGCATTTTTATAGGTGCCCCAGATGATCTGATTGGATTCCCTGAGGGCTCAGATGTAGAGTCTGCCTGCAATTCAGGAGACTCGGCTTCGATCCCTGGGTCAGGAAGATCTCCTGAAGAAGGAAATAGCAATCCACTCCAGTATTCTTGCCTGGAAAATCCCATGGGCGGAGGAGCCTGGCAGGTTACAGTCCATGGGATCACAAAGAGTCAGGCATGACTTTCACTTTCAGGTGATCTGCGCAGTACATTCCAATTTGAGCAGCCTGGGGGAGGGGGGTAGAGGTTAACATAGGTGGGTGGGGAGCGTGTACTTGGGTGTGTGTGTTCATACACACTTTTTTGTAGGATCTGACCACCCCGCTTCGGAGACCCTAATTGGTAGCCTCTGGAAGCATCCTCTCTAATTATTCAACTCATCTCTAGATAGATTAACCACAGCTTCCTTCCCAAACAGTGACTGAACAGAACTTAAGCAAGAAGTAGAAGAAAATGAGCCATAATACAGAGGATTCCAGCCTGCCCGTGTGAGGCTCCATTCAGCACAATGGAACAGTAACTACTTCCTCACGTTAAATCTTAATACCACAGCAAAGTTGACATAGTAAAATCCCTCGCCCAGTAAACATTTCTGCTTTCCGGCTGACTGTTTATTTCTTTCAAGGAAGAATTTCAAAGAGTCACACGGTTGTAAAGGTAAAATTTTAAGCTTCTACTTTAATACCTCCATTTCACAGGAGAGCAAACTGAAGACCAAGTGGCCCCTAGGATCAAGGCTAGACTGAAGCCATGAGCAGCAACTTGTTATTTTTGAAATATTTGTTCAACACTTATCTGGTATTCCATGGATAAACTGATCTTCTATTAATAAAAATCACGTACAGAAATGGATCCTATTGTTAATTTATATCTACTAGCCGAAACAGAGTCTTTGTACCAAAAAAACCCTGGTAAAATATTTTCCCCGTTTTTGATGTTCTTATTCTCACTTCTATTTTCTTTTATAATTTTCTAAGCATGACAGCTTCATCATGGGAATATGAAAGGGTTTGCAATTTAAATAAAAAGGATTAGATTACCTGATCTTAGTAAGTGGCACTATTTGCCCCTGTTCAGGTTCAGGATTCATCTAATTGTGACTGCTAACTTCAGATATGGTTGCATCAGGCACGTGTATGTGGCACTTCTGTGTGTAATCCACAGAGGTAGGTCAATTTGGCGGAGTGGGTTTTTTTGTCTTTTTTTAAAAAATTTAAGTGTAGTTTATTAACAGTGTTGTGTTAGTTTCTGATATAAAGTGATTCAGTTACATATATATTTATTTATGTACATTCCTTTTTATATTATTTTCCATTATGGCTTATCATAGGATTTTGAATAAAGTTCCCTGTGCTACACAGTAGTACTTTGTTGTTTATCTGTTTCAACAGATTGTTTTTAAATTTACTACTCAAGGGTGTTGTGTGTTTTGAGGAGACAGACCAATAGTCACATGACTTAAGGGGAAATCTAAATTAAGTGGCAATCGTTCCAATTTATAATAGCAGTGTTCTGTTACCCTGGGCAGTTCCTTGGCTGGATCTTATTAATCCAGCTCTGACTGAAACCTAGGCATCTGGGCATATCTGGAAGATTAAAGGCACAGGCTTCCAGGAGACTATTTGCATGAAGGGCCAAGAAAGGCTGTGGAAGAAAGGATTACTGGAAAAAGAGGCATCCTGATAAGTCAGACCCACAAACTTGCCTCAGCACCTCCCATTTTCTAGTGGCAGCTCCATTTGCCCTAAGGACCTTCGGAATATTCCCTGGCTTCTCCCGCTTCCTCTCCTGATCCAGAAGGCGGCTCTGGCACTGAGGAGTACTGAGCTCAGTGCTCTTCACTACAGGTACCAGGAGCAGGTCGCCCATCAGGGGACCCGTGGAGACCAGAGGAGAGGAGGAGCATGAGGATGTCACGTGGGACCTGGAAGGACTTGCTGATGGGCACAGGCGAGCCTTCTCAGGGTACCCAGAGTAGGACCAGAGAGCCAGCTATAGCACTATTAGGGTCAGTCTGTGTATTTCCTATGCTCTCTTGTTCTGATGGAAGAAACAATAAACCAGGAATCAGGACCTCTGCTTTTTCCTATTCAGGTGAACACTGGCATTTGGTGATCTCTCTGATCCTCACTTTCCTCTTTTGTAAAACAGGACTCTAATAATTGCCTAATCCCTTTCCAAGAATATTGAGTTTCCTGTGATATAAAGGACTTAAAGGACTTCCCTGGTGGTCCAGTGGTTAAGAATCTGCCTGCCAGTGCAGGAGACATGGGTTTGATCCCTGGTCTGGGAAAATTCCACGTGCTGCAGGGCAACTGAATCCACTGACCCTGTGACCACACCTACTAAGCCTGCTTCCTAGAGCCCACAAGCTGCAACTACTGAAGCCACACGCCCTAGAGCCTGTGCTCCACAACAAGGGAAGCCACCACAATGAGAAGCTCATGCCCCGCAACTGGAAAGGAGCCCCCACTCACTGCAATGACAGAACGCCCGTCACAGCAGCCAAGACCCAGCACAGTCATTAAAAAAAAAAAAAAAAAAAAACACCTGAAAGTGTTTTGCTAACTATAAACAAAAGTAAGGTATTAACCAGAAGAAAGTCAACGCCCAAGGATAGGGCCCAAGAGAGAAGGCTGTGGACTAAGATGAGAGGCACCTAGGAACCCAGAGTTAGAGATTTTACATTTGTGCTAAACGAACAAAGAAATACTAATGCCAGCTAGATCGCTAACACCAGCTGCTTGGCAGAGGAGCTGACTGTGAATGGTGCCCCTGGAATTGTGTGACACGGAGCTCAGCTTCTTTGGGCCCCCACAACTCCTTGTGTTGCATTAAAACTTGATTATGTGTTTGAATCACCTGCACTAGACTTGATTTTATTTGACTGTCAGCAGAGGTACTTTTTGGGGGGAAGAAGCTGAGGAAGAATTACGAGCAATGGGCAAAATCTCTGAGTGGACATGCCTATCTGCACATTATCCTGGGTGGTGGCCGAAAAAAGCTTAACCCAAGATCTCGCAGAGCCGCATGTCACATCCTGTCTAGAAGAGGGCTTTCCCAGGCAGGCGGGAGGCTCTCTCAACATTCCGAAGTCATTGCCATTATGTCATAGTCTCGGGTTCTTTGAAAGACAGGAAACATACAGGGAAGTACAGGTTGGAGCACGCACTGCTCCAACAGGCTCTGGGCCACACAAACCAAAGTAGTGACCGGAATGGTAGAAAACCTTCAGGAAGAAGTTAAAGTGGCCTTGGTTACGTTAGAAATCACTGTTAGCCTCACCAGTGGATCCTATCACAATGGAAAATGTGGGTGTTCTTTCAGGTTAGGAAGGGTATCCTTTCTTTGGGAAGGAATACTACAGAATGCTGTGCTAATCACATTTGGACAAAAAGTATTGCAGACATTTCCGTGTTCCACACAGAAAGCCTCAGCGGTGAAACCAGAAAATGCAGTCTTGGCAGAAACCGCTGGGGTTCCTGGAAACCCATTCAGTGCAGACACCTGGGGCCAGATCCCTGGAGCAAAAGAGGTATTCCCTTCTTATCCTGGCCAGTGACAGCTGCTTTGTGGTCCACTGCCCAGGGTATAAATGGTTCAGTTGTCAATCAAACAACCTTCAATCAGTTGTCAAGCTCTAAATTTCTATAAGTCTGACATCAAATTCTTCGTTTGTGACTAAGTATCCAAGGGTCTATCCCTGACTCTATGGAAGTTATAGGGTCTCTTCTTCCCATCCCCCATTCTCCCAAGAGCTTATCGGCTTGAAAAACCAGTGAATAAAACTAAAGAGCATTCACATCTATTTAACATCTTCTGTTAAAGCCTTCCAAGCAAATGACTTTTCCAGATAACTTAAACTTAACTTCATTAAGTGCCAGAGATTTCTTTGAATTTGTTTTGATGGAAATCTTTTCAAAATGTATCATACAGCTCTCTATTTTCTTTTCTTTTCTTTTTTTTTAAAATTAAGACTGGGGAGATTTATTAATCTTTTCAGGAACTCTGATACAAAGCACAGTAAAAGGCTACAGATCAGTAAATAAACATCATGGTTTTGGGCTCTTTCACAACTGCTGCTACGGCCGTAAGAGCAAAACACCCTTTTTCATCACTTTGAACGGGGGAATACAAATAGCAAATAAAAAGCGTTAGTCACTTCTCTGATTTAAAAGTTTAATAAAGCTTTAAGTGTTTGCTGGTTTAAATACTACCTATCTAAAAAAATAATAATTAAAAAAATTTTAACATGAGATTTATATAGAAAGTGACTTGATTTTGAAGGCAGTGCAGTTGGTAACTATGCCATAAGAAACTTACCCTCCAGATTTATGAATAAGTAAAGTAATAGATTGTATTATAGGCCAAGTCACATAAATTTATGTTATTAGCATATCTTTAAATTTATAAATGAACAAAACTGTATATATATATATTAGCTTTGTTCTCCAAAATAATAGGCAACTCATTAGCCAAAGACACCATAGTGTACAAAACAAAAAGGAACATCTGTATAGACTAATGCTCTTATTCCCTCTGTGATTGGGTTAGGTGGTCTACATTTTGACCAAATAATAAATACAGTGTATTCTATTATTTTCATTCTATTTTTCACTTTTGTCTTCAGCAGCAAATTCTGGCATTTAAGACATGACATTAAAGAGTTTAAGAACAGTGGGTGTTATTTACAATTTTCCTAAATCTAAAAACTAGAAGATGGTCAAAGAGGCTTAAAAATCTGTATCACCACGCACCCCCATATATGTGTAAATTCACTGCCATAAAAAGTCTTGAATTCTACCTCTATTTTCTTAAAGCTATGGCACTGAACATGGTGTAGTCTTTATTTTTTTAGTGGAAACAAGTCTTTATTAAGTAACTTTTGACATCAGAAAAATAAAACTCTTGCAGTTCTCTTTATAGCAAATATATCATATCAGTGCTTTGGCTATCTTAAAAGCCCTTTACCATAAAATATTTGGTTTTAAAGTTTACTCAAATAGAATGCATAATCCCTATGACTCCCCTACATATACATAACAAAAGAGGGCAGTAAAATTAGTAAATACTATTCTGATGCTGGGAAGGACTGGGGGCAGGAAGAGAAGGGGACGACAGAGGATGAGATGGCTGGATGGCATCACCGACTCGATGGACGATGGACATAAGTTTGAGTGAACTCCGGGAGATGGTGATGGACAGGGAGGCCTGGTGTGCTGCGATTCATGGGGTCGCAGAGACTCGACTGAGCGACTGAACTGAACTGAAACTGTATCAGTAATTTATCATTCTCAGTTTGTGGTTTTTAGAAACAGTACAATCACCTAACACATGTCCATTCCTTGGCTTATTAGTCGCAGTGTACAGTGCAACAAAATACAAAATACATACTTGGTGAACATCCGTTTTATCTACAAGACAGCGGCTAAAGATTAGGTTTCAATACTGACATTTAACTCTCCTACAAGCAATTAGCATTACCTCAGAAATGTAGCCTTTCTTTAAGTTACTATTCATTTGCAACCATTTGTTCAACAGATGTTTTGTACGTGGCTAGTATTGATTATACCCTCCTAATTCCTGGGAATACAATACACTGTACATAAATCCTGTCCTCTAAGCGCTTTCAGGCGATGGAGAAGATAGAGAAGTTAATAAGCAGTTGCTGTACAGCAAGCTACTACCCTGATAGGGTACAGCGAGAGGAGGGCTTTGATCTCGAGGTCAGGAAAGGCTTCCAAAGGCCATTGCGAGTGGAAACGGAAGTACCCACGGAACTTAGTCGAAGCAGGAATGAAGCACTGAAGGGCATCTTTCAAGAAGCTGCTGCTGCTGCTGCTGCTGCTGCTAAGTCGCGTCAGTCGTGTCCGACTCTTCGCGACCCCGTAGACGGCAGCTCACCAGGCTCCCCCGTCCCTGGGATTCTCCAGGCAAGAACACTAGAGTGGGTTGCCGTTTCCTTCTCCAATGCATGAAAGTGAAAAGTCAACTCTGAAAGTGAAGTCCGACTCTGTGACGCTATGGACAGCAGCCCACCAGGCTCCTCTATCCATAGGTCTCTCCAGGCAAGAGTACTGGAGTGGGTTGCCATTTCCTTCTCCATCGTTCAGGAAGAGAGAACTGCAGAAGCAAATGCCAGACGTACTGTGAAGTTTGAGGGAAAACGCAGAGAAGACCAAGGGGGTGGGGGTGGGGGCATGCAGTAGGGGGGATGTGCTGTGATGAAACCACAGGGCATCTAGTGCAGAGAAGGCTCGAGTCTGGAAACATGAGCAGAACCAGGACACCGAGAGCTTCCGATGTCTTTGGATACCAGTTGGATCTTCATCTTCTTTTCAGTCTGCGCACAGCACAGCTTGACTTATCAGCAAACAAACGTTAATTGCCACCTACCAAATGCCAGGTGTTGACAACAATAATTGCTAACCATGAGTGCTTACTATATGCCAGACATGTCTCTATGCACTTTTGAAGGTTGCCTTTTTTAATCCTCAGGAAATGGGCATTACCCCCAGGGGATTTCCCTGGTGGCACAGTGGATAACAATTCACCTGCCAATGCTGGGAACCCAAGTTTGATCCCTGGTCTGGAGAGATTCCACACGCCAAGGGACAGCTAAGCCTGTGTGCCACACCTACTGACCCTGCATGCCTAGAGCCTGTGCTCTGCAACAAGAGAAGCCCCCACAATGAGAAGTCTGTGCACAGCAATAGCACCCACTCACCACAGCTAAAGAAAGCCTGTGCAAAGCAATGAAGACCCAGAGGAGCCAAAAATAAACAAATAAATAAAAATTAAAAAAAAAAATACTGTGCCCATTCTACAGATGAGAAAATTAAGATTCCAAGAATTTAGGCAGCTTCCTTATAGCTACCCTGTTCATCTGGCCCATGCCATAGTAGGTGCCACAGATAATGAAGACATATCTAGGCAGATTTTTGTAAAAGTGCATTGCATCTTTTTTACAATCTCTACCATCATTTCTGCCTTACTCTTTGGATCAAAGCAGTCCCAAAGACTCTCCCAAGTAAAGGGGATTTTGATCTCACCACCGGATGGGAGGAGAACAAATGTCACATTGTCAGAGGAGCGTGAAGGGTAGGAGATATTTTGGCTCCCATGTTTGGAAAATGCAGTCTGCCTGGGAGTACCTTGGGAAAAGGTCCACAGATGGAAGGGCTTGACCCACTGCCTGGCCAGGCACATCGTGCAGGGCACAAACTATAGAAACCCATGCAGCAACCTCAGGCCCATCAGTTTTGTTTTGGAAGACCCTGACCTGGGTGAATCACCAAGGGAGGGAGTGTTTTCTGAATCTCAATACTGAACCACCTGGGATCATTTTTATCTTATGTTGCCAAGGTCTTATTAGCAAGACTGGTGTGGCTAGGTGCACAGATAGAAATACCCAGTGATGTGAAGGTCTCCAGTCTACCAAGCAGTGGGGGAAGCTGCAAGTGAGGGGCGGCTATTTGGGGGTGGGGTGGGGGCAGACAGTGGGCAGTAGTTGTAGTGTTTGTCCCTGAGAGTTGATGATACCTAAGTCACCACCTCTCCCCAGTAGGTTGTATTTCATTAATTTGAACATAGTAGTTACCCTTCCAGAGCCTATTTGGGAAAGAGTATCTGGAAAAGACTGGAATTGCTGGTAGTACAGTGGATGGAGGCTCAATATATCCAGGTAAGCATTGTGTCAGCTGCTGATTTCTAGCCAAGATAAAAAAGCAAGAAATTGTAAATACACACATACACACACACACACACCCAGGACTCATTGGATGGCTGAATCTGTTTTATTATAGCGAGTGGTCAGAGAAGTAAAATAGTGGAACAGAAGCTCAGATAGGTAAATTGCAGAGGTTCCTAAACATCAGGAACATCCTAGTACATCAAGATATATCCTAGTATCTTCTTACCTAGACCAGTCATTTCCAAACAGTTTTGATCATACCATCCAATAATATGACATTTTTTTGAGCACCCCTTGTTGAAATGAATACTCATCGTGGATATACTAATAAATGGTGTACATTATGCAACCTTTCCAAGAAGAGAATTAAACCAGAGGCCAGATAATTATTAAAGATAATCCTAATTATCTCTATTAAAATTTTTTTTTCTAATTAATTTTTTCTGTATCCCAACAGATGAGCACACACACTTAATGTTAGAGGCCACTGGCTCAGACAATGGGAAAGCTTTGAAGGGTCTTGATCCTAGAAGAGACAAGGTCAAGGTGGCACAGGAGGAAATCTAGGCTGATGGTGCTTATTATCTCTAGACCTCGCTGGGCCCTAGCCCTTGCCATGGTTTTGTTACCAAAGAGAATCTATTATTCAAGTGTGAACTCACCTGGCTCCCTGCTGGCTTTCCTCATCTCTCTCCTTTCCCAGCTCTTCAGGGTTGGAATACTCATTGCATTGTTCAAGCCACTGAACACACTGCATGGAGATCTATAGACCTGCAACATATCAAATACAGGAAAATCATGTCTCATTCTGTCAAAGTTTTTTCCTTGATCCAGCCTGAAAAGATACCCGGTCTGTCTTCCTTTGCTACCGTGTGCTACAGTTTCTCTCATCACCAAGGTCTTGATAGCTCCCTTTCTCTGGCGGCTTGTGTTGGAACCTTGTGAATCACCCAGTGGGCCAATACTGCTGTTCTGCGTAGGCGAATGTCTGATAATATTGTGTAATATGAGTTCAGCAGTGTGAATACGCACAGCTGTCGAATGTTCATCCTCTCGGCAGGCTTTAAAACACAAGCACCAGTTAGTCCTAAAGTTAAGCTTTGGGATATCTGCTCCTCTTGTTTGTCAATATCCCCAAGGCTAGGGGTTGGTTGGAGTCCATGGGCTTACACTTTCCAACCAGTCATGGAAAGCCTGTCTGCCTGCCCTCTTTCATCACTGCTACCTTTTGGAGGATGTGGTTATTTATTTATTCATTTTTACTGGCTGATGTTGGGAACCCAGGTTTAACTGGTTTTTCAAAGTTTCTTAGGGAGGTGGGCTTAACGTGGGTGGCAGTGAATAAGCCACAGCCTTACTGTGGTTCTAGGACCAGACTAGGGTGAGGCAAGTGAGGTGCCCAGGGTACTGAGCTTTAGGAGGTATCAGTCTTAGCATCACCCACATGCAGGGCTGGCACCTGAGACAGATGCCTCTTCAAATCTTGCCTTGCTCTTGGAGTCCCTTTCCTCTCCAGAATGACTGTTTTTGTTCACTGTTCAGTGACTAAGTCATGTCTAACTCTTTGAGACTCCAGGGACTGCAGGACGCCAGGCTTCTCTGTCCTTCACCATCTCCTGGAGCTTGCTCAAACTCATGTCCATCAAGTTGGTGATGCCATACAACCATCTCATCCTCTGTCACCCCCCCTCCTTCTCCTTTCAATCTTTCCCAGCATCAGGGTCTTTTCCAATGAGTTGGCTCTTTGCATCAGGTGGCCAAAGTATTGGAGCTGCGGCTAGACTGACTTAGTGCCCAGGATAGAGCTGCTGAGATGTGAGGAGATGGATAATTTTATTTGCCAGGGTTTAAGCTGAATCCCATCTGGTCTAAGTATACACCAGACTCTGAGGTTTTAGTCCAGAGGGACTGAACCCAGATGGAGTTGGGAATGTAGCCCATGGTGATTCAGAGTTTTGAGTCTCTGAGGCTAGGAAAAATGAAATCGCAGAGATTGGGGGAGGAGAAATAATTCATGTCTCTTGTATACACACACGTCATTGTGTCCTGTGGTAAGTGGCTGGTGGCAGTTCCTTTGCTTCTGGGGAGCATTTGAGTCATTCACCTGCATCCTGCTGGCTTAAGGAGCCCTGGCCTTTTAAGCTCTGACCAGTGGACCATCTGTTACTGAGTTAAAAATGTTACTTCTGCAAATTGGCTGCTCTCTCTGCTTGGTTTCTAGCACATTGGCACCAATAGTTTGAGCGTAATTCCGTTTGCTCTTTCATTCCTTCCAGGTCCTCAGTAAAGAATAGCATCTCATGAAATCCTTCCAGCTCACACACTTTTAACCTTTGAGTCAACTTTGATGGTTGGTCAAAGGCTATCAGAATGGCTCCAAATGCACAGATTAAGCAGCTCTTCACCGAATAGTTGAAGTATCCAAGAAAAGGACAAAAACGGAAGCAAAGATTGTCTGCTTTGCTTTGTTTCCTTCTTTTGAAATGGGGACAAGCTGGAAACACTCTAAATACCCAAAACAAGGAACTGGCTAAGTCAATTATGGTGCAGCAACTTGAGGGAATGCTATACAGCAATTAAAATAAGTAAGAAAATGACCTATGACAATATCTTTATAATGTTAACACTTAAATCCAGGATACAGAACTATATGTTCACTGTATGAAATAAGTGAGTGCATAAAATTGCTTGCATGGGTGTGGTGACTTGTTTTTCTCATTTGAACATGCTTTTAACGATGTTATCTATATAATGATATTGGTGTCCGAAAAATTTCTGAGTACTTTGAAAAAAGGGAAGACGATCTGATGAAGACTAGGGATTGGTGTCATGCAGTGAATGTCCAGACCCCAGTGTGACAGGCTGGAGTGTGGGCTCTGGTTTGTTCTTTTTCTTTTTGTTTATTTAATGAATTTATTTGGCTGCACCAGGTCTTAGTTGAGGCATAAGGGGTCTTAGTTCCCTGACCAGGGATTGAACCCAGGTCCCCTGCATTGGGAGCATGGAGTCTTAGCCACTGGACCACCAGGGAAGTTTCTGGGCTCTGGCTTCTACCTGTCTGAGTTGAGATCTGATTTTGCCACTTTGTCGAAACATGACCTTGAGCATATTCTTATCTCACCTGTCAAACAGAGCTAAGAATGGTGTCTGTTACATAGGCTATTACAAGTTGCTGTGAGTTAGTGTATGTAGAGTGCTTAGAAAAATTCCTGGCCCAGAGTGAGCACTCAGCAAATATTAGCGCTCGTGATTATACTGTGGATGCAAGAAACATCAGCCTGGGCAGAAGGCTTAAGTCGGAGGAATTTCTCTGGCTTGACCATGACCCATTCTCATAGGTCTTCTCTGACTTTTTTCCAGGACGATTCATGAGTATTTGGAAAGAGAGGGGATTCTGGCTGCCTCAGCTGGTTGGCAAAAAGGAAGCCTCCCCACTGCCCCTGGCTACCACTTGTGCTGAGTCCTGCTGCCCACCGTGGAGAGGCTGGCTATCCCTTCCAAGGACAGAGAAGCACCTGCTGCTGAAGCTGCAGGGCTGGCGGTCAGGGTGGCAGCTACTGCAGACGCCCCAGCTGGGGCCATCTCCTGTGGATGCCCAGAGTCACATGCTGGCCGCCCCCTGTGAGTCTCCTGTGTGTGCCGCCACCTTGTCCTGGGGAGAGCATGGCTGTCACTTCTCATGTGTGTGCAGCCCACTCACCCTCAGTCCTTGGGATGGGGACAGGTCTGAGTGACAACACTGCTACTCTTCGCCCTGCCCCTCCTTCCACCGCTGAGTCAGTGATGAGCCACAGACGGTGTGGGGCTGACTCTCCCCTTGTTCCCAGGAGGCCCCACCTGTCTTCTTGCCAGCCGCCTCACTCTTCCCAGCAGGACAAGCCCAGACCTGACCGTATCCTCATGGGAGTATAGTTCTGGTCCAGCTGGGACCACGTGCAGCATGACACCGGACTGACATCCAAAATGGAGAAAACATCTGGATGCAGGAATGAGGAACAGGTGCCCAGACAGACCAAGGGCAGGGATGGTCAATGTGGGAAGCGAGTGACTGAGGCTGCTGCTGACTGGACACGAAGGGTGAGGAGAGGAGGAAGGACGAGAGGCAGCTGCTGAAAAGGAACAAGGGAGGTCCCCAGCAGATGCTGAAAAAAAAACAAACCTCAAGCTCATTTGCACACATCGGCTTCAATCTCCCCAGAGTATCTTCCTCAATCCTTACCTCTCCACAAGCCACCCCCCCCCCCAGCCACCCAGATTCTTTTCTGGCTTCTAATCTCCACAAAAGAAGAGTGTCTGAGGTTGGGGGAGGGCAGGGGCTGTTCCCTAGTGTGACTGTCTTACACACTTTGTGCTAGAGACAGACCTACTATTCAAGTAATGCTTTCTTTCCCCGTCACCAGAGTGGGATTAGAAATGGGGACAAATTTCCTTACTAAAGGGGAGGGGGTATGGTTGAGGAAAGCTGGATGTTGTAAAAAGGGAAGAAGAGACAACAGTAAAAAGCCCTGGTGGAAATAAAGTGCTCCACCAGTCCTGTATCCATTAAAGCAATAACATCGTTCCCTGGCAGGTTTATCACTCCCTTACAGCTCCTCAGCGTGGGAGCTGTGGCTCTTTTTAAAAATGAGAACGGAGTTGTGAGCTGCTGCTCCAGTGTGGAAGGGCAGGTCTCCTTGTGTCTCCCCTTCAGTGATCCTCCCTCACCACCACCCCCAACCTTGGACTTCTCCCAGCCTCTAGGACCATCACTAAAATTCATTTCACTCTTTAATTAGATTTCATGGAGTAAGGGATTGGGAGGGGTGCTGGGAAAGGCATTCATATGACCTCTTTCTGTAGAGAGGGGTAATGCTGTTGATAGGGGAGGTGGGACAATGGTTGCCATGGAGACATATTCCCAGACATACAGACACACACTCATTTAAATGCCTTTTTTTTTTTTCCAGCGGGGAAGGATCCGGTGCCCTATTTTTAGTGTCAGATTTCAGCAAAACAATTCACTTTCATTTCATCACACACACACTGCTGGGTTTTAAAGTAGGTCACATTTTCTAACCATATCAAGAGCTCAGATCTGTCTTGCTCAAGAAGTGCAAGGTTCCACTGAAGATTTTACTGATTGAGACGGAGATCTCAGACTTGCCTTGATACAGTTTCCTTTCATCTCTATTTGACAGGCATTAGAATAGGCAGAATGAAGAGCTGTAGGTAAATTTACATTTTAAAGACTAATACAAAACGTCTAAGCAGTGATGATGGTAAGGGGAGGCATAGAAATTAAAAACGACAAACTGGTCTGTTATTCTGTTATCAGATTATCACTGATAATTATAAAAAATATTCCTTGAGTGCCAATCTACACAGCCCATTGGGGAAGAAATAAGTCCTGACTGGTACCTGTCCAACGTAAATCTTTAATCTTTATTCCAGCTTGACAGGGTAGGCTAGAATATGTGAATCCAGAGTTTGGGGTTTTATTTCTGCTCCATGCCAAATTGCAGTTTTTAAGTGTTTTCCTCTGCATTTCTTTTTTTTTTTTTCTTCTCTGCATTTCTTGTTTCGTGCTCTTTGCCAAATTTCACAGCCCCTTGGTGACCAGAATACCCTATTGACTGGAATGAACAGGACATTCCCCAGCAGAATTAGCCTGAAGCAAGACTGTGAACTGGCCCAGAATTTCCGGTCACCCTAAACTCACCCACTTCCCCAGATGGTGTCAGTGCCTCCTCTTCCTTGGGTTTGGTGCTTTCCGAGGTGGCAATAAATCTAGAGTAATTTAGGAAGGATTACCCTCTCTTTCCTTGAAACTTGTTTTATATCGAGTCCTTTTGTTTCTAATGGGGGAGTTATTTTTACACTGGCAGAGAATGCTGGCTTCCCTTTCATAGCACAGAGTGGGAAACTGCCTGTGTGTAGAATCAAAGGGTACCCTGTGGTCCACAGTCTTCAAAATATAATAGCCTGATAGAAAAAGGAAGACTGAAATGGAATCACCATGACAGAATACTAACAGTGTTATCCCAAGTAGAGAGAGATCGGTTGACTAATTTCTTCCTGCCTAACTTTTTGTATTTTCTAAACTTCATTGAGCATACACTGCCTTATTAATCAGGAAGTAATAAAAAAATGATAAACTCAGGCACTGGCTTCAGCACCCCAGGCTATGCGGTCAGCTATGCCAGGACCCAGTCTTGCCCACCAGTGGGCCTGCAGACTTAGCACCATACAAAAGCTGGCAGCCAACAGTGCCAGGGGTCAGCCCCACCCACCAGCACGCTCACAGCAGTCAGTCCTGCCACCATAGCAGGGCACATGCACCCCACATATGGGCTATCCCTAAAGCATATAGTTCTGGTGACCAGAAGGGAGTGTGCTTCTAGACCTCACAGAACATCTACCTAAAGCCACTTCTCTAAGCTTCAGGGCTTCCCAGGTGGATCAGTGGTAAAGAATCCACCTGCCAAAGCAGGAGATGCAAGAGATACAGGTTTGATCCCTGGGTTGGGAAGATCCTCTGGGGTAGGAATTGGCAACCCACTCCAGTATTCTTGCCTGGGAGAGCCCACGGACAGAGGAGCCTGTCCATGGGAGCCAGTCCATTGGGTGGCAAAGAGTCAGACATAACTAAGCACGCAAGCACACAGAAGCAGCAAGATCAGAAAATGTAACCAACCTACATTATACATACAAATAAACATAGAGTATTAGGCAAAGTGAGGTGACAAGAGGATACGCTCCAGACGAACGAATAAGATAAACCTCCAGAAACAGAACTAAGTAAGACAGAAATAAGCAATCTACCTGATAAAGAGTTCAAGGCAACGATCATAAAGATGCTAAACGAACTGGGGAGAAGACTGAATGAACACTGTGAGAAGCTTAACAAAGAGAAAATTTAAAGAAGACACAAACGAAGAATACAATAACTGAAATGAAAACTATACTAACAGGAATCAAAGGTAGATTAGATGAAACAGAGGAAAGGTTCAACAAGCTGATCTGGAAGACAGACTCGTGAAAGTCATCCAAGCTAAACAGAAAAAAAAAAAAAATTAAAAAAATGAGGATGATTTAAAAGACTAGTGGGACAACATCAAGCATACTAACACTCACATTATAATATGTGTCCTAGAAGAAGAAAGAGAGAAAGGGGAAGAGAAATTATTTAAAGCAATAATAGCTGAAAGAAACTTCCCTAACCTGAGAAAGGAAACAGACATCCAGGTCCAAGAACCACACAGTTCCAAACAAGATGAACCCAAAGAGGTCTCNGCATACTAACACTCACATTATAATATGTGTCCTAGAAGAAGAAAGAGAGAAAGGGGAAGAGAAATTATTTAAAGCAATAATAGCTGAAAGAAACTTCCCTAACCTGAGAAAGGAAACAGACATCCAGGTCCAAGAACCACACAGTTCCAAACAAGATGAACCCAAAGAGGTCTCCCAAAGACACATTGTAATTAAAATAGCAAAAATTAAAGATAAAGTGAGAATCTTTAAAAGCAGCTAGCTATGTACAAGGAAACTCCCATAAAGCTGTCAGTTTACTCTTCAGCAGAAATTTTTCAGGCCAGAAGGAGTGGAATGATATATTCAAAGTGATGAAAGAAAAAGCTACAACCAAGAATACTCTAGCATTCAAGCAAGAATACTAGAGTGGGTTGCCATTTCCTTTCCCAGGGTATCTCCCTGACCCAGGGCTTGAACCTGCCTCTCTTTCATCTCCTGCACTGCAGGTGGATTCTTTACCACTGCCATTTAATAAATACTAAATGCCAAACATTGTGTGTGTGTGTATATATGTTAATATATATACATTATAAAATTATTATGCCCATTCTACATGTATGTATATACATATATGTATATGTGTATATATGTTAATATATATACATTACAAAATTATTATGCCCATTCTACATGTATGTATACACATATATGTATATGTGTATATACAATCATATCTGTGCAAGTAGTTTTATTTTTTAATCTATATTCTATAGTTAAGAAAGCTGAGATTCAGTAAGGTAATTTCCCTAAAGTCACGAGGTAGTAAGTAATTGATTGGAGTAGGGGATATTTAACCCAGATTTTTGCAAAGCTTATGGTAGCTCCTTGGGGCTGTGGGGTTGAATTAGGGTATTGACATCTGGTCCAGGCTCTCATTTAAGGGATGAACATTGTCTAATGTAGATACGCTATTGTCATACACGTAAAAGTCTATTCAATGAGAGTGCTGAGTTTTGGCTACCTAGCAAAATGTATTTTTCTGCTGTGTAGATTGCAGGTAGGCTCCATCACTCTTCATAGCAAAAGGCCCTATCCTATAGGTTGTTGTCGTTTACTCTCTAAGTCACATCCCATTCTTCCACGATCCCATGGACTCTAGCCTGCCAGACTCCTCTGTCCGTGGGATTTCCCAGGCAATAATGCTGGAGTAGGTTGCCATTTCCCAGCCTATTCTCAGTAATGGCTGTTTTGTTTATGAAGACAGCCTCAGGTGGTCTGAAGCATGCTGCAACTAAGACCTGGAGCAGCCAAATAAGTAAATAAATAAATATTAAAAGATTTCTCCTAAAAGGTGATGCTGTGAAAGTGTTGCACTCAATATGCCAGCAAATTTGGAAAACTCAGGAGTGGCATAGGGACTGGAAAAGGTCAGTTTTCATTTCAATCCCAAAGAAAGGCAATGCCAAAGAATGCTCAAACTACCGCACAATTGCACTCATCTCACATGCTAGTAAAGTAATGCTCAAAATTCTCCAAGCCAGGCTTCAACAGTATGTGAACCGTGAAACTTCCAGAGGTCCAAGCTGAATTTAGAAAAGGCAGAGGAACCAGAGATCAAATTGCCAACATCCGCTGGATCATCAAAAAAGCAAGAGAGTTCCAGAAAAACATCTGTTTCTGCTTTATTGACTATGCCAAAGCCTTTGACTGTGTGGATCACAATAAACTGTGGAAAATTCTGAAAGACATGGGAATACCAGACCACCTGACCTGCCTCTTGAGAAATCTGTATGCAGGTCAGGAAGCAACAGTTAAATTGGACATAGAACAACAGACTGGTTCCAAATAGGAAAAAAAGTACGTCAAGGCTGTATATTGTCACTGTGCTTATTTAACGTATATGCAGAGTACATCATGAGAAACGCTGGACTGGATGAAGCACAAGCTGGAATCAAGATTGCCAGGAGAAATATCTATCACCTCAGATATGCAGATGACATCATCGTTATAGCAGCAAGTGAAGAGGAACTAGAGCCTCTTGATAAAAGTGAAAGAGGAGAGTGAAAAAGTTGGCTTAAAGCTCAACATTCAGAAAACTAAGATCATGGCATCTGGTCCCATCACTTCATGGCAAATAGACAAACAGTGGAAACAGTGAGAGACTTTATTTTGGGGGGCTCCAAAATCACTGCAGATGGTGACTGCAGCCATAAAATTAAAAGACGCTTACTATTTGGAAGAAAAGTTATGACCAACCTAGACAGCATATTAAAAAGCAGAGACATTACTTCGCCAACAAAGATCTGTCTAGTCAAGGCTATTGTCTTCCTAGTGGTCATGTATGGATATGAGCTGTTGTTGCTGCTGCTAAGTCGCTTCAGTCGTGTCCAGCTCTANATGGTGACTGCAGCCATAAAATTAAAAGACGCTTACTATTTGGAAGAAAAGTTATGACCAACCTAGACAGCATATTAAAAAGCAGAGACATTACTTCGCCAACAAAGATCTGTCTAGTCAAGGCTATTGTCTTCCTAGTGGTCATGTATGGATATGAGCTGTTGTTGCTGCTGCTAAGTCGCTTCAGTCGTGTCCAGCTCTATGCGACCCCATAGATGGCAGCCCACCAGGCTTCCCCATGCCTGGGATTCTCCAGGCAAGAACACTGGAGTGGGTTGCCATTTCCTTCTCCAATGCAGCAAAGTGAAAATGAAGTCACTCAGTTGCGTTCGACTCTTCCCGACTCCAAGGACTGCAGCCTACTAGGCTCCTCCGTCCATGGGATTCTCCAGGCAAGAGTACTGGAGTGGGGTGCCAGTGAGAGTTGGACTATAAAGGAAGCTGAGTGTTGAAGAATTGATGCTTTTGAATTGTAGTGTTGGAAAAGACTCTTGAGAGTCCCATGGACAGCAAGGAGATCCAACCAGTCCATCCTAAAGGAAATCAGTCCTGAATGTTCATTGGCAGGACTGATGTTGAAGCTGAAACTCCAATACTTTGGCCACCTGATGAGAAGAGCTGACTCATTTGAAAAGACCCTGATGCTGGAAACGATTGAAGGCAGGAGGAGAAGGGGTCGACGGAGGATGAGATGGGTGGATGGCATCACTGACTCAATGGGCATGAGTTTGAGTAAACTCAGGGAGTTGGTGATGGACAGGGAGGCCTGGCATGCTGCAGTCCATGAGTCACAAAGAATTGGACACAACTGAGCGAATGAACTGAACTGAACTGAAAAAAGAGAACAAAAGAAAGAAAAAGAAAAACCATCTCTCTGCCAGACAATAGGTGATAGCTTAGCTATGTTAAAAAAAAAAAGTGTTGCTGTCTTTCCAAAATTTACTATTTCAGATAGCCTCAACTGAGTATCATTAAACCAGGGGAGGTATGGAAAGAGGACAAAGATCTACAATTCAAAGATCTAAGTCTTCAGGTTTAAAAGCTAAGTTTAGACGAGATCTTTGGTTGTTACTTGTGCTTGGAACTGATAGAAGGCACATGGAAGTGATGCCTACTGAGTTTTTGAGGGAATTGCATGGCCAAAAACACCATAAGCCTAACCTGCAAAAGTCTGTGACTATTCAATGCCTAAAGCAAAACTTGTGTTTCCAAATCTGCTTCAGCTAGAAGTAGACTCTGAAAGCCGAGCGGCCCTCAAAAGGCATACTCACTGTTTGCTGCCCCAGCCATGGCCATGGAGGGTAATGGACGTGAAAGAACCTCCCAGAGGACAGTTGGCTGACCTCTTCTGTTTCAGAAGACAGTCTCCTCTATTTTTGCTCAGCAGGATTTGACCAGTGTTTTAGACTGTGACTTCTAAGGGTTTCCCATTTTCTGAATGGCAGTTTTAATTACAGTTTTCCTATTCTTACTCCAACACTGTATATGTAACGTGACGGGGGCAGATAAGTAGCCTTTTAGTTTCTGGTTTGCAAGATCTTAAAACATCACATCTGGACTCAAACAGGGAGACTACATATCACCCAAAATCTTGATTCTGAGCTGGAGACAATCCCAAGATAAGATTTGAGCGTACCTTCTTTTGGGGACAGAGTGCATTCTATGAGGAGGAAGAAGGGTACAAGTTTACTTTTAGGAGGTCAAAGGGGTAAATTATGGTAGAAACTGCTTAATTGTCCCGAAACATTAGTCTTCTTCAACTTTATAGCATTAGAACCCTTAATATTTAGCCAGGAGAGATGATCTCTTCTCTTTGTCTGTTTCTGCCTTCTTTCTCCTGGCTGAAATGGGGATGAAGGGCTGGAGCTAAAGCAGCCATTTTGGATCATGAGATCATTTGGGAACTGGAGATTATGCCAGGCAGAACATTAAGGAAAAAGAACCTGAATCCCTGCTACTGTGTAGCACTTTACAGTCTATGAACCACTTATCTAGCTTTATATGAAAGAGAAATAAATTTCTATGTTGTTTAAGCCACTGTTTTTGTTTGTTTGTTTGGGATCAGGAGAGAAGGGTAAGGATACTTCAGCCTCCTTCTCTGAAACCTAACTAGTACATGAGAAATTACTTTCTTGAGTTATCCCAATTTCCCTGGAACAAGCATGTTTTAGAGGCTGAAGACCAAAAAAATTCAGAGAAGCTATGAATTAAAGTAAATATGATACAACCTTTCCTTCTGATACATAAGTTAGAGGAGGGCCCCATGCTCAGGGTGTTCACATTCTGTTATACTACAATTTATATCATCATCAATATCTCTAGGAGACATGAATACAAGTATCTCTTGGTCTCAAAAATTTGCTTCACACCAGTTCACTTTTAAGAAAGACCTACATTAATACCTGTTTTCCCTAACCAAAAGAAATCTGAAGAGAAGTTTTGCTTTCTTGGACAATTATTTTACAGTGAGCTGTTTTAGAAGCAGCATACACCTGTAGGAATAAGAATGGCACGGCCAAGCTCCTTCCAGGGGATCTACACTCAGTATCAAACCACCATGGATGTGAACCGTGAGCATCTGTGCTGTATCTCAATTTATTTTTGTGCATCTATTAGCAAGATGTGTTGTAAAGTAATTGGCTTTTGCTCCACACCACCTTAACTTAGGAAACGTTTCTAAGAATTCTCTACTTTTGGATAGTTGGGGACAAGAGTATCTGTCCCTCTGTATTGAGACACTGGAGCTTCAGAAGTAAATTCATTTACTTCTCTGAGTTTTAGCCAAGGAGCTTGTCTGCAAAGCCCCCTTTTTAGATAATTGTCTGCCAAGTTGGTTTAGGAAAAATTGCCCAACTGGCAAAGAATATCTGTGGCTCTGGAAAATGACTCAACTATTCCAAACTGTTTAAAAAGTAAATCCATTCTTAATATCCCAACAACTGTTTAAATTTTGTTCCCATCTAGTTAGTTTGGTATAAATCTATTTTTACTTAACTCCTAATATCCTCATTGACTTCAGTTTTTGTTTGGAAATTTTAATATTTGATTTCTTCCAAATGATATCTTGTTAGTTTGACGCTGTTGCAGCTTACATCCGATGCACGTCATTATTTAACCACTTCAGTGTAGCATTGATTTAATGATTTTCTCTTGGTTATCTAAATATTACTAGTTTCCTTCCATTTCCTTTCATGTACAATGATAGTGCTTGTTTATAAAATTTCTTTGAAATTACTAAAGGGAAAGAGCTACATCAAGATAAAGTGCTGTGTTGTTCCCTTGGAAATATGCCTGGACTCAAATTTGAACTTGGGGTATAAATTGTAAAAGATTCTGCCAAGAGTATTCCAGTTCTGATTGGCAGTGCTAGATGAGTCTCTGCTTCCAAGCCAGGTCGTTATGCAACTTGAGGGAGAGATGGGAAAGAAGAGTCAGGCAAGAGAGGACAGGTTTTTTCTATTCTATCATGAAGAAAAGGAAGTTGAGTTCCATTTCCCCTCTCTCCCTCCTTTCCTGCCTCCTCCCTTCCTGCTTTCCTTCCACCCACAAATACTTAGTGGCAGATAATCTTCAGAGATGCTGTCCACAGTGAATTGGAGAGGTCATATGCAGGCACTCCAGACCACAGACTTAGCTCACCTCCTAGCCAGTAGCCAGCCTTACATGTCAGTCAAGTCTTTCAGATGACACCAGCCCCATATGCCACTTGACTTCAAGCATGAAAGATTTCCACTGAAGAACCACCCAGCTGAGCCCAGTCAACCCATGGGAGAGTGGAGTTTTAATGAACTGTTGTTTAAAGTCACTATGTTTTAGGTTGGTTTATGGTGCATCCCAGATCATGAAAATGAGCGTTTATTTACTATGAGCCAGGTGCTGTTTCAGAATCTGGAGGTGAACAAAAATCTGTTCCCTTATGAACCCACATGCTAGGGGGAGAGATAGGCAATGAAAAAGATAAATATGTGAATAATGAATCCAATAAGAGAAAATAAAATACAGTAGAAAAAGGGAGTATGAAGTATCGGAGGATGGGAAAAGTTTGACTGGGTTTGCTAAGGAAGGCTCACTGAGAAAATGATTTCTGAGTCATGATCCAAGAGCAGTGCAGGTATAGCTGGGGCAGAGTGCAAACGGCTGGTGATGAGGCTGAAGAGGGTGGGGGTATACAAATTTGCAGGAGAGACGTGATGGCAGCTTGGATCTAGGCGGTGGCTACAGCAAACGGTTAGGAAGAGGTTGAATTCTGGCTTCTTTTGAAACTATCAGTGATGAGGGACTGAATTTGGGTTGGGAGAGAAAGCGAGGCATCAAGCATGATGGCGTGATGGTCTCAGCCGCTGGAAAATGAAGACACTATTAATTGAGATGGAGGATAAGATAGAAGGAGCTGTCTTGGGGAGAATATTTTGTGTTTATTAATTTCTTAATTTGTGCCCTTCCTCCCTCCTTTCCTTCCTTTTTTCCTTCTTGTTGCAGTGGGATGTCTCACTACCCAGTTTGAGCTGCAAATTGTGTGCCCAGTCAGTTGACAGATCACCTCACTGTTTGTATTGAAAATAGCAGGAAGCCCAAAAGGAGAAGCCGTTCTTACCCCTCTAAATCTGTAGCCACCATTTTATGTCTAAGGATCTCAGGAGTGTATATAAGAGTCCAGTCCAGGCTGGGCCTCTCTTAGTATGCTCTCTGGGCAGAGAGATGCTGGTGGCTGAGTAAAGTTTGGCCAACATGGAGCCTATTTAGAATCTGGAAACTACTCAAAGTCCTTTCTTCTAGTATCAACCTCAGGTCCTTGGATGGCCTGCCTTGTCTTGCAAAAGCATCTTTCTGAGGGCTAGCTCATTCAACCGGAGCTATGCTCAGTGATGGATACTTTTGACCAAACTGCCAGGCCAGTTCAGAACACCCTGGTGTCCCTCCTTCTGTTGTTCCCCCAAGGAACAGTAGGCATCTCATGGACACCCAGCAGCAGAGATATGGACTAAGGAGTGATATTGCCACAAGCTAACTTAGAAACTTGGCAGAGGAAAAGTTGGATCAGTGGTTGAGTCTCTCTGATGGAAGGTAAGAATTTCAGGTCCCAGGTGGTGCTAATGGTAAAAAACTCACCTGCCAGTGCAGGTTAAATGCAAGACATACCAGTTTGATCCCTGGGTCAGGAAGATCCTCTGGAGAAGGGAATGGCAATCCACTCCAGTATTCTTGCCTGGAGAATCCCATGGACAGAGGAGCCTGGCAGGCTACAGTTCATAAGGTTGCACAGAGTTGGACACAACTGAAGCGACTTAGCACAGGAAGCAATTCCAGAGTCAGTCAAGCCTGGAGAATAGTGGCAGTACCTGAGCTGCTCCAGATCCTCCAGTGTATGCTGTCTGAGTGTGCTCAGTCATGAGGACCTTACACCCTAGCTGGTTTCAGGGCTATAGCACTATAGTCCTGGATATATTGCTAAATGTATAACAGCTGGCTCCCCCAGGGAGTGGGGGTTGGGAGGAAGCATTGATTAGTAGAGTCTGTCCATTTTTTTTTAATTTTTATTTTTACTTTATTTTGCTTTACAGTACTGTATTGGTTTTGCCATACATTGACATGAATCAGCCACAGGTGTACATGAGTTCCCAATCCTGAACCCACCTCCCACCCCATATCATCTCTCTGGATCATCCCTGTGCAAGTCTGTCCATTTTTAAGGTATAAATACTCTCACCATGATTGATTTCAAGCTAGCAATGTGGACATCACTGAAGGCTGAGTTGGTAATCCATAGTGTACAAAATCCATTATGTACAAAATTTCCCCCATACAACAACAATAGATGTAAATAACCTCCAGAACATAGATAATAGTAAAATGTGACAAAATAATTAGTAGGATGAGTTTCAAGGGTTTATTGTCTTTGTTTTTAATATAATTATTTAATTAAAAGTTTACATAATTCAATATTTAATAATGATTATATTTAAGAGTTGGCTTGCACAATTACTAAAAATTTACCATCAATTGTTGCAAGCCATTATGAGTGACTTCCAGAATACCATGGGTTTATAGCTATTGCCAGCCAACTCTTTTGTCCACACACACACACATACCCACAGACACCCACTTCCCTGGTGTCAAGCTGGCCAAATACAGTGAGTTTAGGACTGATGCCAGCCTCATCTGACTTGCTGGGGATCTGACCACCTGGTAAAGCTTTCTATCAAGGACAAAGGAAGGCCAGTTGCTCTCCTGCCTCCTGGGAATTTTATTGCCCAGACCCTGAGTCATGCCACCATTAGATAACTCAGGGAGGCTCAGGGAGCAGGGACTTGAACTTTAATCCTTTCCCTCCCAGGAGGCATTGAACTCTCAGGCAAACAGGTCTTCTACTTCCAAAAGGCCTAAATCTGCATATGAAAGAATGGGGGAGGTTTTCACCAGGATGGGGTGAGAGAAGGGAGAGGGGGAAATAATCAGCCTACTAAAACTTCTTCCCAAGGGGTTTCCCTGGTGGCTCAGATAGTAAAGAATCTGTCTGCAATGAGGAAGACCCAGGTCCAATCCCTGGGTTTGGGAAGATCCCCCTAGAGAAAGGAATGACAACCCACTCCAGTACTCTTGCCTGGAGAATTGCAAGGACAGAGGAACCTGGCGGGCTGCAGTCTATTGTGTTGCAGAGTCGGACCCAACTGAGCGGCTAACACACATACAAAACTTCTCCTAGGACAAAGGGCCTATTTGTCCTATATTTATGCAACTAAGGGAGATGATGAGTGACTTGTCACTGAACAACGAGTACCTGCTTCAGGATGATTCAATAGGTCCAATACTCCTACGTTATGTAAGCAACTGCAGGAAGCTACTTAGAGGTTCTTCAGAGAATAAAGACACACTTTAATGCAATTTTCTGCCCTTGACTATAGAGAGAAGCAACTCCTGCTGCAGAAAAGCAAAGCACAAGTTTAATCTCTGTTGCCTCCCTGTGGGGAAGCCTCTGGTCTCCCTTCCCCTCTCTTTTTGTCTTCTCCCTTCCACCACTTCCTTCCTTCTCAAAACATTTACTTAGTGCCTTTCTCAAAGCATGCTACTAGGAACACCGAAGGAGGAGGACAATCCACTCTGTCCCCCTTCAATTCTTTCTCAACAAATCTGCCTGAGTGCTCTTTTAAAAATGCAAATCAAAAGGTAACCCAACTCGTTTGCTTTACATTTCTGTCCCATTTCCTTATTTTTCTCTTTTTGTCTTTGGGAAATAATGACTGGCTGGCTTCCCTTCTTCAGAGGTTAAAGCATCTGCCTGTAACGCCGGAGACCTGGGTTCGATCCCTGGGTTGGGAAGAACCCCTGGAGAAGGATACGGCAACCCACTCCAGTATTCTTGCCTGGAGAATCCCATGGACGGAGGAGCCTGCCGGGCTACAGTCCACCGGGTCGCAAAGAATCGGACATGACTGAGCGACTTCACTTTCACTTTTCCTTTCTTCAATAAAAAGTCTGAACAAGGTAGGTAGCCAGTTTGGAGGATGCAAGCTGGAGGAGCAGTGAGCTAGGGGGCATGACCTGGTGAGGTAAGAGACTGACTACACAGAGGTAGTTTGGGATGGTGGGAGCAAGTTTACCACTATTGAAGAAGGAAGGCACAAATATGGCAAGGGAGAAACAAAAATAAACCTCACAGTGTTGGACTGAAACTGGAACTTATCCATGTATACTACGGTTTAGGGACATACATAGATGGAGAGCTGAATGAAAAGAGATGTAAATGTGTGTATACATGTCCGTACATTTATTTTCTAGCTCTGTCCAGTGAAAGAACCTGGGATGACTGGCATTGCAAGTAGCAACAAGTATACTTAGTGCTCAGAACAGTGCTACTCAACACCACTCCTTATAGGAACCGAGGTTTCCTTGGACAAATGGTGATTCCAGGGTTGGGGCTGGGAAAGAACAAGATTGACCTGGAACATCTTGTACCACAATGGAAGGAATTTCTCTAAGAATGATGGTCACATGTTGAAACAACACAGAAATAATCTTGCTGCTGCTGCTGCTAAGTCACTCTAGTCGTGTCTGACTCTGTGTGACCCCACAGATGGCAGCCCACCAGGCTCCCCCGTCCCTGGGATTCTCCAGGCAAGAACACGGGAGTGGGTTGCCATTTCCTTCTCCAATGCAGGAAAGTGAAAAGTGAAAGTGAAGTTGCTCAGTCATGTCCGACTCTTCACGATCCCATGGACTGCAGCCTACCAGGCTCCTCCATCCATGGGATTCTCCAGGCAAGAGTACTGGAGTGGGTTGCCATTGCTTTCTCTGGAAACAATCTTGAAAGGGCTTCTATTGATCAAATCTGGGACAATTTGAGGGTCAAAAGGAATAATGATAACCCACTGAATAAAACAGAAGCTATGAGTCTGTAGATACAGTCATGTGTATGGGTGTCAGTCCCTCAGTCATGTCTGTTTGTGACCCCATGGACTGTAGCCCACCAGGTTCCAATCCATGGGATTCTCCAGGCAAGATTACTGGAGTGGGTTGCCATTTCCTTCTCCAGGGGATCTTCCCAACGAGGGATCTCCAGCATTACAGGCAGATTCTTTATCATCTGAGCCATCAGGGAATCCCCAGAAACAGCCATAGACATTAACAAATAAATGTGAAGAAATTTCTTAAAGTAAAAAGTCAACCAATAAATGTAGAAAGTATTAAAATACACCATTTGACAATCATCAGTGTTAATAATTTAGGCAAGAAACATCAGTGGGTGGAGGTCAATATGGGTAACAGTCAGGTGAGGAGAGGATTCAAGGCACATCCCACATCTCCTGGGCATTCCTGAATCAGTGTGGGTAGCAGTGCCAGGCAAGGTTCTCTCTGAACTGTACCTTCATGGCTGACCTGGGTGTACACCTTTCCCTGTCTCCTGGGCTTTGCTTCTTTCCTTATTGCTTATGACCTTTCTAAATGACAAGCCTGAGCTAAATTTTATGGAAAGATTTTTAAAAAGAGGTTCCTTGGAGTTAAGCATCATATTGTAATCTTTTAATAAAGTAATGATAAAACAATAGCTAAATATTTATTTCACATGCGTTCTCCCATTTAATCCTTAACAATAATTCCAGGGAGGACTACTCTCATCCATACTCTACATGTGAGGACATTTGGGCCCAAAGACGTGAAATAATAACTTAGTGAGAAAAAAAAGAACTGGCTTTTAAATGCTGACAATGTGACTCAAGAAATAGGAGTGAGAGACGTGCCTTAGACAGGCCCCCAAAGATGAAGTTTAAGCAACTAAGACTGCCATTGACCTGCCAAAGGAACTCATGCCTCCATAGCTATGGGCACTTGTTTTCCAGCCACATTCATGTCTTCAAATGTAAGCTTTTTCTCTTGCTCCTTGTTAGAATGCCTATGATGGCCCAAACTAGGGGAGTGACTGGAAACAAATTATGGTGAAGGGCCAGCGGGAAAAGTCAGTCCAGGTGCAGGCAAATAAGGCATATATTAGTCTGTAGAGAGTTTAAAAATAATAATAAAACCAACTAAAAGCCATCTGGTTTGTGTTATCACCATGCACCATGGCGGTTCTAAATCATGTCATTGACAAAATGCTCCTCCTAGCCAAGGGCTGACTCTTACCCTCCACCACCTTGGAATGCCACTGGTTGGATGAGATTCATCTTCTTCGATAGTAAACTTTATCCACTTTTGATGTCCCAGAATCTGTAGTGCCTGGGTATAATAGATGCTCAGTAAACCTTACCACACACAGAAAAAAAGTAATCTTGAACTCAGATACATATGTGGCCCTTTAAAACTAGGCTGATGTTCCCTCAAAGACTTGCCTGGGTGTCACCTATCACAAAGGAAACTTGAGGCAACACAGGCCCACTCAGTTAAAACACAGGGGAAAACTGAGGCAATCACCCAAGATCTGTAGGCGAAGCTGGAGCGCTGCCCGAATGATATAGACAGCTGCCTTCATTTTTCACTCTGCGTTGGCAGTGGTTATCAGGCACACCACCAAGTGATTTTATTCATATATTTTATTTCCCTTCTTTGGAAAACCAGTGAAAATCACCTCATAATTCAGGCTATTAAAGGATCCATTAGCTCTAGTTGGGTTTAGGGTCCTAAGGGAAGCTAAGTGCTTAAGAAAACCCTCCTCCTACTGCACAGACACCCTCCAAACTCTCAGATTACCAAACCAGCTCATAATTGGGACCAGCTGGCAGGATGAGAAAAGAGGCCCCTTGCACCAAGCCAGGAGTCATGTTACAAATTTCATCCCTAGAAAGGAGTTCATCTTGTTCCCTTAAGGGTTAAGATGTGGGAGGTCAGAGGAATAGTGCTTAGAAGCTGGAACGGAAGTTGGCCAAACAGATCCTGGAAGCAAAGGGTGCTCAGAGTAGCAACTATAACTCCTCCATTTGGCGAGGACAAAGCATGTATGAAATAACTTAGTTGACTCTGCAGGGCTATAGCATCAGCTGAATTTCACTTTGTTTTTCCAGAATTGGTGTAACTGATATGTTAACAACCCAATAGCTTTCCTTTTCCTTTATGCCTACTCAGCTTGGAAGCACAGACCTTCCCATCTGCAAACCAGGAATGGGGAGGATTTGAAATGAGTGATGACTGTGACACCTGGTATCTCCTAATCTAAGTATTTCTTGAGATCTGCTTCTGCCTGCTTTCTCGATAGACTACTAGCGCCTGGGCTCTGCGCCCCTCATCTCACTCCAGCCTGAGCCAGAACTACAGCTCTGCTTTCCACAGCAGCTCATGAGGGCTGTCCTTCCAGCATTGGCACTGGGTCCTCCAGCCTGAACTGGGAATCTGGAGGAAATGAATCAAGCCCTTGGAGGGAGAGCACGCTTTTTGAGTAGAGTCCAGTGGCAGCCATGGCTGGTAGCGGCTGGTGGCCTTAGTGCAGGTGGCACTGTCCCAGCTCAGTGGTTTTCAGTGGTGTGACCTTAGCTGTCCTCTTTGGTGCCAGTCTCTCCTGGTTCTTGCCTGTTGGCTGAGTTAGATTCTCCAGGCTTCCTGTCGATTCCGCTAACGACTTGATGGCTTTCCAGTATTTTTTTTCTACTTAACAGAGTCAATTTCTGGTGTCAGAAACCAAGAACCCTGACTGGTACAGCATCTGTCCTCGCTCAAGACTTAAGAGACTGACGCCAGCCCTCAGGAGGGAAAAAAGGAGATCAAAGAAAACGGGAGAACCAGAATAAAGAAGGGGCGTTAGGCAGCAGAAAAGGCTGAGGCTTCACGGAGTGAGGGGCAGAGGAAGAGTCATGAGAGGAGGGGAAAACGGCGCGGGGTGGAGGGGCGGGAGGTGGGGATAAGGGAATTGGCAGGTGAGGCAGAACAGCCTAGAAGGGGCCAGTCACCTTGTTAATACTTGTAGTAGAAGCCTTGAAGGAAATTGCCAAGCAGCCTCCCTGAGGTATTTCTACATTTCTATTTCTGGCAGACAATGTGGTTTAGATGGTTTTCCATGACTATTTCAGGAACAACAATTCCTTGATTTGGGTTTGCTTGTGGCGATAACTGAAGGTGTGAGGTTCGACCGCAGACATTTATCAAATGCTCGGCATGCTCGGGAGCACACAGACGTAGGGGCATGCATATGCATGCTGTGATGGGTGAATATATGCATGAAGAAAACGGGTCTCGGGCTAGTTATGCAGGCGGGGGCATTTTATGTAACAAGCCTATTGAATATCTCAAAGGGAAAACATTACTTACCATGCCATATTAGCATATCGTTCGTCTTCCTGGGAAGACAGAATGAAAAAATATTTAACAATTAATAGAAATCATAGGAAAAATTATGATTAAGTGCCATCTGCTGGCTTCTGTGGGTTTTATGTTCATACAGCTTCAAGCCTGTTCGCATAATCACTGGATGTCTCTGTTGCTGAGAGTGAACTCGCTCGTCGCATTATTTGGCCTATTAATAAATGCCTCATTGTGTGTATGTGTGTGTGCCTGTGTGCGTGAATGAAATGAATTTGGGAGAACAAATTCGCCCTACAAAAATCCATTTTCCTCTAAATTCTTATTTGAGAGAGCAGACGAGGGTTTATTTTAAAATTCTGTTTTCCTAGCAGATTGCAAAAGCTCTGTGTGCTTAGCATGTGTATGGAAGGGGAAGGGGGGGGGGAGGGATGGCTCTCTGAAAGTGACTTTTCTCTTCTCTTCTACTGCTCTCCTCTGAGAATGGCTATGGTTTGCATCTCAAAAGCTCTGTCTAGCTTATGGCAAGTGAAAAATCTCCATGTCTCATTGTGATGACATTGCAACAAGCAAAACGTCTCATTGCTCAAAAGTTCGTGGAAAGGGAAACAGGTTACATGCTAGTATATTTGACCTCTTGCCTTGTGTCTAGTTCTGGAGACTGGACTGGAATTCTCAGCAGGAAATAGGTCTTGCTGTTAGTAAATTACCATGACTTGTGTTTACACGGTGAGTCAACAGGCCTAGATCAGCTCTCCTCTCCAAGCAGACCCTTGAACTGATTATTTATCTGGGAAACTCACATTCCACATCCACTGGTTGCCTGTGATTAATGAGACTGAATATCAGGACTTCCCAAGCAATAATAGTTACCATTAACAGAGTGCACGCTATGTACTAGAAACTGTGGCAGACTATTTAGAAATATAGATACACATATTCATATTTAAAACATGTATATAGCCAAATGCTTTGTTGTTATTCAGTCGCTCAGTCATGTCCAGCTCTTTGCGACTCCATGGGCTGCAGCAGGCCAGGTTTCCCTCTCTGTCCTTCACTCTCTCGGAGTTTGCTCAGACTCATGTCCACTGAGCTGATGATGCCGTCCAACTATCTCATCCTTTGTTGCCCTCTTCTCCTCCTTCCCTCGATCTTTCGCAGCATCAGGGTCTTTTCTAGTGAGTCGGCTCTTACATGTTTGAAATTCATCTAGGAATTTCAATAATATGTAAAGTCAAGCAAGTGTCCTTTACTATTTTAGCATTACATTTGATACATAAAAAGAGTATAGATAACATATGTGTGTTATTACATGTAACAATAAAATGAATAAAAATGAAACGATCACATGATTCAAGGCGGGAACCCAGAATACTACCAGTACTGCTACATTGTGGTACATTCTCTATGTGTCTTAGTCCCATCTATCACGTTTTTATGACATACGTGTCATTCTCCTCAATACAGTTTAGGAAACTGAGGGTCAGAAAGATAGAGCAACTTCTAAACATTATCAGGTGGCACTGGAGGTAAAGAACCTGTAGTAAACTGAGGGTCAGAGAGATAAAGTGAAGTGAAGTCACTCAGTCATGTCTGACTCTTTGCTACCCCGTGGACTGCAGCCTACCAGGCACCTCCATCCACGGAATTTTCCAGGCAGGAGTACTGGAGTGGGTTGCCATTTCCTTCTCCAGGGGATCTTCCCAACCCAGGGATCGAACCTGGTTCTCCTTCACTGCAGGCAGATGCTTTACTGTCTGAGCCACCAGGGAAGCAACTTCTAAACACCATCAGGTGGCACTGGAAGTAAAGGATCTCCCTGCCAACGCAGGAGACATTAGAGACTTGGGTTCGCTCTCTGGCTCTGGAAGATCCCCTAGAGGAGGAAATGGCAACTCACTCCAATATTATTGCCTGGAGAATCCCACGAATGGAGGAGCCTGGTGGGCTACAGTTCACAGGATCACAGAGTCAGACACGACTGAAGTGACTTAGCAGGCAAGCAAGCATCTTGGATTAATGGTTCTAATCAGTTTATGTCGTGTCCTCAGGCTATGTCATTCTTTTGTGCTTCTCGGGTAGTAGCGTGGTAAAGAATCCACTTGCCAATGCAGGAGACACAAGAGACTCGGGTTCAATCCCTGCGTTGGGAAGATCCCCTGGAGGAAGGCATGGCAACCCACTCTAGCATTCTAGTCTGGAGAATCCCATGGACAAAGGAACCCGGAGGGTTACAGTCCATCGGACCTCAAAGAGTTGGACATGACTGAGTATTCATGAACCAAAACGTTATCAGGGTTCAGTAATACCCACCTCCCCTCCCTCTCTGGAGGCAAGGCAGCCTCCTCCTCCCTGCCCCATCATAGAGTACCAGGCCACTTACTCTGCCCTTGGGCTTGTGAATATGTCACTCCTGGACTGAGGCAATGTAATGTCCCCGAGAGACTGCCCAGGCTCTCTCCTTCCCAGCATGGTAGGTTCTGTTAGTGCTCGACCCACATCTGCCCCCTCCCCTCCCTGGTGCTCACCATTCCCCTTCATGCCCTTGCTTCTTCCCACAGTCTCCTGCAAGTCTGCTCAAGTGAGCCAGGTACGTGGGAACTGCCAGGGAGTGACTGCCTCCAGGAATGGCTCTGTGTAATGACACACAGGATTTGGAGGATAAATACAACTGCTTCTTTGTCCCTGGAGTAGGATGACGCAGGGCAAGTTCTAGTCTGTCTCACATGATCTTCTAGCAGCATCCGATTCCTTAAAGCACTTCACACTGATTTCCTTTCGTTCCCTATCTCACTTCTTTATGGCCAAATAAGCTATTTGTGCTCACATCTTGGGCTGAGGGTCGGCCTCTAGAAGAGAATTCAAGTTGGGTACCTCAGTGCGTGTTCTGAGGATGCAGCTACCGTGTGAGGCGGATCCTACATGGTTGCACTGTTCGCATCCCCTTCTAGGAAAGGCTTGTCACCCCAGGGGCTGGAGTGCTGCCTGCAGACAGCCTTCCATGCTCAGTCACTGCGGGGATCACCTCAGCTGCAGAGAGTCACCTTGCCTGGGGTCCACCCCGGGACTGCCGTGGAGGTTATAAGGATCCAGCTATCTTGGTCCAACCTGGGACAGGTCTAAAAGACTACTCAAGCTGCAGACCCTGTAGGTTTGGCTGAGGTCATCTCTGGGACTATACATCAGCTCAGTTCCTCCCTCTGCACAATCCTATTTCCTTCTGCTCTTTTTCACAGGTGTTGATCCCAGGAGTGCTCCCTAACATGCCCCCTGCATGTTAATTTCCCATCTGAGCCTGCTTTGCAGGAATACCAACCTGCCGCATGTCACCAGTCCACCTGGGCCCAGGAGCCCATTCTCATGGTGGACTTGTACTGAGTGACACTGGTTCTTTGTTGTACTAAGCTGATGATATTTCAGCGTTAAGGTGTGAGCACAGGATAACATAGTGGCTTTACATTTATCTGCCTCCAATGCCTGCATTCTTTCCAGAATCATTCTATTTCCTAAAACAGTCATTCCTCCCCTGGCTTTGGCTGGCAGTCCTAACATCTTGCATCTTGACTGCATTCTAGCTTGCTTCATGTACGACCTTTGATCTTCTTAATGGTCCAAGAGACTGCTGAGGTTGGCTATACAGGTCTAAACAAGAGGTTTCAGAGGCTTTAAGTAACTCATGGAGAAGACAATGGCACTCCACTCCAGTACTCTTGCCTGGAAAATCCCACAGATGGAGGAGCCTGGTAGGCTGCAGTCCATGGGATCGCTAACAGTTGGACATGACTGAGTGAGTTCATTTTCACTTTTCACTTTCCTGCATTGGAGAAGGAAATGGCAACCCACTCCAGTGTTCTTGCCTGGAGAATTCCAGGGACGGGGGAGCCTGGTGGGCTACCGTCTATGGGGTCCCACAGAGTTGGACACGACTGAAGCGACTTAGCAGCAGTAGCAGCAGCAAGTGACTCATTTAGCTTCCCGCCCAGGGCAGGGACTTAGAGGCTGGGTCTGGGCCACCTGCCTACAGGGCACTAACTCCAGGAGACTGGAGAATGTGATTGGTGCTTCTTAACACATGTGTGTGTGTGTGTGTGTGTGTTCAGTCGTGTCTGACTCTTTTCAATCTCCTGGACTGTAGCCCACCAGGCTCCTCTGTCCGTGGAATTTCCAGGTAAGGGAACATGTTTATTCCACATACATTTTGAAAGCACTTCCTGTGTCCCACAGGCTGAGGACATGAAAATGGATAAGAAACAACCCTTGATCTCATCCTTGTCATACTAGATAGGCGGATAAGCTAGTACCTGCAGTGCAAATCTGTAAGTAAATAAAGGGTGCAGAGAAAGGGCCCAGGAATCTGACCAGAGGAATTCAGGGCTGGCATCATGGATAAGGTACCATTTGAGCTTAATCTTAATCAAAGGAGATCACTAGCAGACCAAGTGCAGGGACGAGAATTTCACATAGAGGGAATAGTCTATGCAAAAGCACAGAAACATGAAGAGTGACAAATTCCATTGACTAGAGCAGAGGTGTGAGGCCAGAAGACAGGGTGGTAAGTCAGGCCCTTGGAACCCATTGGGCCGTTAAACCTTATTATACAGACCAAAAGGATTTGGATTACCAGAATTTACTTTTTGGGAGCAAAAAGTAAGTTCTGATAATAGTTATCACAGAATTAACATAAGCTACATATCTTACATCAATTATTTCACTCCTTTCTTATAAGAGCTTCATAAGATAAAAAACATCATCATTGGACCTCCATGGGAGTCCAGTGGTTAAAAATCTGTGTGCCAATGCAGGTGACATGGGTTTTATCCCTGGCCCAGGAAGATTTCACATGCGGCAGGGCAACTAACCCTGCAACTATTGAGACTGCACTCGAGAGCCCATGCTTCTCAGCAAAAGACACATGATGAGAAGCTGGTGTACCGTAACTGGAGAGCAGCCCACACACAGCAATGAAGACCCAACACAGCCAAAAATAAATTAATTAAAAAAATTTTTTAAGTAACAGAAGAAGTAATACTATATTTAAAAAAGAGAACATCATCATTTATGGGTTATTATGCTTATTGGATGGAGAAGGAAATAGCAACCCACTCCAGTATCCTTGGCCTGGAAAATTTCATGGACAGCAGAGCCTGGTAGGCTACAGTTCGTGGAGTCGCAGAGTCAGGCACGACTGAGCAACTAACACTTATTTACTTACTTATGTTTACTGGAAAAGTTACTCATGGTAGCAGAGTAGGGGATAAACTAGAATGATAAAACCTGGTGGCAGGGAGAATAGTTTAGGAAGTGTGTGACATTCCAGGAGAGAAATGGCAAGGCCCTGAACTAAGGGGCAGCAGAGGCAAAGAGAGAAAAGCTCAGATGTCTGAGCTGTTTATATGGGACTTGATTGATTAGCTGAGGCTGGGAGACTGGGAGGCCCCATAAACCATGAAAGGGATCACTGGAAGGGAAACTCACGGGGAAGCATTTTGCATCTAAGATTTCTGCAGTTGTCCATGTTGAGATTTCTTGAGGAATTGGATCTGGAGGCCAGGAGAGCGGCTCAGAGTGGAAATACAGATTTGCGATGCTCTCGCTATGGATGGTAAATGAGGACATGGCACGTGAGTGTTAAAAAGAGCTTGTGCACTAGGGAGAGCAAGTCCCAACTCCATTATTTACTGGTAGTACATGTGATCTTCAGCAGGCTAATCTGTGACCCTAGTTTCCTCACTTGTAAACACAGGGATGCTAATACCAACCTCACAGAGTTATAGCAAGCATTTATTTAGAATGTCTAGTAGCATGTTTAGAACATAATAAGTGGTCAATAGACGGTAACTAGTATTAGATAAGTAGATGAAATCACGGGGGGGAAATGTGTACAGTGGAAAGGAAGCAGGAGAGGCTGGAACCCTGGAGGACAGCAACATGCCAGAGGGAGGTAAAGAAGTAGAAACCAGAAAAGAGACAACAAAGGACTCAAAAGACAGGAGTGTCCTGGAAGCAAAAGAAAAAGATCATTTCAAGAGGATATGGATTTGCTGGTATCAATACCTATGGAATCTATAAAAAACCAAAAATACGTCATATAAGTATTTGAAAAGATGTTTAATCCCATTCATCAATGTAGAAGTGCAGATTAAAGTGACAATGAGGTACTATTTTTTGCCATTAGATTAGGAAAAATGATAGTTTAGTGTTGGCCCAAGGCTCCCAGACTCGATAGGAATGTATGTACATGTCATATTCTAAAGAGCAATTTGTCAAAATACATCCAGATTGTGAAGGTACATGTTCTTGACCCAGACATGGAACCTCTGAGAGTTTACAATAAACAAGTATCCAAAGATTTATCTTTCAGGATATTAATAATCACATCATTTAACACAGCAAAAGAAAACTAGAAGCGGCCTAAATGTACAGCAAAAAGGGACTGATTAAATAAAATGTAGTACATCCTTACAACTTCGCTGGGGTGGTTGGGAGAAGGAAAGGGTTGGAATGGGGATGCAGAGGCCTTGGAAAAAAGGCATGACTATAATCACTGAGACTCTGTGTGTGTGTGTGTGTGTGTGTCAGCGAACAGGGGCCAAAGAGGAGAACACCCAGTATGGGTTGGCAAGACTATGAAGGAGAGGTATGTTAAACATAGTTATGTTTAAGAAAGAAATGCCAACCTCCGGCAATGTGACCCTTCTCCCCAACCCCATCAACCTTTAACAATACTTTATTCATCAGACATATTTGGTATGACTGGGTTTCTTGTAAACGCCCCTTGACCACGGGCTGAGGTTTGTCTCAAGCATGGCATGGGACCAAAAGAGAGTCCAGACATATGGATAAGGTAGACAAGCAACATCTGGGCCACATATATATTTGTATATGTGTAAAAATTCTCTAGAGTTGTATGCAAAAATGTGTTATTAGGGTGACATCTGGGAAGTGAGATTGCGAGATAGACTTTACTTTTCAGGTTACATCCTTCCAGTCCATGAGCATTTCCTCTTTAAAAATAGTTTTAAAAATTATATTGCTCAGACAGTATAAATGGATAATAATTACAATTGCTGGACAGCTGAACGGAGTCTCAATTTTTCCCTCATATGATACTTGGGTGACTATGAAGACATCCAAACAATGATTCTCACAGAGTACTGCTAAAGAGATGGTGTCTGCAAAGCTTTGAATATCTCATTTTCCTGAAATTATACAATTCATGCATTATAGAAAAAGAAGTGTTTGCTGTACTTCTCAGTAGCTTGCAGGTACTCAACAGATGTTTATTGACTTTAATAATGTTTAAAATATTTAAATACTTTGTCCAGAGTTAAGCTATACATGATACATTCGACTAAATTTTAGGGGAACCATAACTCTGTCCATTGTGAACTGCTGCTACGATAGTAATCCTCTACTGTGTGTTTGGCATAAATACTGTACCATTCTCCTAACCTATGTCCCAAGTGATGCATTAAACCAAAACGAGGCATTAAAGTTTCAATAAAATCACCCACACAATACTTAGTATAAGCTATTTTCAGGACATTTGAGACTCACTTTTATAGCAGTTCTGAAATTTTCCCATTTAATTCAGTTCTCAAGAAAGGAGATGCCTTTCACAATCTCCAGAAGCCCCTGTTGAGATCCTGGGACGCAATTTTCCATTTTGAAAGCAAAGTCTTTGTTGGTAATGCTGTTCCCCCAGGCAGGCTGGAAGCAGAACTGGAAATGATCACAGCTTGTCTGGCAGGAGAAGTCCTATGCAGATGTTCTAAGTGATACAGACTTTCCTGGCTGCAGCAGCAAGACCCTTTGGGGGCTGGGCTTCCCTCTCCGGATCCACCCCTCAGGAAAGAACTGCCTCCTCTGCTTCCCTCAGTGCGGCTGGGAGCTCCATTTCTACCTCCCTGGTGCCAATTTAATGGGTTTACACATCTGAACAGTGCATCTCCATTTACTCCACTGAGGCTGCTTATAGTGTGATAGCTCAGAGGGGCCACCAGATTTTACTTTTGACTTTCTCTCCCAATGTTTTTTTAAGCTTTTTATTTTATATTGGAGTATAGCTGATTAACAATGACATTAATAGTTTCAGGTGGACTGCAGAGGGACTCAGCCATACATATACATGTATCCATTCTCCTCCAAACTCTCCTCCCATCCAGGCTGCCACATGACATTGAGTAGAGTTCCCTTTGCTAACCATTAGGTCCTTGTTGGTTATCTATTTTAAATATAGCAGTGTGTACGTGCTGATCTCAAACTCCCTAAGGATTCCTCCCTTCTCTCCCCCAACATTTTATTATAACAATTTTTAAATATTCGAAAAAGTTGACAAAAATGTGCAGGGAATAACCATATACTCAGCACTGAGATCCTGACTTTGACATTCTCCGCTATTTTGTCAAACAGCCAGGCCTCCTGTTTTCAGTACCATGGGTATTCAGCGACCATGCTGGTCCTGGTGACAACGAAACTCTGTCTCTGAGCTCTACGGCAATCATAGACTTAAATGTACAGTTTAATAAGTACTTATATTCAAAGAGATCTTAACATTTAACGAGTCCTACTCTTTGCGACTCCATGGACTGCAACCAGCCAGGCTCCTCTGTCCAAGGAATTCTCCAGGCAAGACTACTGGAGTGAGTTACCATGCCCTCCTCCTACATTCAAAGGCATAGTAACATTTAATGTCTGCTTTGTGCCAGGCCCCAAGCAAGGTACCGGGTACTTTTACATACATAATCATCTAATTTTTAACCCATGAAATAGATATTATTCCTAATTTAGAGCTAAGAAAATTGAGACACAGAGAGGTAACAGAACTTCCAAAGTTACAGTTAAAACTACTATTTTAAAAGAAATAATCATAAGTGAAATATCATATATTTAAAACAAAGTGGTGTTTAAGTGCTTCTGTTAGTGTTTAAATAACACATTGGCAGAATTACATCACAACATTAAATGTGTGTTTCAGAGTGAGATGTTTTGAAGTGGTTGTTTGCATGCAGCCATTTTGAAATGGTTGTTTAGATATCTATACCGAGTCCCCAAAGAGGTTTGTTTTTGTGTTTGGCTTCTGTAGTAGTTGTTATTTAATGTTGGCCATTTTAGCTGTAATTCTTCATTTCTACCCCTTCACTCCCGCCCCAGAGAATCAAAAGTGTCTCATTTGTTTTCCAGTGTTGCTTGATGAAAATTCATGGGTCTGGATGACTTAGTGCAAATAATCTAATAGAGAATTCTGGACAACACCAGAAAATGCTATGCAGTTTCATACTCATTTACTAGCCTAAAATCAAGCCATAAAACTTTCAGTTATAAACAGCTGTTGCAGAGCCTCTGTTCCCAGAAGCTACAAGATGACACATCAGGACAATGGCAAGAATCCAAATGCGCCACAAGGAAAAGCATCTTAACCACTGTTAACAGTGATGTAGGGATGGAGTTTGGAATGCGAGGAGGTCTACAAAAAGGAAGACAGGCATGCCAAAAGGAAGATTTGCCTTGCCTGAGACCAGCCCCTAGAGCTCTCAACTTTCTTGCATTTGTATAGAGGGCTCTGCTTGAGAGGGCTTATCTGGTGGCTCTGATGGTAAAGAATATGCCTGCAGTGCAGGAGACTCAGGTTTGATCCCTGGGTTGGGAAGATACCCTGGAGAAGAGAACGGCAACCTACTCCAGTATTCTTTCCTGGAGAAATCCATGGACAGAGGAGCCTGGTGGGTCCATGGGGTCTCAAAGAGTTGGACGCAACTGAGATAGTAACACACAAACACACACACTGCTAGAAAACATAGAAATATGACAGTCTAAAATTTTAAAGCAAAATAAATAAATAAAATAAAATTTTAAAGCCCTTGGGACTTCCCTGATGGTCCAGTGGTTAAGAATTTGCCTTGCAGTGAAAGGGACCCAGGTTTGATCACTGTTCAGAAACTAAGATCCCACATGCTGCCAGGCAACTGAGCCACAACTAGAGAGCTTGCATGCCACAATTAAGGCTCAATACAGTCAAATGAATAAATAACTATTTAGAAATAAATAAAATAAATTTATAAGGCACTTGACAATTAACAAACTCCTTCTTGGAAATTTTCAGACTTGAATTTCCCAACAACTAAAAAAAAGGCAGGTTGAATAGTGTTGCTTCTATTCTCCTGAGACAGAGAGGTTAAATGACTTAACCAGGAAGATTCAGCATTTCTTCCACCTCCTCAGATATAACATGAGATTCAGAAATCAAGACCTTTGATCTAAATCACATTTCTGCTTCCTGCTGGCTCGAAGCCTTTGAGCCACTGACTTAATGACTCTGAAATTGTTTCCTGTGAAAAGAGGATAATAAAACCTATCTCATAGGCTTGAGGGTAGGATTATGTTGTTATGCATAAAAAATGCTCTGTGAACTATAGTATATGACATGAATTTGGTTATTATTAATATCCAGAAAACATATCAACTCTGGTAACATGTATGTTATTTCACTAAACTTTCTATGATGACATTTTAAAATATACACTACAGTGTTTGAAAATAATGAATATATTTGTAATAAACCTCTGTGTACCCATTACCTAACTTTACCATTTATCAACATAAGGCCAACTAAACGTTGTTATCTTACTCTCTGCTAGATTCTTCTTATTTAGAATATTTATTTATTTGGCTGTGCCCAGTCTCAGTTGCAGCACTTGGAATCTTCAGTCTTCACTGTAGCAAGTGGGATCCTTAATTGTGGCATGCAAACTCTGAGTTGCTGCATGTGGGATCCAATACCCGGACCAGGAACCAATCCTGCCCGGGCTCCCTGCATTGGGAATACAGAGTCTTAGCCACTGGACCACCAGAGAAATCCCATTTGCTGATTATTTTTTAAACAACCTCAGACTTGATGTCACTTCATTCAAAAATCCTTAAATATATCTCTCTAAGAGATAAGGGCTCTTTAAAAAATATATCCATCGCCATTATCAAGTCTAGAAGAAATAATAATTCCCTAATACCATCTAATATTCAGTCAGTATAAAAATTCTGATTATATCAGTTATTTTATCTGAGTCAGGATCCCAACAAGGTACGCATATCACTTTTACTGATGTTTCTCAAGAAGTCTTTTTAAACTTATATGATGATCTCTCTCCCTGTCCCATTTTTTATTACTTGCAATTTATTTGAAATTGCAGAAAATTGAAAAGTTGAAAAAATTGGGTAATTTGTCCTATACAGTCTCCCATATTTTGGATTTGGCTATTGTATTCTCTTGATGTGTTTTACATGTTCTTCTGTCCTTAGTAGTTTGTATTAATATCAACTAGTGATTTATCTGGATGTTTGATCAGTTTGAGACTAAACTTATGGCAGAAGTGTTTCATGAATGGTGCTATTTCCTATCTCATCACAGCAGGGGGATATGTTTGATTGTCTTTATTTTTGTGATCTTAGTGTTGATCAGTGGGTTGACACAGTGATCCAGGTATGTGGAAGACAAGATTTTCAATTTGAAGAGTTTTTTTTTATGAGAAAGAAATCCAAGTTCCAAATATAAAATTAGATTCTAAGACTTGGAAAAGAATCACAGAAGTGAGGGCTGCTGAAGTTTACAGTATATCTGCTCAGGGTAAATCCGTCTCTGGATTCAGGTGAAATCAGCCTGATTCATTTGTTATTAGGTTCCCCATCAGCTTCACTGAGTGGCTAAGCATCACTGATTATCATTGCCTAGATATATATTTTTTTAAACGGCTAAGTATTTTAATTCTGCCATTCCTTAAACATTTATGAGCTGGTCTTCTTCTATATAAAAGAACCATCCCATGTCAATAATTTGATTACCACATGCCTCAGTCAGGGTTCACACAGGAGACAGAAGCCACACAGTGACTTGAACAGAAAAATGTTAATATAAGAAATTATTAAATAGTAATAGAGGATTAACTAATAGGGATTAAGGAACTCTAAAGAATAACAGATCCAGGGAATAGCTCTGGAGCTATAGTCAGAGCACCCAAGGGAGTAACAAACTGGACAAGGGCCTTCCTATCCCCGAGGTTGGAGAGAGTGTGGCTATACCTCACTGGATAGTGGAGGAGTTTAAGCCAGGGCTGGCAAGCAAGACTACCCACTGGGATGCTGACAAAGCTCCATAGGAAGACACCCAGAGTGCTGCTAAAACTCATGGCGTGTCCTCTACACTCTTGGCCACTGTACATGGCAGGAGCAAGCAGGAATGCACAATGGAGCCAGAAAGAGAAACTCCTTCCTCCTGCAGTGTCTTTCCAACTGCCTCTACTGATCAAAGCTTACCACTGGTGGCAATAGGAGAAGTATTCACAGGGTCCAGCACCAGTACAACAACACAGAGACAGGGAGGGTAGATTAGGAGCTGAAACAATGACAACTGACATGTCATAAAATGTAATTCATATCCAAAAAGCAGGATAAAATGCTTTGTCTTTTCCCTTTACTAACCAGCTTTCTGAATGAGTTAGTACCCTGCAAACCTCCAAAGATTGCCATAATGGTTTCTATTACTGTCATTGTTGTTTGGAAACCATTATAAACTTAAAAGTTCTAGCATATTTGTTGTGTCCAATTCAGCTATTCTTTTTGATTGGCAGCGTATATTTAAAGCAGACCCAGCGCATGAAGAACGCATGTTTTCTCCTTTAGTGTTTATGAAAGACAAAATGGAAAACTATCTCTAAGCTTTTGGACACAGAAACCCTTACAGTAGAGAAACCTATAGTACAGTGGAGTCAGAGCTGGGAGTTTCTTTTCTGTTGGCTCACAAATTACTCTAAAGTAGCCCTACTTACAAGCCAGGATGTGGAGACGACCTAAATGTCCATTGACAGATGACTGGATAAAGAAGATGTGGAGCATATATACGATGGAGTACTGCTCAGCCATAAAAAAGAGGGAAATAATGCCATTTGCAGCAACATGGATGGACCTAGAGACTACCATACTAAGCGAACTAAGTCAGAGAGAGAAAGACAAATACCATGCGATATCACTTATGTGTGGAATCTAAAATATGACATAAATGAACATATTTATGAAACCAAACAGACTTAACAGATACAGATAACAGACTTGTAGTTGCCAAGTGGGAGCAGGTGGAGGAGGGAAGGGCTGGGAATTTGGAATTAGCAGATGCAAACTATGGTATAAAGAATGGATAAATAACAAGGTTCTACTGTTGAACAAGGTTCTACAGCACAGGGAACTGTATTCAACATCCTGTAATAAACCATAATGGAAAAGGATATTAAAGGAATACACATATATAACAGGCTTATGGAAGCTTCCTGATGGAGAGACTGAGAGGGAAACTGGGTCTTGCTTTGATGGGCAAGGCCAAGCTGAGTAAAATTTTAATCCAATTTTCTGTTGTTGGGTTGGAGGGGGCGAGGCTGTGTTTCCTCCCTGTTGTTTGACCTGAGTCCAAACTACGGTGGAGCTCATGAAGAGAAGGTCCTCCTTCAAAAGGTCCCATGCAAGCACTGCTACGCTCAGTACCCCGAGTTCTGCAGCAGGCCACTGCTGGCCCATGCCTCTGCTGGAGACTCTTGAACTTGCCTGAGACTCACAGGCAAGTCTACATCAGTCTCTTTTTGGTCCCTGCTCCTTTCTCCTGGGTCCTGGTGCGCACAAGGTTTTGTTTGTGCCTCCAAGAGTCTGTTTCCTCAGTCCTGTGTAAGTTTCTGGTGGCTTTATGGTGGAGTTAATGGTGACTTCTTCCAAGAGGGCTTATGCCACACCCAGGTCTGCTGCAGCCCCTGCAGGGCTAGAAGCCAGGCTTCAACAGTACGTGAGCCATGAACTTCCAGATGTTCAAGCTGGATTTAGAAAAAGCAGAGGAAGTCGAGATCAAATTGCCAACATCTGTTGGATCATTGAAAAAGGAAGAGAGTTCCAGAAAAACATCTACTTCTGCTTTATTGACTATGCCAAAGCCTTTGACTGTGTGGATCATAATAAACTGGAAAATTCTTAAAGAGATGGGAATACCAGACCATCTGATCTGCCTCCTGAGAAATCTGTATGCAGGTCAAGAAGTAACAGTTAGAACTGGACATGGAACAACAGACTGGTTCCAAATCGGAAAAGGCTGTATGTTGTCACCCTGCTTATTTAATTTGTATCAGAGTACATCATGTGAAATGCCGGACTGGATGAAGCAGAAGCTGGAATCAAGATTGCCAGGAGAAATATCAATAATCTCAGATATGCAGATGACACCACCCATATGGCAGAAAGCGAAGAAGAAATAAAGAGCCTTTTGATGAAAGTGAAAGAGGAGAGTGAAAAAGTTGGTTTAAAACTCAACATTCAGAAAACTAAGATCATGGCATCCAGTCCCATCACTTCATGGCAAATAGATGGGGAAACAATGGAAACAATGAGAGACTATATTTTTTTGGCTCCAAAATCACTGCAGATGGTGACTGAAGCCATGAAATTAAAAGATGCTTTCTCCTTGGAAGGAAAGCTATGACCAACCTAGACAGCATATTAATAAAAGTAGAAGCATTACTTTGCCAACAAAAGTCCATCTAGTCAAAGCTTTGGTTTTTCCAATAGTCATGTATGGATGTGAGAGTTGGACTATAAAGAAAGCTGAGTGATGACAAATTGATGTTTCTGAACTGTGGTGTTGGAGAAGACTCTTGAGAGTCCCTTGGACTGCAAGGAGATCCAACCAGTTCATCCTAAAGGAAATCAGTCCTGAATATTCATTGGAAGGACTGATGCTGAAGCTGAAGCTCCAATACTTTGGCCACCTGATGAGAAGAACTGACTCATTGGAAAAGACCCTGATGCTGGGAAAGATTGAAGGCGAGAGGAGAATGGGACAACAAAGGATGAGATGGTTGGATGGCATCACTGACTCGATGGATATGAGCTTGAGAAAGCTCTGAGAGTTGATGATGGACAGGGAAGCCTCGTGAGAAATAAGAGTCAGACAGGACTATGTGACTGAACTGATATATGTATAACTGAGTCACTTTGCTGTAGAGCAGAAATTAAATGCAACATTGTGAATCAACTATACTGCAATAAAAGAAAATTTAAAAATTACTCTGAAGCAGGAAATCTTGTCCTCTAAGGCGCACTAGTCATAAAGTAAAGGAAGGAAGCTTTGTTGATCATAGATAATGAGCCTGTCAGAACTACACAACAGGTGTGTCATGAACCTGTTATGCTTTCTGTGTGTGCTATGAGGTGACAAAGGTCAGGAAACCCTGGATTAAATGCCTGAGCAGATTTTATTGTCTGGAGTTGGCTAAAACATCTCTCACCTTACATGCCTCTTTTGTTCTTTTGCTTACTTCATTTTATTTTTGTAAATTATGAAAATATAATAACATATTTACAGGACATTTGGAAAATACAGAGCAAAGTTACGTATAGTTCCAATATGTATTACAATTAATTTTTAAGTAGATAAATTAAGATTTTTTTACTGGGAGTTTAAATATAAAACTCTCAAAAATTAATAGAAGGAATATGCAAAGAAGTAGAAAGATATAGTAGACCTGAAAAGCAGTATGGACCAATTCAACGTAATTAAGATTTATGCACTTTTCACACAACAGTAGGATACAAATTCTATTCACGTTCCTACAGACTATAAATGAGAAGACATTGGAACATATCCAGGGGCATAAGACCAGGTGCAAAAAGTTCATAGTCTACAGATATTGAAATCATGCAGAATCTATTCTGTTACCACGGAATTATATTAGAGATTAATATCAAAAGATACTTGAAAATATCCCACCTAATTTCAAGTGAAATGTGACATTTATCAAGAGAGGTCATTGACACAGCCATTGAAGGCTTCAATATCGTTAGAAGACAAAAGAAAAAAAAAAAAGCAGGGGGCTGATTGCAGAGAAGAAAGCCTTTAAATGAGAAATTAATATAAAATAGTTTAAAAATCCCAATTACATGTTTCTTTACACTGTGATTTTGCCATGCCTTCATAAACAGGTGGAGCCTAATTTTCCTTCCCTTGAATGTAGTCTGTTTAATGATTCATTTGTAACCAACAGATGCCATGAAAGTGATGCATGACTTCCAAGGCTAGATCAGAGAAGGGGTTGCAGCTCCTGCCTGGATTTTTGGGAATGCCTGTCCTGGGGGAAGCTAGACATCAGGTGTGATGTCTTCCTGCCCTGAGTTGGCCAAATCGGAGAGGCCCCATGTGGACTTTCTAGTGGACAGCTTATCAGCCAACATCAACTGCCATTCATGTCAGTGAGCCATTTTGCACACTCAACCCAGTTAGCTTCAGCTGACGTTTGACTGGAACTAGGTGAAAGACCTGCATGTGAATTGCCCAGCCATGAACTGTTAAATAAAGTGATACGGTGGTTTTAAGGTGCCAAATTTTAGGGTAATTGGTAATTCCACAATAATAACTGGAATAAAGCTCTAGAAGGACTTTCCTGCATAGGTGACAAATCAAAATTGTGTGTAGGCTGTGGACAAAGAATGTCACCTGCCATTCTAGTAAACAATGAACATTGCCACTAAGAAACCATCAGCCCCTGCAGCCACCCCTGCAACGGTGTGCCCTGAGGGGAATTTAGGATGGAGGAAAAACAGAATACTGTCCTTACCTAGCTGAGATGTATATCAAAGGAATAGTTTCAATGAGCACAGACTATTGCCTCTTCCCATACAATGAAGGACTTCCCTGGTGGCTCAGACCATAAAGGATCTGCCTGAGATGTGGGAGACCTGGGTTCAGTTCCCTGGTTTGGGAAGATCCCCTGCTGCTGCTGCTGCTAAGTCACTTCAGTCGTGTCTGACTCTGTGTGACCTCATAGACGGTAGCCCACCAGGCTCCCTCATCCCTGGGATTCTGCAGGCAAGAACACTGGAGTGGGTTGTCATTTCCTTCTCCAATGCATGAAAGTGAAAAGCGAAAGGGAAGTCGCTCAGTTGTGTCAGACTCTTAGCGACCCCATGGACTGCAGCCTACCAGGCTCCTCCATCCATGGGATTTTCCAGGCAAGAGTACCGGAGTGGGGTGCCATTGCCTTCTCCAGGAAGATCCCCTGGAGAAGGGAATACTCCAGTATTCTTGTCTGGAGAATTCCATGGACAGAGAAGCCTGGCAGACCACAGTCCATAGGGTTGCAAAGAATCAGACATGACTGAGAGACTAACACACATACGTTGAAAGTGCTAAAACTGAGATATCTACTTTTTTTGTGATTAGTAGTAAGGACGGGGGAGCCTGGTGGGCTGCCATCTATGGGGTCGCACAGAGTCAGACATGACTGAAGCGACTTAGCAGCAGCAGCAGTAATCTTTTGATGTTCGACTATGTAGGTTTATTCTGGTTTTTGTTTTTTCACAAAAACTCCTGTGTATCCTGGCTCTTCCATTACCTTGTTGGAGCAGCTCCTCAGAGATGTCTGAGAGTCTGTCTCTTGGGTTACTGTCCTCAGTAATATTCCTGAATGAAACATAACTCGTAACTCCTAGGTTGGGCGTTTTTCTTCAGTCAACAAGGCTTATGTATTATAGGTATTCTGCAGGGGTGATTTTTTTTAAAAGGGGGCCTACTTCTAAGCTATGATGTGAGGATTCCTCGAGTCTGTGGCAAGCCGTGATCATTCTTCAGGAGTTGTTACGTCTTTGTCACTTGTCCCCAGTTAAAGGGCCAGTACACTTGCCTGGCCACGCCCAGGTATTTGCAGCTGTGCCACTCATTTTGGGTGATGGCAGGAGAAGGCTAGTCACTTTCCTTCCAAAGGATCCTGGCAGTTCAACATTAGGACTCTGTACTTCTAATGCAGGGGATGAGAGTTTGATCCCCGATCAGGGAACTAAGATAGCACATGTTGCGAGGCTTAGCCAAAAAAAAGAAAAGCACCCTGTTGCTTTAGCCATCAGAAGAGACTACTGTCCTTGAGGAACAGAGAGAAGTGGAAGGAGGAACGTGGAATCTAGGGTCAAAGGACCAGGGTTCAAGTCCAGATTCATTCACATTCTAGCTATGTGACCTTGAGGAAATTATGTAACAGATTTAGCTTCAATTTCTCCTTCTGAAAATGGGAAAAATAATCGTGTCCCACAGAGATGCTGGGAGAATTACATAAAATTGTACCTATGAAACCGAGTTTCAGTCAGCCTTGTTTGAGCTTCTTTTGTTATTTTGATGCTCTTTCATTTTCAACTTGTATTACTTTTCTTTTCTTTTTTGCTGCACTCGGTCTTTGTTGCTGCACGTGGGCTTTCTCTGTGGCAAGTGGGGGCTGCCCTTCGTTGTGGTGCAGCGGCTTCTCCTCCCAGTGGCTTCTCCCGTTGCACAGCCTGGGCTCCAGGGAGCACTGGCTTCAGAAGTTGCAGCAGGCGGGCTCAGTAGTTACGGCACACGGGTTTAGTTGCTGCACAGCATGTGGATCTTCCTGGGCCAGGGATAGAACTCATATCCCCCTGCACTGGCAGATAGACTCCCAACCACTGGACCACCAGAGAAGTTCCTCATTTTATTTTTAGAAAATTTAAAAATCCAAAAAAAAAAAGATTCATATTCTCACAACTGTGAATTACCATCATTGACATCAGGACTTACTTCTTCCAGGCTTTCCTGGCGGCTCAGTCGGTAAAGAGTCTGCCTGCAGTGCAGGAGACCTCGGTTTGATCCCTGGTTTGGGAAGATCCCCTGGAGGAGGGTATGGCAACCCACTCCAGTATTCTTGCCTGAAGAATCCCCATGGACAGAAAGAGCCTGGCAGGCTACAGTTCAGGGAGTCACAAAGAGTCAGACATGACCGAGCAACTAATCCTTTACTTATTTCTATTCTTTTTTTTTTTTTTTTAACTACTTTGTTCGTTGTTTTGGAAAAACTGAGAAATATTGTGTATATTATTAGAATGTCTTCAATCATGCAGAAAAATGTCCCTCAACACTGAGTGCTTCATGAAGGAGCAAGTGATCTGGTGCAGGGGACGCGATGATTTCTGTGTCATTCTAATGTCCACATCTGTGAGCCCTCGCTAGCATCCTTGCATGGTTTAAATGCTAGGATTTTATTAATACATAAGACGACATTCAATTGTATCTATTGCTAATCCCCTGGTCTTTTGGATATCCTTTAACCTGGGGTCTCTATTTGAGTACAGCTTTACAGCCCTGGCTGGATACTCCTATCCTCAAGAGGCTTTTAGCCAAAGGAAAAACTGTCTCCATCTCTACCTTACCCCCTGCCTTTTTTTTTTTTGCCACAAATTGTACTCAACTCTATATCCTACTTCCCAGGTGGCACTAGTGGTAAAGAATTCACCTGTCAATGCAGGAGATGCAGGTTTGATCCCTGGGTCGGGAAAATCCCTTGGAGGAGGGCATGGCAATCTACTCCAGTATTCTTGCCTGGAGAATCTCATGGACAGAGGAGTCTGGTGGATTATAGTCCATATCGTTGCAAATAGTCAGACATGACTTAAGCAACTTAGCACACACGCACTACATCCCACTGCCTGCTCAACCCAATGTTCCTTCTCACATATCATTGCTGTTTCAGAATACACGGTATGTTGTATCAAAACCAAATTTTACACATACATCTGTGTTTGCTAGCACAACTGGGAAGGGTGTGCAGCAAAGCAGTGGCGGCCAGGTAGAACGTCCACTTCTGCTCTCTTGAAGTTCCCTTCTGTGTGGGCAACACACAGGGATGTCCACATGGTTGACTCTGTACCTGTTTTGACTTCATCCCCTTCTCCTGCCTTTGTGACCTCCCAACGTCTCCAGAGGGTCTCCTCTGCCTCTATTCCTTGTGGTCCCAGGAGCTGGAAGACAGAGCCAGCGTCCTCCCAATGGACAGGATAAACTACCCAAGAGTCCAGGAGAAGATGCGTCATTCCTTGCTGCCTTAGAGAGGACTTATTTTGAGCTTATCTATGTCTTCTCTGGGAGTTCGTAAGGAATATATGGAGAACTTAAAATTAGGAGCTTCTTGCCTTCAGTGTTCCTACATGTGAGCTCGTAAGTAAGAGATGGTAAAGAAAAAGTATTACTCTGTTTGGGCTTCCCTGATGGCTCAGCAGTAAAGAATCTGCCTACAATGCAGGGCACTTGAGTTCAACGCCTGGGTCAGAAAGATCCCCTGGAAAAGGGCATGCCAACTCACTCCAGTATTCTAGCCTGAAAAATCCCATGGACAGGGGAGACTGGTGGGCTAAAATCCATGTGGCCTGAAAAGAGTTGGACACAACAACAGATTATTCTGTTAAGGAAAAAACTTATGAAACATATTAAAGCATGACAAGGCAGATTTTATTCAGGTGTAGTGGAGTTTTGCAGTAGGAAATAGTGATTGGGCTCCACTCTGAATATAATGAGGAAGAGAGATAATTTATGACCAAGGAACAGGCTGACAGAAAATTGCTACAAGGAAGCCTGAAGCGTAAAGAAGGGCTCTGGCTCAACTGGCCTACCAGGATTCTTGGTGAAGGCAGGCCAGGGTGATGGGACATCACCTAGGGGATGGTTGGGGAGGAGGAAGCCAATCCCATATTTTACATGATCAGAGATCAAGATGGGAGTTCTTGCTAAGCTAATTAAGTAGGATTCTTGCTCAATTTAGACAGTGGCTTTCCAGGTGGTGCTAGTGGTAAAGAACTCCCCTGCCAATGCAGGAGACACAGGAGACTCGGATTCAATCCCTGGGTCAGGAAGATCCCCTGGAAAAGGGATGGCAAACCACTCCAGTATTCTTGCTTGGAGAATCCCATGGACAGAGGAGCCTGGTAGGCTACAGTTCATAGACTCGTGAAGAGTCAGACACAATTGAAGTGGTTTAGCATGTGATGAACATGGAAGTCCCTAAATCAGAACCCAGATGACAAGACAGTTCAGAGGAAAGTCTTTGTCAGGAAGCAGAAGTCAATCAGAGTACAAAAATCTGGATATCTTGGATATCTTGACAAAAGATATCCCCAGATGGGAGGAGTTGGAGGAACAGGATCAAAATAGAATTGCCTTAAAGACTGCAGAGTCTCCTGTCTGAAAGCCTTGAGGAGAGGAGAGAGGGTTGCATGGGCTTCTGAGTGGTGAGGAATGGGACCAGCCCAGGTTTTTTGGGCTGAGCAGGAGGATAGTGCTCTCTCCTTTTCCCAGGAGAGGGATTGTAATAGCTTTTGCTTTTTAAAAGACAAACTAATTTCCTGGTCTAAGAGGGTGTAGGATGAGTTTCCATTAGGGATCACCAGGGAACATGGCTGTTTCTCTGTTGGTCATTTTCAAGGAGGAGAGGTGGGAACTGACTCAGCAGGCACAAGGTGCCCCAGGAGAGCCATACATTGTCTGAGCTAAAAGGAACAGATGGGAAGAGGCCATAAGCCACAGACGGGAGCACAGCAGTGAGATCATCAAGAACTGAGAAGTTATGGCCAGTTGAAGGGGTCCCTAGCCTGGAGGAGAGGCACTCAGCCAAGTCCCTTAGAACTGGGCCTTGGGAAAGGCAGAAAACTGAAGAAGAGTATTTTAACTCTAAATATGATATGTTTAGGGGACTTCTCCTGTAGTGCAGTGGATAAGAATCCACCTGCCAATGCAGGGGACATGGGTTTGATCCCTGGTCTTGGAAGATTCCAAATGCCACAGAGCAACTAGGCCCATGAGCCACAACTACTGAGCCTGAGTGCTACAACTACTGAAGCCCACATGCCTAGAGCCTGTGTGTCACAACAAGAGAAGCCCCGGCTTGCCACAACTAAGAAAAGCCCGTGCAAAGTAAAGAAGACTAGAGCAACCTAAATTTAAAAAAAAAAAAAAATTTTTTTAATGCTTAGGAAGGTAAAAGGTTACTGCATGTCTTTTTAATATCACACTGTATCATTGTGAAACCAGCCCACCTAAATGTCATCTGTTAGTCTAGGGCAGTGGTCTCAAAGTATTGTCTGGAGACCTCTGGAAGTCTCTGAGATCCTTTCTGCGGCCCAGAATGTCAAAACAATTTTCACAATATTGAGATGCTGTTTATCCTCCATATAGTCGCCCCTACATTGGAATGTTAAGAGACAAGAAATAAATTCTTCAGTTTAGGCATATATCTAGACTATATTTGCAAACTCCCTGTGGTTAGGTTGGCCCTGTGTATTCTAGCCACTAGACAGAAGCGATGCCCTCCACTCCTGCACGTGGCCCTAAAGTCCTCCTATGGCTGACCATCTATGTTCTTTCCCACACAGGCTGGTTGGAATGAAACCAATGAAACCAGTGAATCAGACTCTCCCTGCCCCGCCCCAGCCACTCATCCCCAGAGCAACCTTGGGAACAGCCTGTTGACAATGGCAGAGAAGGAGGCTGGATCTCTGAATCCCTGCTCAGAAGAGAACCATCCTTACAGGAGCCCCACCTCGGGATAAAAAGAGGCAAGAAATAAACTTTTTATTGTGTTAAATCACTGAGCCTTGAGGGTTTATCTGTTACTAACACAATGAGCTTCACAATGGTGAAGAGGGAGACCACTTATCTAGAGTTAACTGCTGTTGTCAAATTCAATGCATGGCAAATGTAATCTGACAAATCCTTCATTTGTTCGGCAGCCCTTCAGGTTTTGACATCAGCTGTTATTGTGCTGCATGACAACTAGGCATCAATAATAAACATTTTACAAAAATGGCTGTAATAGCTTTTGCTTTGTAAAAGACAAACTAATTTCCTACTTTTTTTCTCCTCTAGTACCTACACTTGGCGTCAGTCAAAAATTGCTTCTGATGCCATGCACATTATCGTCCTTAAAACCGTGGGATTAATAGGCATAACATTTCTAGAACGTAGGCGTTGATGATCTTGCGGCAGTCTAGGCTGGTCACATTATGACCGTGAGGAGGAGCACAGTGCTCCATCCCAAATATGCCCCCTTGGCACAAGGATTATTTTTAGCTAAAAGCATGTGAGAAGAAGCAGATACAGGAAAGCTCTCTGTTCTCCCTCTATTTGCCTCAAAGCAGGACACACATTTAATAAGGGGTCCCCTGTCCCTTCCCTACTAGAAGAGGCAGAAGTTAATCGCCAGAGATAACTGGAGGCCCTTCTCAGACCAGACACCAGCACCAAAGAAGTCTACATAATGACCTCTGCTAAAATCCACCCTTATTTCCAATTACTTTCCCTTTATATTTGCCTTCCAGCAATTTCGTGCTCCTAGAAGCTCAAAGTTCTGGTCCTTGTTACTTCTCTGAAAGTTTGTTCTCTTGTTAAGACGCTTACTAATATAAGCCCAAGTTCTAGCCACCACTTTGAGTTACTCATAACTGAACACTCCCCTGTGTAAGTGGAATGCACACGCTAGTAAACTGCTGTTGGTTTTTCTCTTGTTAAACTGTCTTTTGTTGGTCTAATTTGCAGAGCCCCAGACAATGAATATGAGATAAATAAAGGAAAAATAGTTTTTTTTCCCCCTACAACTGAAACTTAACTTCAGGTCTGGGCTCCCTCTTTGTGCTAGGGAGAGATAAAGTGGAGCCTAGGAACACATCAACCAGGATGAGAAGGGGTTCAGAACTGCCCTTTGGGAGATGGCCAAGGGACTGAGAGAAAAAGAAAATTCCAGGAAGATGTGGTAACTGTCTTAACCTATTTGAAAGGCTGTCATGTTGAAGAGGGATTAGATTTATACTCTGGCCCCAAGGGGCGGAAACAGAACCAACTGACTGAAAGCTCCCAGTGTGAAATACTTCAATAAAGAAAGAGCTTTCTAACAGGGCAGGCGTATCCATAAATGGAAGTGACTTGGGTGTTACTGCTGACTTAAAGGAAGAAAAAGAAAGGAGAAAAGAAGAAAGAAAGAAAGAAAAAAGAAAACCAGAGGCTTCTATTCAGAAGTAACAACACATTCTGATTTCATTTGAGGGTTGGAAGCAGTTTTCTGCCTTCAGTTAATTTTGAATCAGACTGCTTCATTGTTCTGGGGGGAAAAAAGCGTCTTGAAGAATCTTTGGTAATGCAAATATAGTACAATGACCCTTTTCTAGAACGACAGGTGTGAGACCCTAACTCTCTGGAGCTAAACTGCTTGCATAATAATGAAAAATATTTTCCTTTTTTTTTTTTGTGGGAAAAGTTGCATCTCTAGTGATTGAGCTTCTGGGAGAAAAATGTTTCCTAAATGCAGAATTGGAGTCTATGCACTATTTATATATTATGACTTGTCCCTGTGGAGGTGTGTGAATGTGTGTTTTGTCTCAGCAGTTACCTCAGGAGAGATTCAGAAGATCGTGGGAGGACCAAGCTAGCCTGCCTTCATCCTGAACTGGAGACGCAGTTCAGACTATTTACGTCCCACTTGCTCTCCAGGAATGAGCGAACCAGATGTGGGCAAACTACTGGTATAGCATTTTTAGGTTTTGGTGGATTCATGTGGAGTCTCTGGGCCAGTGTTCCTCAGAGCCTGATCCAAGGACTGATTTAAAGAGTGATTTAGGAGTCTTCCCTGGTGGTCCAGTGACTAAGACTCCTTAGTCACTAAGACTCCTAAGTGCTCCCAGAGCAGGAGACCTGGGTTTGAACCCTGGTCAGGAAACTAGGTCCTACACGCCACAGCTAAGAGTTCACATGTCGTAACTAAAGACCCCATGTGCTGCAAAATAAGACCTGGTGCAGCTCAAAAAAAAAGATAACTAAAAAAATAATTATAAGACGAACATCTCTGTAACCAGTCAGCAATCAGAATAGACCACTGATTTCAAGATCAAGTACCTGCTGTCTTCCAATTTCAGTTCCTCTCTTTCCCAGAGATGGAACCAGTAAGATGATTTTGTGATTATTGTCCCATTGCTTGTCTTTAGTTTTAACATCTGGGTATCAACAAAGGCCATTTTCTTACTTTTGCCTGTTTCTGAATTTTAATTGGATTGATTCGTCGTCCATGTCTTCTTCTTTGACTGGCTCTTTTTACTCATGATTCACCCATGTTGATGTCTATTGCTATGTTTCATTCTTTTCTGGAGCATTAGCAGTCTTAAACTGTCACTCCAGTGTTCTTGCCTGGAGAATCCCAGGGACGGAGGAGCCTGGTGGGCTGCCCTCTATGGGGTCGCACAGAGTTGGACACGACTGAAGCGACTTAGCAGCAGCAGCAGCATTGTCACTGATCTGATCAAGTAGGGCCCCAACAAGGGTCCTCCTGCCTGATGTCATTTGAGCCAATAGAGTAAGACTGAGTTCTGTTCAAAAGCAAAGGAAAGTTTTACTGTTTGAGGAATGGAGAAGTGTGAGCTCTCCCACTGGTAGCCGCGCTCTCCCGACAGGCTGCGGACCGAGCTGCTTTGTGGGGATCTCGTCAGCACAGAGGGGACAGGACAGAGCTCTCACGAGGAGGGCACAGGCGTGTTGCTTAGGCTCCAGATTACAGTGTGGGGTGCGGCTCTCTCTCTCTCACAGCCCACTGCCAGGTCGAGTTGAATGTCGTGTGCAGCTTTTGCACACACCCCAAAGTGCCAGCTGTGAGGCCTCTACATGTAGTTCCCGGTGAGCAAGTGAAGCCAGACTCAGCACAAAGGAAGAAAAAGGTTAGACCTTATTTTATTACCCAGACTCTACTCTTATTCCTGGGGGATCGCTAATGGGCTTTGCCGGTGAAAAATCCCCCCTTTGTCTTTTGTCCTGCTCCTCCTGAAAGGGCACCGAGGGGCGCAGGTCTGCCTTCTGTAACCGCTTCCCACTGATTTTGGAGTGTCGTCATTATCCGGAACAGAGGAGCAGAATTTCCTTCCAGCTGCCTTTAGATGTATTTGATGGTCACCAGGCCTCAGCTCGGTTTGTATCCCTGAGCAACCACCATTTATCTAACCTTTTGGAGACAAAGGAAAAAAAATATAGGCCTGTAAGTCTTCTGCCTGAAGGCACAAATGCGCCTTGGTGTAGAGGGATCACTGCGGTGGCCTGAATCTCCCTGGTCACACTTTGTTGTTTTTACAGAGAAGCTTCAGTTTGGAGAGAGGTTCACATAGTCAAGTGGTCTGGTGCCCCAGGTTGTCTGTGTGGAGGCTGGGGCTCAGGGCCCTCTTCACTTGAGCATGATGTGCCCAGAGTGAGCCCTGCAACTTCAGGGCAGAAAGGATGGTTAGGGTCACCAAATAGGCTCTTTTCCAGTTAGGGGTGAGCTGATCTTATTGATGCTACCAGTTTTCCAGGTTTTTAGGTCTATCGGTTTCCTGGCCTGAAGGGATACAGGGCCAGGTCAGTGGGTGCAGATAGCACCTGGTTACTATATGCAGTGAGAGCTTTCACATTTTCTCTTCCCTGGAGGGCATACATGATTTGTTCCATTCATGCAAAGAGTTGACTCATTGGAAAAGACTCCGACGCTAGGAGGGATTGGGGGCAGGAGGAGAAGCGGGGACGACAGAGGATGAGATGGCTGGATGGCATCACTGACTCGATGGACGTGAGTCTGAGTGAACTCCAGGATTTGGTGATGGACAGGGAGGCCTGGCGTGCTGCGATTCATGGGGTTGCAGAGAGTCGGACACGACTGAGTGACTGAACTGAACTGAACTGAAAAAGTCCCTTCTCTTGGGATTGGGGAGTGGGTCTACCATACAGGAGTTCAAATGCTCTTAACATTGACTTATCCCTTGGGGCTAACCAGATGCGGTGAAGGGCAATCAGAAGCAATTTAATCCAGTTTTCTTGAGTTTCCCGACATAGCTTGGCTACAGCATGTTTTAAGATCTGCCTGCATTTCTCTGCTTTCCGAAGTGATTGGGATCTCCAGGCTAAGGGCAAGGTCCATTTTATACCCAGGGCATTCATTACGTCTTCATCACTTGAGATACAAATACTGAAACATAATTGTTTTAAAAGCTTTTATTTTGTTTTGGGGTATAGCTGGTTAACAAACAGTGCTGTGATAGTTACAGGTGAACAGCCAAAGGACTTAGCCATACATATGCATGTATCTGTTCTCCCCCAAACTCCCCTCCCATCCAGGCTGCCACCTGATATTGAGCAGAGTTCCCTGTGCTATACAGCAGGACCTTGTTGGTTATCCATTTTAAATATAGCCGAGTGTACATTGGACCATTATTGCTTTGTAGGAATCCTGGGAGCCCAAACCTGGGAATTATTTCTTTTAGTAATGCCATAGCCACTTCAGCTGTGGGTTCAGTTCTGGCAGGGAATTTCTGTGTACCCAGAAAACTTGTCTGCCAGCACCAAGCCAACTCATTAGAAAATACCCTGATGCTGGGAAAGATTGAAGAAAGGAGGAGAAGGAAATGACAAAGGATGAAATGGTTGGATGACATCACCAAGTCAATGGAGATGAGTTTGAGCAAACTCCAGGAGATGGTGAAGGATGGGAAGCCTGGCATGCTGCAGTCCATGGGGTTGCAAAGAGTCAAACATGACTTAGCAACTGAATGACAGCAAGAGCACCAAGAGATACTGACATTGACCAGTATTCTCAGCATCCCCAGGATATGTCCCTCTGGTTTGAATGGGCCTTACCTGGGAACCTCTGGGGCTTGCGGGGAGCTGGTGTTGGGGTTGTTTATTAGGCAGATGGAGCATGTCTCAGCTATCTGACTGGTTATACTTTTCAAGCCAAGAGTTACCAAGACTTCAACTAATCAGTTATTCAGGAAATCCCTCCAATAGTAAGTTGTTTGATGAGCCTCCCTGATGACTTGACAGGCTGCAGTTTGGGGAAAGAAGTATTGCCTGTATTCATTAACCAGCCACCCATGGGCTCCTGGATCTCCACTGAAGCCCCATTTTCAGACTCTGTCTAAATCTTCCTTTTGTGTATGTTGGGGAGTAATTGGATGGATGTGGCCTTTGAGGTATGAGGGGTTGTTGCCAAGTCCCTGGTTCTAGAGCTGCCCCTTTGGCAGCTGTATCTGCCTTATTGTTTCTCTTCATCCCCTCTGCATGCCCCCTTAGGTGACTCCTACAGTGAACCATTGCCACTTTTTTGGGAAGCTGTACTGCTTCTAAGAGCTGCAATAAGCTTAAGCCATGTTTCACCTGTTTATTCTCTGCAAAAAGCGTAACTCTTTCCCTCCAAATAGACCTGTGTGCATTTAGGATGGTCTGTTCATACGGGGACTCTGTGTAAACATGTAAGATCTTCCCAGTGCTGAGCTGTAAAGCTCAGGTGAGGGCTATCAGCTCTGCTTTTTGAGCAGAAGTTCCTGGGGATAGGCTTCTTGCTTCTACAACTTGGGTCTCGAAGGTCCCTATGGATCTTGCTAGCCTTTTTCCCACTTTTCATAAAGCTTCTCCCACCTGTGAACCATTCCTCTTTGGCATTTGGGAGAGGCTCACTTCCTAGTTCAGGGTGACTGGAATAGATCATGTCTGTCGTTTTCTCCACAACTGCGCTTCAGGGCCCCTGTTTCTAGGGGCAGCAGGATGGCAGGACTTAGTGAGTGACAGGTTTTTGTAGCAGCCACTTAGCTGTCTAAAAGCATAAACTGAACTTGAATCAGCCTTCCAGGATGTAGCCGTTCTGTTCTCTTTGAACTTAGTAAAGCCTAAACCCGGTGTGGAGCCCCCACAGAGATGGGCTGACTAAACGCTGACTTTTCAGCCTCCCTTAGCAGGGCTGTAGTAGCTGCCACTGGGCTTGCCAGGTGGTGGAGTGGTAAAGAATCCACCTACCAGTGCAGGAGATGCAAGAGACGTGGGAACAAACCCTGCGTTGGGAAGATCTTCTGAAGTAGGAAATGGCAACCTGCTCCAGTATCCTTGCCTGGAAAATTCCAGGGACAGAGGAGCCTGGCGGGCTACAGTCCATGGGGTGGCAAAGAGTCTGATGTGATTGAGCGAATGAGCACACTCTCACACAGTAGCAGCTGCTACCCATAGGAGGCCGTCCCTCTGTTTAGAGAAATAAGAAAACACCCGAGCAAGGGGTCCCAGTTTTTAAGCTAATACTCTCAAAGGCTCTGATGCTGGGAGGGATTGGGGGCAGGAGGAGAAGGGGACGACAGAGGATGAGATGGCTGGATGGCATCACTGACTCGATGGGCGTGAGTCTGAGTGAACTCCGGGAGCTGGTGATGGACAGGGAGGCCTGGCGTGCTGCGATTCATGGGGTCGCAAAGAGTCAGACACGACTGAGCTACTGAACTGAACTGAACTGAACTCTCAAAGGCGGGTCCCCTTCTCTCATGAATATAAAGGTCAAAGGGTTTAGCTAAATCTGGGAGGGCCAGGGCAGGGGCCGGAAGTAATTTCTCTCTCAATTCTTGAAAGGCCCTTGCACATTCTGAATTCCATTCAAAAGGATTATAATCTTTTCCTTTAAATTTTTCATATAGAAGCCTTGCTATGAGATCATAGTTAAAGAACCAGATGGGGCAAAACTTGGCCATTCCCAGGAATCCCCTAAGCTGTCTTCTCGTTTTAGGAGGGGTGAGGCTTCAAATACCTTCTTTCCTTTCCTGGGATAGGCCTCTCTGACCTTCTATGAGAATAAAGCCTGGGAAGGTCACCCTAGTTTGTGATATTTGAGCCTTTTTCTTAGACACCTTTTATCCTGTATCAGTTAGGTGGTTCCGAGTGGTTAATGTTTTTATCAGAGGCTTCCATAGCAGGGCTAGTGATCAGAATGTCTTTCTCTTAGGAGGAGGGTTCTCTCCTCTGAATGTAGATCTTTCCCGCCCTTTTGGTAAAATTTTCCTAAAGACGGTCGGAAAACTTTTTAACATTTGGGGCAGGATTGTCCACCAGTATTGTGTTTGTTTCTTGTCTGGCTTCTGCCACTCAAAAGCAAAAAACTTTTGTGACTCTGGGGCTAATGGAATACAGAACAAGACATCTTTTAAATTTAATACAGAATAGCAGGTCCAGGGTAGAGTGGCCAGAGAAGTGTAGGGATTAGAGACTACTGAATATATATCCTCAGTGGCTTCGCGGATTGACTTGTAGCCCTGTACCATCTGGTATTCCATGCTGGGTTTCTTTATGGGGAGAATGGGGGTATGACAGGCTGATTGGCATGGTCTAATAAGGCCCTGACCAATGAGATTCTGTATAACAGGGCAATGCTCAATAAGGCCTCCCAACAGAGAAGGTATTATTTTTTCTTGGGCTATATATGTCGAAGGTTGTAGATGGACTGTCACAGGACTGGCCCTTATAGCTTGTCCCACCTTTCCCTGGGCCCAAACCTCAGGATTTACTCCAGAGTGGTCAACCTGCTCTGTCTGGAGAGCTTCGTCCTCAGCCATTAACATTATCATCTTGTGCCCTTTGCCTATGAGGACACCAGTCACAAGATTTGACCCAAATAAGATCTCCAGTTTGAGAAATTTCCAGCACAAAAGCTATTAAAGAATTCCTCAGAAGGCCAAAATAGTACAGTTCAGTTCAGTAGCTCAGTCGTGTCCGACTCTTTGTGACCCCATGAACTGCAGCACGCTAGGCCTCCCTGGCCATCACCAACTGACGGAGTCCACCCAAACCCATGTCCATTGAGTGAGTGATGCCATCCAACCATCTCATCCTCTGTTGTCCCCTTCTTCTCCTGCCCTCAATCCCTCCCAGCATCAGGGTCTTTTCAAATGAGTCAGCTCTTCGCATCAGGTGGCCAAAGTATCAGAGTTTCAGTTTCAACATCAGTCCTTCCAGTGAACACCCAGAACTGATCTGCTTTAGGATGGACTGGTTGTATCTTCTTGCAGTTCAAGGGACTCTCAAGAGTCTTCTCCAACACCACAGTTCAAAAGCAGCGATTCTTCAGTGCTCAGCTTTCTTTATAGTTCAGTTCTTATATCCAAACATGACTACTGGAAAAACCATAGCCTTGACTAGATGGACATTTGTGGACAAAGTAACATCTCTGCTTTTTAATATGCTGTCTAGGTTGGTCATAACTTTCCTTCCAAGGAGTAAGCATCTTTTAATTTCATGGCTGCAATCACCATCTGCAGTGATTTTGGAGCCCAGAAAAATAAAGTCAGCCACTGTTTCCACTGTTTCTCCATCTATTTCCCATGAAATGATGGGACCAGATGCCATGATCTTCATTTTCTGAATGTTGAGCTTTAAGTCAACTTTTTCACGGATCTCCTCTTTCACTTTCATCAAGAGGCCCTTTAGTTCTTCACTTTCTGCCATAAGAGTGGTGTCATCCGCATATCTGAGGTGACTGATATTTCTCCTGGCAATCTTGATTCCAGCTTGTGGTTCTTCCAGTCCAGTATTTCTCATGATGTACTCTGCATAGAAGTTAAATAAGCAGGGTGACAATATACAGCCTTGANGACTACTGGAAAAACCATAGCCTTGACTAGATGGACATTTGTGGACAAAGTAACATCTCTGCTTTTTAATATGCTGTCTAGGTTGGTCATAACTTTCCTTCCAAGGAGTAAGCATCTTTTAATTTCATGGCTGCAATCACCATCTGCAGTGATTTTGGAGCCCAGAAAAATAAAGTCAGCCACTGTTTCCACTGTTTCTCCATCTATTTCCCATGAAATGATGGGACCAGATGCCATGATCTTCATTTTCTGAATGTTGAGCTTTAAGTCAACTTTTTCACGGATCTCCTCTTTCACTTTCATCAAGAGGCCCTTTAGTTCTTCACTTTCTGCCATAAGAGTGGTGTCATCCGCATATCTGAGGTGACTGATATTTCTCCTGGCAATCTTGATTCCAGCTTGTGGTTCTTCCAGTCCAGTATTTCTCATGATGTACTCTGCATAGAAGTTAAATAAGCAGGGTGACAATATACAGCCTTGATGTACTCCTTTTCCTATTTGGAACCAGTCTGCTCTTCCATGTCCAGTTCTAACTGTTGCTTCCTGACCTGTATACAGATTTATCAAGAGACAGGTCAGGTGATCTGGTATTCCCATCTCCTTCAGAATTTTCCACAGTTTATTGTGATCCACACAGTCAAAGGCTTTGGCATAGTCAATAAAGCAGAAATAGAAGTTTTTCTGAAACTTCTTGCTTTTTCGATGATCCAGCAGATGTTGGCAATTTGATCTCTGGTTCTTCTCCCTTTTCTAAAACCAGCTTGAACATCTAGAAGTTCATGGTTCAGGTATTGCGGAAGCCTGGCTTGAAGAATTTTGAGGCCAAAATGAGAGGCGTCCAAATGCATGGACTCTGGTATAACTGAGGGTCTGCCTTGAAGGTGTAATGGCCCATGCTTGAGATAGTCAGTCCCTTCTTAGTCAGAATAGCCCAGCGGCTGATACACAGGACCACTGCCCAGCCAGAGCAACCGTCATGCTAGTTCCTAACCAACTGGGTCCGCTATAGACTGGTACAGCTGCCTGAGGGGGAGAAGGAACGGGTGAGCAGAAAAAGAGGAGTTTCAGACTTTCCTCTAGGTGAGAGCTAAAAGCACAGGGAATTCCCACAGAGTATTCTAGGGACCAGATCACTAGGGCAGCTAGTATTCTGTGCTTATACCAGGAAATTCTCTACCCTAGATCCCAGCTGATAAAGAATCATCCAAGGTTTGCCTCACAAACAGAAGGGGAAGGGGAGGTCAGGGGTGACTGTTTTCTGTTGTTGCCAGCAGCCCACTGTGCTGACCAACAGGGTTCCTGTTCTTGTGAGAAACAATTGTTGACCCAAAGAGGTCAAGTCACTGGTTTCAACCTACCTTGGGACCCTTTTTCACTTGGGTGTCCCCAGTGCCTTTTCCTGATTTCAGATCCAGTTTCCTCCTTCTGATTTGTCAGGCAGTCCTCATTACCTGGGCCTTTCCCTGATCTCACCTCTTAGTTCATGGGGATGGCCACTTTTCTTCACCAAAACAAAAGTATAATGGAGAACGCTACTGTTGACCCCTGGGCATCAGCAAGGAAGGCAAAAAGCCCTTGTGCAGCTGCTACTGCCTTGTACTGGAGTCAAGAGGACAATAGTACCACTGGTGAGAAAGCAGACAAGACTGCCATGGCTCCAGCTCATCAGGTCCCCACTGTCCCCGGGCATCCAGAACTGAGGGAAGACCAGCCAGAGGCGGTGGACAGATACATGTGAGTTTCAGTCTTCCGTCCCCTGTAATGCCACAGTACGATCCTCTCAAGGGGGTGCAGTCCAGGTTACTCTGGAGGCTATGCTATGTGTGCACCACACTTGGGTATCAGGTTACTGGGTAGAGTTGCTCTGAATTTGATCAAAAGCTACTACTGTTCTACCCTGTCCAAGTGTACTTAAAGACCAGTGTCAGCCATCATCACGTGAACTTCCCAAAGCCTCTGCTGCCCTTCCACTAGAGCCAGAGTGAGCCCATAGTGTGGTGGAAAGGTGTGGAAGGCCATGGTCCAATTTATCTGGGTTGCCAAAATTTGTTACTGACACTTCTGAGTTGGGCCCCAACAAGGGTTCTCCTGCCCAGTGTCATTTGAGTCAACAGAACGAGGCTGAGTTCAGTTCAAAAGCAAAGGAAAGTTTTATTTTTGATCAAAGAATGGAAAGGTGTGAGTTCACACTCTAGAGTACATGCTCTACCCGCTAGGCCACGGGCAGGGCAGCTTTCTAGGGTTCTTGCCAGTCGTGTGGGGTGTGGAGTTCTTATAAATCAGTTGCAGCTGTACTGTTCATGGTGCTCCAGATCACAGTGCCAGTTACAGCGTCTCTGCACACGGTCCACTTGGTTGAAATACTGGGTGAGGCCATTTAGCATTAGAAGCAGTCTGAAGTGCTCAGGATAGAGCCTATGCGTGTGGCACCCTAGGAGCAAGTGAAAATGGAAGGAAAGAGAACAAAAAATGTTAGACTTTATTACCAAGATTCTATTTTTATTTCCTAGGAATTGCTAATGGGCTTTGCTGAGGACAATACCACAGTTGATTTGTCCAATTTACAGTTGAAGGAAGGGGCTTCCCAGGTGGTGCTAATGGTAAAGAAGCCGCCTGCCAATGCAGGAGACCTAACAGGCGCAGATTTGATCTCTGGGTCAGGAAGATCCCCTGGAGCAGGGCAACCCATTCCAGTATTCTTGCTTGGAGAACCCCATGGACAGAGGAGCATCCCACAGACAGAGGAGCCTGGTGGGCTACAGTTCACACAACTGAAGTGACTTAGCATGCACACTTGATGGGCATTTGGGTTATTTCCTGTTGTTGTTGTTTTTATTAAATCTTTGGTGCAATAGAATTTCTTGTTCATGTTTTCTGTTGCACACACGCAAGAATTTTTCTAGGGAAGTTGTTCTCAAAGTATGGTCTCAGCATCAGATCACTGGGGAACTTGTTAGAAATGTACAATCTTGACTTCCCCTCCAGACCTATTAAATAAAAAACGTTGGGAGAGGACTCCAGTAATCAGTTTTAACAAACCTTCCCAGGTGTGCTAATGGCAGAGTGGAGTTGGAAAACTATGCTCTAGGGTATGGCTTTAGGAATTAAATTGCTGGGTTTGTGTTCAACTTTGTTAGACACAATCAATCTGTTTTCCAAAATGATTATACCAACTTAAACTTTACCAATTCTATATGAAAGTCCTTGATTTTCCATACTGTCATCAGCACTTGGTTTTGTCAGTCTTCTTACTTTAGATATTCTGGTGGATATGAAGTGATATTTTGTCATTGCTTTAATTTGCAATTCACTTTGTAACCAATGAAATTGAGCAATGTGTAAAACATCCCCAACAGGAAGAAGATGGTATACTCTATACTTAGGATAATTGTATGTGTTTGTATGTGTGTGTATAGAGTACTTTAATCTAGGTGTATAATATAGAAGCTCAAGGCTAGCAGCTGTGATTCTGTTACAATCTAAGCTAGGTTAAAAAAGTAGAGACAGAATTCCATTGAGCAGGCCACCTTCAAAGAAGCATTGCCCTTTGAAGAGTATAGCTGGTCAAGGCAATTGCTCTCAAGGAGGAAAGCAAGAGATAAATACCTTGTCCTCACTCTCATCCTTTTTCTGAACTCTTATGAGACTCCTCACAGGGATGGGATATTTGATGAATGTGGAGAAGCAAATAGAAGACATCTAATCTGGTACAAACATCTTTTTCATATGGTTTTAGCCATTTGAGTTTCTTTTGTGTATATGTATGAAGGTGGGAGTGCTTATTCAAGATTTTGGTACTTTTTTCTACCACTTTTTTCTTGTTGATTTGTAGACATTTAAATATTCTGAATGTATGCCTTTTGTCAATTATTTATCTTGCAGATATCTTTTACCACTGTAAATGATTCTATACCCAGGCCAATGTGTATGTGTCTGTATGTTTCAATACCATCAAGCGGTTCTCCAACACCAGCTGGGTATCATAATTCAACTCAATACTGACACTGTCTAACTGGCGATAGCATCAGATTCCACAGGTTCAAGGCTCAGTCCCATAAAACTCCAGTTCAGATGCCAGTCACAAGCCCCGCTTATTACCTGTATGTCTAACCAACTTGCTGTAAATCAGAGCTTTCCACCACTCCCTTCCTGTGTTCAATTAATTTGCCAGAATGGCTTACAGAGCTCAGGAAACATTGTGCTTACTTTATTACCAGTAATTATTAAAGGAATAGCTCAGAAACAGCCAAATGGAAGAGATACATAGAGCAAGATATGGGGGAAAAACTTTCACGTCCTCTCTGGTTGCTCCACTCTACGAATTGCCATGTGCTTATCTCCAACCCCTCAAGCTATTCAAACCTCCATTCTCTTGGGTTTTTATGAAGGCTTCATTACATAGGCATACATAATTGATTAAATCATTAGCCATCGGCAACTGATTGGACCGCTAGCCTTTCTCCCTTCTCAGGAGGTCAGGGGTTTGGACTGAAAGTTCCAACCCTCAAATCTCACGGTGGCTCCAGCCCTCATATTTAGGTGCTTTCCAGAAACTGCCATATCATCATAACAAAAGACACTATTGTTGCTCTTATCCCTTAGGAAATTCCAAGGGTTTTAGGAGCTCTGTGCCAGAAATGAGATGAAGAATATATATATATATATATATATATATATACACAATATAAATATTTCTTAGACAATCACAATATCACATTACTATGTGGCTGTCTTTTTTTTTTTTTTTTTGAAGAATTTAATGAAATCTATTCAGTAGCATGAATTTTTGCTTGTTTGTTTTGTTGCCACACTGTGTGGCATGCAACATCTTTATTTCCCAACCAGGGAAAAAACTTATACTCTCTACAATGGGAGCATGGAGTTTTAACCACTGGGCCACCAGGGAAGTCCCCTAATGGTGTCTTTCAATAAACAGAAATTCTTAATTTTAGTGTAGTCTCATTTATCAAAATCTTCGTGGTTAGTTCTCCCTGTGTTCTATATTGAAAATATTTACTTGAGCTTCCCTGGTGGCTCATTGGTAAATAATCCACCTGCAATGGAGGCACAGAAGTCAAAGGTTGAATCTCTGGGTCAGGAAGATCTCCTGGAAGAGGACATGGCAACCCACTCTAGTATTCTTGCCTGGAGAATCCCATGGACAGAGGAGGCTGATGGGCTACAGTCCACGGGGTCGCAAAGAGTCGGAATGACTGAAGTGACATAGCACTCAGGAAGGCATGCAACTTGAGGTCATGAATATATTCTTCTTTATAAATTTCTAGATTATTTCTATGTCACATTTAGATGCAGAATTGACGTACCTGGAGTTTCCACCTTTGTCACAGCAAATTTGTGTATACATGTGAGTCTGTTCCTGGCTTCTCTTTTCTATCATCGCAGCAATACCACAATGCACTGACTGCTATTCAGTTCAGTCGCTCAATCGTGTCCGACTCTTTGCAACCCCATGAATCGTAGCACGCCAGGCCTCCCTGTCCATCACCAGCTCCCGGAGTTCACTCAGACTCACGCCCATCGAGTCAGTGATGCCATCCAGCCATCTCATCCTCGGTCATCCCCTTCTCCTCCTGCCCCCAATCCCTCCCAGCATCAGAGTCTTTTCCAATGAGTCAACTCTTCGCATGAGGTGGCCAAAGTACTGGAGCTTCAGCTTTAGCATCATTCCTTCCAAAGAAATCCCAGGTGTTGATCTCCTTTAGAATGGACTGGTTGGTTCTCCTTGCAGTCCAAGGGACTCTCAAGAGTCTTCTCCAACTCCACAGTTCAAAAGCATCAATTCTTTGGCGCTCAGCCTTCTTCACAGTCCAACTCTCACATCCATACATGACCACAGGAAAAACCATAGCTTTGACTAGACGGACCTTAGTCAGCAAAGTAACGTCTCTGCTTTTGACTATCTAGACTGGTCATAACTTTCCTTCCAAGGAGTAAGCATCTTTTAATTTCATGGCTGCAGTGATTTTGGAGCCCCCAAAAATAAAGTCTGACACTGTTTCTACTGTTTCCCCATCTATTTCCCATGAAGTGATGGGACTGGATGCCATGATCTTCGTTTTCTGAATGTTGAGCTTTAAGCCAACTTTTTCACTCTCTTCTTTCACTTTCATCAAGAGGCTTTTTAGTTCCTCTTCACTTTCTGCCATATAGCATCACAATAAGTCTTGATTTCAAGCAGAGCAAATCTTTACCCTTTCTTCTTCAAGAGACTTTGAGTTATCTTTGGGCCATTGCATTCCCATATAAATTCTAGAATGAGTCTGTCAAATTCCACCAGAAATTCCCAACATACCCTTGGAATTTTCACTGAGATTGAATTGAATTCATAGATCAATTTGGGGAAAATATACATTTTTACAGCATCAAGTCTTCCTATTCATCAATATTNGACTTTGAGTTATCTTTGGGCCATTGCATTCCCATATAAATTCTAGAATGAGTCTGTCAAATTCCACCAGAAATTCCCAACATACCCTTGGAATTTTCACTGAGATTGAATTGAATTCATAGATCAATTTGGGGAAAATATACATTTTTACAGCATCAAGTCTTCCTATTCATCAATATTGTATGCTGCTGCTGCTGCTAAGTCACTTCAGTCGTGTCTGACTCTATGCGACCCCATAGACAGCAGCCCAGCAGGCTCCACCGTCCCTGGGATTCTCCAGGCAAGAACACTGGAGTGGCTTGCCATTTCCTTCTCCAATGAGTGAAAGTGAAAAGTGAAAGTGAAGTGCGAGTCCATGGACTGCAGCCCACCAGACTCCTCCATCCATGGGATTCTCCAGGTAGACTCCACTCATTTCAGTTCAGTTCAGTCGCTCAGTTGTGTTCGACTCTTTACGACCCCACAAACTGCAGCACACCAGGCCTCCCTGTCCATCACCGTTTATTTAAGAATTTAATTTTTCTTAAAAATGTTTATAGCGTTTCCTATGTAGATCTTACATGTAATTTTTAGATTTATAACTAGAGAGTTTTTTTGTTATATTTTTAAAATTTCATATTCTAATTCTGTTGCTGAAATATAGACAAGCAAAAGATTATTTTTTGTTAGCAATCTTGCTAATTTTTCCTAAAAATTCTGGTAATTTATATTAAATTAAAAAAAATTCTCTGTATACAAGTGTGTCACTTGGAATAATAGCAGTTTAATTCCTTTTCCAATTCTTTTCATTTTTTTCAGTGCTATATTATATTTGATAGGCTTTCAGATACAATGCTATAAATGAGATAGCAAATATTCTTATTCTAGTTGCATTGTAGTAAATTTATAAAATATTTTTTACATTGAAGGAATTACAGCTAATTCCTAAGCTTGCTAGGAGCTTTAAAAAAAAAACTACAAACACATGTTGAATTTAATTAAGTGAGATAATCATATGATTTTTCCTGTTTTCTCTGTTAATTACATTTATTAATTTTTGAATGCTAAACCAATTTGCATTCTTGAATAAACCCAACTTGATTATGATGTGATATCCTTTTTATATATTGCTGGATTTAGTTTGCTATAATAATTTTTTGTTTGGGATTTTTACATTTGTGTTCATAAGTGGGATCAGCTTAATATTTTTCTTCCTTGTTATGAACTCCTAGCTGAACAACTTTAGGACCCAGATTATGTGGGCCTCACAAAATGAATTGGGGAATGTTCCCTGGTTTTCTGTTCTCTGGATTTATATAATATTGACATTTTCCCTCCTTAAGTGGCTGGTAAAATTTGCTGGGCAAGTCATCTGAGCCTGAAATTTTCTTTGAGAGATTTTCAATTATGGATTCGATTTTTGTAATAAATTGTGATTTAGAAGTTTTCTTTCTTTTGGTAGATTATATTATTCTAGGAGTTTATTTCACTAAAAATTTCACATTTATTGGAAAAAAGTTATTTATAATTTCTTATTGTCTAATAATTTATTTTAAATTATTTCCAATTCTCTCACAGGAATTCAGAAAAAAAGAGGAGAGTGAAGTCAGAGTATTTCTTCCCAGTTCCCTCCCTACAGGTGATGTTCCTTTTCTATTACTGATACTGTTTACTTGTATCTCCTCTCTCTCTCTCACAATCAGTCTTGCCAGTGGTCTAACACTATTATTAATCTTTTATTTTATTGGCCATTTCTATTGTATATTTGTATACAATATCTATTGTATATTCCATAAATTTCTGGTCTTTATTATTTTACTTGTTTTACTTTCCTTGAGTTCAATTGGCTGATCTTTTTCTACTTTCTTGGGATGAATATCGGCCTTTCCTCTTTTCTGTATTTGCATTAAGAATTTAAAATGTCCTTCTAAGAATTACCCTACAAATTTTGATGTGTAGTATTCTTTATTTCGGTAATTGTCCAGCTTAAAACTCAAGGTTCAAAAAACTAACATCACGGCATCCAGCCCCATCACTTCATGGCAAATAGATAGGGAAACAATGGAAACAATGAAGGACTTAATGTTCTTGGGCTCTAAAATCACCGCAGATGGTGACTGCAGCAATAAAATTAAAAGGTGCTTGCTCCTTGGAAGAAAAGCTATGACAAACCTAGACAGTGTATTAAGAAGCAGAGGCATTACTTTGCCTACAAAGGTCTGTATAGTCAAAGCTATGATTTTTCCTGTAGTCATGTATGGATGTGAGAGTTGGACCATAAAGAAGGTTGAGTGCTGAAGAACTGACGCTTTTGAACTGTGGACTCTTGAGAGTCCCTCGGACTGCAAGGAGATCCAATCAGTCAATCCTAAAGGAAATCAGTGCTAAATATTCATTGGAAGGACTGATGCTGAAGCTGAAGTTCCAATACTTTGGCCACCTGATGTGAAGAGCTGACTCTCTGGAAGACTCTGATGTTGGGAAAGATTGAAGGGAGGAGGAGAAGGGGACGACAGAGGATGAGACAGTTGGATGGTATCACTGACTCAATGGACATGAGTTTGAGCAAGCTCTGGGAGTTGATGATGGACAGGGAAGCCTGGCATGCTGCAGTCCATGGGGTCACAAAGAGTCGGACATGACTGAGCAACTGAACTGAATTGAACTGATTTGGTGATATTCATGTGTTGTTAGAAGAGTCATTAGCTGTTAGTTGTTAGTCGTCTCTTGTGTCGTGCTATGACCAGTGTATTCTGTTGACAAAACTCTGTTAGCTTTTGTCCTGCTTTATTGTGCACTCTGAGGACAAACTTGCCTGTTATTCTAGGTGTCTCTTGACTTCCTACTTTTGCATTCCCATTCCCTACGATGAAAGGGACATCTTTTTCTGGTGTTAGTTTTAGAAGATCTTGTAGGTCTTCATAGAACCATTCAACTTCATCTTAGTTCTAACTATTTTATATTTTTCAGTGTGATTTAACCTTTTATCTGTAGGTTATTTAGAATCAAATTGCTTTAGTTTTAAACATTTGGGGGAGTTTTTCTAGCTATATTTTTGTTATTGACTTAGTTAAATTGTTTTGACTAGAGAACAATTTTTGCAAGATTTCAGTTCATCAAAACTTGTTGAGACTTGTCTTATGGTCAAACATATGGTCAATTTTTCTTAAATGTTTCATGTGCAATTAAAAAGAATGTGTATCTGCAGATGTTGTGTGCTATGCTCTGTATATGTTAATTAGGTCAGTTTTGCTGATACTGTTTTTTCATATATTCTGAGCCCTTTCTATTTTTAAAAATCTGCTTGTTCTGTCAATACTGAAATAAGATATATTGAAATCTCCAACCATCATTATGTGTTTATTTTTTTTCTTACATTTGTCAATTTTTACTTTATACATTTTGAGGCTATTTTGTAGCTGTATATAGACTTAATTTATATCTTCCTGGTGGACTGACTCTTTTTATCATTATAAAGAGTATCTCTTTGCTGCTAGTAACACTTTTTGCCTTAACATTCACTTTGTGTAATTTTAACATAGTAACACTAACTTTTTTTTTTTGTTTGTTAGTTTTTACACAGCACTTTTTTATTTTCATCTTTTCCATTTACACTTTCTACAGCCTTAGGTTTAGGCAGTCTATCAAAATAGTCTATTAAATCTGACAATCTTTGTTTTAATTGGAGCAATTATTCTATTTAATTTTATGTAATATATTCTGATATATTTGCCCACGGGCTTCCCTGGTGGCCCAGTGGTAAAGAACCCGCCTGCCATTGCAGGAAACTTGGATTCGATTCCTGGGCCAAAAAGATCCCCTAGAGAAGGAAATATAACAACCCACTCCCGTAGTATTTCCTTGGAAATCCCATAGACAGGGAAGCCTGACGGGCGACAGTCCATGGGGTCACAAAGGAGTTGGACACAACTTAGCAACTAAAAGACAGCGACGTTTGTCCTGCCACCTCTATTGCCCCTTTTAAATTTATTACTAGATAGTTTACCCATATTTGGGTACTATTTAAATATATCGCTTACTATATCTTTTACTCTGTGTCTCAGCATATCCACTCCTGAGCAATTTTGCACAGAACTCATGCACAAGTCCATGAGGGCATGTAAAAGACTGCACATCACAGTACTGTCCTTGTAAGAATTCTGAAGCCATCATGGAAGCAGAGCTCCTCCTTTGTCTCATGCATTTATGAGTGTGTGCATTTTCTGCCATCTTGGGACAGGACATTTTGCACACGGAAATAAACTGATATTTGGCTGATACTGTTTTTTCATATATTCTGAGCCCTTTTTATTATTTTTTAATCTACTTGTTCTAGCAATACTAAGATATGGTATATAACAATAACAACTATGGCAAATGACAGGTTTATCTGTCCTTTCATTTATTTTGGAGAATAGAACTAGAGGAGACAATTCTACCACTGACTTTAGCCATGCTGATATCTAAAGGCTGTTGATCACCTTCTTCATCGGGTAGGAAAATCATATAAAAAGAACATATGCTCTTTCCCCACTGTGAACTGATATATGAGAGCTTGGTAACGTTGGTAACTCTGCACTCTATCAGGAAGATGCCCTGGAGGAGGAGGGCATGGTAACCCACTCCAGTATTCTTGCCTGGGAAAGCCCATGGGCGAAGGAGCCTGGAGGGCTATAGTTCATGGGTTGCAAAGAGTCGGACACGACTTAGAGACTAAACAACAACCTTCCCATTTAGATGCTCCTTGGGGTTTTTGTTTGAAAAACCAGTTCTTCTGGATGCTGACTCCTTCGCACCTCTTTGCATGTAAACTGCTTTTCTCTTCTAAATAACCTTGTCTCTGAGTCATCTCATACAACATAATGTGGGGATGCAAACCATGGAACACCACTAGCAGTTATCAGGAAGAAGGAGACACTGCATTGGCCAAAAATTTTGCTCAGATTTTTCCATAAGTTGTTATGGAAAAATCTTCACAAACTTTTTGGCCAACCCAATACATATAGTTCACAGATATTTAAAAATATGATTTTAATGTAATTATTTATTATTTATTAATCTTTATTGACCATTGTTTAATTTAATTTATTAACTTAAATTTATTATTTGGGCTTCCCTGATGGCTCAGTGGGTAAAGAATCTGCCTGCAATGAAGGAGACACAGGAGACTCTGGTTCGATCCTTCAGTCAGGATGATCCCCTGGAGGAGGAAATGGCAACTCACTCTAGCATTCTTGCCTGAAAAATCCCATGGAGAGGAGTCTGATGGGCTACAGTCCAGAGGGGTGCAAAGAGTTGGACAGGATTGAATTATTTTTATTTATTATTGATAATTATGAATCATTGTTTAATTTATTAATTTAAATTCATTATTTAGAGAAGGCAATGGCATCCTACTCCAGTACTCTTGCCTGGAAACTCCCATGGTCGGAGGAGCCTGATAAGCTGCAGTCCATGGGGTCGCTAAGGGTCGGGCACAACTGAGCGACTTTCACTTTTCACTCTCATGCATTGGAGAAGGAAATGGCAACCCAATCCAGTGTTCTTGCCTGGAGAATCCCAGGGACGGAGGAGCCTGATAGGCTGCTGTCTACGGGGTCGCACAGAGTCGGACTCGACTGAAGCGACACAGCAGCAAATTCATTATTTAAGTTATCTCATCCTCACAGCAATTATAGATATAAGCTTCACGTGGGCAAGGATTTTGTACCTGGAACAGTGCTTGGCACATGCAGGCCCTCAATAAATATTTGTGAATCTTTGTTGAGTAAGTCCTCCTTTTACACACATGGTATGGAAAAAACTAAGGGTTACATAACTTGCATAAAGTCACCTCGTGAGTAGGTGGCAGAGATGTGATTCCAAGACTACATTCTCATCAGCATGCTCATGGTCTCTAAGTGAGAACGGTACAGTACTGTTTTTTAATACTGTACAGTAAAATTGTCTTAAAAAATAATGCAAATTCAGGTACTCAAGCAAAACAAATTTGTGTGTGCATGTGGTAGAGAGGGAAAGGAGAGTTGAGATCAGTAACAAAGGGTAAAGAGCAAAATAAAGCACAAGGGCCTTGTCCACAGTGAAGATGATACTCACAGGCTGAGCGGTAGGAATAACTCAGCTCTTTGCACCCCTGGCTCCAAAATAATAACACCGATTTTATAACGACAATAATAACAATAACAATGATGATGATGATACATGAAGGAAAAGGTGCGAAAGTGGAGACAGTAGGTAAAGGCAACGCTTTTAAAAAGTTTTGCTCTTAAGAACAAAGAGTGAGGCAGTAGATGAAGGGGAATGAGGCTCAAAGAAGATCTTTTTTCTATCTTTCTTTTCTTTAAAAATAATATCCTTATTGAGATACAATTAACATACCATGCAATTCCCTCATATAAAGTACAAAATTCAGTGGGTTTTAGAATTTTCATAGAGTGGTGCAATCACTACCATAATCAATTATAGAGTATTCTCATGACCCCAGAAAGAGAAAACCCATTCCTATTAGCAGTCACTCCCAATTTTTCCCAACCTCTTCATCCCTTGGCAACCACTAAGCTTCATTTTCTTTATGTCTACAGATTTGTCTGTTTGGACATTGCTATTAGTGGAATCACATAATATGGGGCCTTTTCTGGCTGGCTTCTTTTGCTTAGCATAGTTTCCAAGGTTCATCTATGCTGTAGCATGTATCAGCAATTCATTTCTTTTACTACCAAATAATATTCCGTGTGTGGATATATCACATTTGATTTATCTGTTCATCAGGTGATGGACATTTGAGTCGTTTCCACTTTCTAGCTATTATGAAGGATGCTGCTATGAAATCCATGTATAGGTTTTTGCGTGGACATTCATTTTCATTTTACTTGGGTGTATGCCTAGAAGTGGAATTTCTGGGTCATGAAGTAACTTTTCATTTAGCTTTTTTTGGAACTCCCAGACTGCTTCCAAAGTGGCTGTACCATTTTACATTCCCACCAGAAGTGTGGGAGTGTTCCAATTTCTCCACATCCTCCCCAACACTTTTTAATTCATTCTTTTGATTATAGCCATTCTATCAATAGTAGGTGTGAAGTTATGTATCATCGTGGCTTTGATTGGCATTTCCCTCATGGCTAACAATATAGAGCATCTTTTCATGTGTCTTTTTCTTTTTTAAAGATGGAACAAAGGCTAAGGCTAAGTCACTTCAGTCGTGTCTGACTCTGTGCGACCCCATAGACAGCAGCCTGTCAGGCTTCCCCGTCCCTGGGATTCTCCAGGCAAGAACCCTGGAGTGAGTTANGAGGGCAGGAGGAGAAGGGGACGACAGAGGGTGAGATGGCTGGATGGCATCACCGACTCGATGGACGTGAGTCTGAGTGAACTCTGGGAGTTGGTGATGGACAGGGAGGCCTGGCATGCTGCGATTCATGGGGTCACAAAGAGTCAGACAGGACTGAGCGACTGAACTAACTAATTGATAATTTTTGATTTGTATTACATCAATCAATAGACCACATTTCATGGAATATAAGACTCTTAATTGTAAGATGCACTATTTTTAAAAACTACCACAAAGAAGAAATATTGCCAATTAAACTATGACATGCAACTGATGTATGATGCATTCGATTTTAGACATGTTGGGCTGTGCATCTTAGCTTTGGTGAAATATGGCATTAATAATCTCTCACATTCTGCCATTTGCAATTTGAGAAATCTATCCTCCATAGTACCATTTACTGGGTTTTCATAGAATGCAGCCACTGGTGAAAACATTGAGCTGGGCAGGGCCAAGGAGAGCGTTCAGGAGACTTCTACCTGGGAACTCCCTCAGGTTTGCTTGCCCATTTGTTTGAATACCCACTTACCAAATAAATATTAATTTATCCAGTGAGTGCAAAAAGAACTCAGGTTACAAAGATGAACACAGTCTGGGCCCCGTCAGTCTCAGTCTGGAATTCACACAGTAATCCATTAAGCCATACTCTCTGCGCCTGGTTGTTCCAGCCCCTCAGTATCCCTTTAACTGAGCTCTTGTCCACATCAGAACTTGAGGCCCAGTCAGGAGGGGCAACTGGAGGATGGAACAGAGCACGGAAGGGGCCAGGACCCGGAATCAGGGTGGGAGAAACGGGGGTTACCAGGATAAGTAAGTATACAAATAAAGAAGTCACAGTGCCTGAAAGGAAGCGTGAGTTCAGGCGTGACCAGAAGTAGACTCAGAAAGAATGGGCAGCCAAAGCAGAGATGCCACAGTTGTCAGCCCTCATGGTCAGAGGACATTCGGAGATCTGAGTATGCATGGACTATGGGACAGGGACCCAGGCCCAAACGGCAACAAAATAAGACATCTAGGACCCCCAACTCATACTTTGGTTCCAGGCAGCAGTCCGGCTACTAGGACACAAAACCTGTCAGACCTAAGAACCAGGTTCCAAAACTGTAGACTGCCCTCTGCTCCCGGAGTGTCCACAGGGTGAGACAGGGGAGGTAGACAGAGGCAGGGAGAGACTTCCTCCTCAGGGCAGTAAGAGCTCAGGCTGGGCCTCCGTGTGGAGCAGGGGGAGCCAGACCCCTGAGCTTTCAACATGCAGCGAAAGAGACCTGGAGGACCACAGGAGAGAAAATGAGAGGGACAGAGGAGCTAACGTCTGCCTCTGAGAAGAGGTCTGGAGAAGGTGAGTGATTTCCCCAGGAGACTAAAGTCTCTGACACGGGGGAATCCCAGTCAGGAACCGGCCAGGGGCAGAATGGGCCAGAGAGTGCAACAGGGGCACACACAGCTGTGAGGACAAAATGTTGCCCCTTCATTAAAAAGAGTTAAGAAATACATTTACATATAAATGAACTTATTTACAAAATAGAAACAGACTTACAGACATCAAGAACAAACTTAGGGCCACCAAAGAGGAAAGATGGGGCAGGAGGGATAAATCAAGAGCTTGGAATGAATGCACACACACACACTACTATGTATAAGACAGATAATCGGCAAGGCCCTACTGCACAGGGAACCCTGCTCAACATTCTGTGGTAATCTGCATGAGAAAAAAAAGAGTGGATATCTGTATAACTGAATCACTGTGTTGCACACCTGAAACTAAGTCAACATTGTCAGTCAACTATACTCCAATAAAATTTTTTCAAAAGATAGTTATGTCTGTGGGTCACACACAGTCGGACACGACTGAAGCGACTTAGCATAGCATAGCATAGCATAGCATATGGTGACAGTGATAAGAATGAAAACAAAAAGAAATTCATGGTGGTGGCTTAGAATAATAATTATAAATTGAATGTAGAACATTAGTTACTCCCATGACAGAATGAAATAGAAATGTAACTGATTCTGGCCAATTGCAACTTCATTCTGAATGAAGAAGCAAGGCGCCCAGTGTCATGTATGGAAATAGCTTCATTATTTGCACTCATTCACACTTATTTCAGACACATGTATGATTGGGTAGTATTCTCTTAGTTCTAAGAAAGCCTCTTTAGAGGTTTTGTGTTTTTGCTTTTAAGAGAGGAAAAAACAAATCAAGACCCAGTTAAATTGTGAATTTACATACAAACTTTAAAATTGTAGGGATTCTCATAATCACATTAAGGTCTTTCTGTTATTAGATAAGCTTGAAACTTACGGAGAATTTTCTCTCCCAGGTCAAACTTAGTTTGAAATGTGGGAATAGATGATCAAGATTTGGGTTTTTATAATTGTCTATGTGGGCAGACACAGGTCCCAGCCCTAGAAATTCTTTACAGGGATCTCACAAAATGTGACTCATTCAGTGGAGATAATGGTGACCTTGGCAACAAGAATACTGAAGTCTTGGGACTTCCTGATGGCCCAGTGGTGGAGAATTCGCCTTGCAATGCAGGGAGGTGGTTTCAGTCCTGCTGGGGAAACCAAGGTTCCACAAGCTTCAGAGCAACTAAGCTGGTGCACTGTGAGTACTGAGCTGGCATGCCACAACTAGAGTCCCGCGGTCTGCAACAAAAGATCCTGCATGACGCAACTAAGACCAGACACAGCCAAATAACTAAACAATACTGAGGTCTTCATCATATCCGGAGGATTGATCTCCACCTGGAAGGACTGGGCAATTCTTACCCCAGTAGCAGGAGGTCAAGAGCACAAGAGTACAGGGAGGTGACCAGCTGGGCTTTATCTCCACAGGCCTTCAGGGCTCAATCATGTTATCCTGTACACCACTGGAAGCCATCCGGGGCTGAATGGTGGCGTGGCACCGTAAAACCTGTAGGTGGGGTCTTCCAGAGGGAGGGCAGGAAGGGTAAACCCTGAAGTGCCGCCCCCTCTGGCGCAGACTGAATGTAAGTTCCTGCTCTCCCAGCAGGGGGCAGCAAGGGCCGAGGAGCGGTATTTAATTTAAGCGACTCCCTGTAATACTTGAACAACGCTGAAATACAGTGAATTTCTTATTGAGACAGCAATTCAGAGTAATAATCTGGGTATTATAGTAAATGAGGCTCTATTTTACAGTCACAAACTGGTGGGGCCAGAGTGCTCGAGTTATAGAAAACATAGAATATCAATAAATGTTAGTAAAGGATTTAGCAGAATGAATGCAAATTGCAAAATAAGCTTATGAAAATATCTCAGTCTTACCTGTACAAAGAAATGTAAACAAGATAGTACATTAAAATCTGTCAAAGCATCACATTTTTAAATTATAACTTGTCAAGAGTTTAGAGGGGAAAAAAAAAAACGGAAATAAAACCAACGAATCACTGAAGTGGTAATTAGTTAAAATTTATTGTGCACACACCAAGAAGACAATTTGCAGACCAAGAGCACTCAGACTAAAACAGGGAATGAGGCTCAGAGGGATGTTGTAACAAAGCAGCTTTTATGGGGAAGCAGTGAATGTTTGTTCTTTACAGTGATTGTTACAATGTCATTAATAGAATTTTCTTAAATGAAGATAATTGGTTATTAGTGTTTACCTCATGTAAATGCAAGGGAACAATTAGAGTTTCGCTTCACGGTTTTTTGAAGCCTAAGCAAAAAAGTGACCAAAGTCGGACTTGTCTTGCAAAGTAAGCTTGAATTAAGCTTTGCTTGTATAACTGAACTGATTTTGTCTACTCAGTTAATTTTCAAGTCTGGTTTCCATTTGTGTTTGCTTTTTAACAAACTTCTGGCTAATTATGAAGGATTTTTTATGCTTTGGATTCTGTTTATACATTATCTCATCTAGTCCTGTTCATTCCATTGTATGAATGAAGAAACGGAATCTCTAAGAGACTGAGTAATGTACTATGTCAATTTGAATATATATGTTGATGTCCTCGCTGTGCTACTAAATTGATAAATAATTAATTGTTGTAGGAGCTATCAAGTGCATTGAGGATGTTTAGCATCATCTCGGATCTCTACCCACTAGAAGTCAGTAGCAACCCCTCACCCTACTTGTGACAACCAGAAACATCTGCAGATATGACCAAAAGTTCCTTAGGGGGCAAGTTTGCCCCCAGTTGAGAACCACTGGATAAGGGCTATCTGATGGTGAAGGATCTCAAAAAGATTCTTGTACAGTGGTGTTGGATGTAACAGGCTGGAGGAAGCCAAAGCTTTTTGTGCCCACTGAGCCACCGTAGGGTGCAGAACACGTCTGCATCACCTCTCAGCTTAGAAAGATTATACACCAAAAGGAAGAAAAGACTTGCAGAACTAAACCCAGAGGATTAAGTAAAAGGCTGTTTAAGAATATTTTGATTCTTGATCCATCTTGAAGCAGGATTATGAAGAACTGAGGCAGAAAGATCTTCATGATCATGGTGGACTTAACATAATACCTGATATAATGGTAATTTTAAAAAATGTGAACAATGATAAAGAAGACAATGCAAGAAGAAAAGGACAGCTGCAAACTACAGCCCAAACAAAAAGGGAAGGGAAAGTAACTGTAATATTAATACACAGCAAGGGCCTGTGCAAATAGTATTTATGCAGTTATAATAATTCATATTAAATTAATCATAAGTATTAATAAATATGTTAACGATAATCACAGAGATATCGTTGTTATATTACTTAATAATTAATTATTGACTGACTGCTGGCTAAATGAAACATGGGCTTCTCTTGTGGTTTAGTGGTTAAAAAAAAAAATCTGCCTGCAACGTAGGAAATGCAGTTTCGATCTGTGTGTTGGGAAGATCCCCTGGAGAAGGAAATGACAACCCACTTCAGTATTCTTGCTGGGAAATCCCATGGACAGAGGCACCTGGTGGGCTACAATCCACGGGGTCGCCAAAGAATTGGACATGACTTAACTAATGACTGAACAATATTACCAAACTACATAGCAATATGTTTATTGGAAGGATATGGGAATGAAAAGTGGGGCAGGGGAAACTGATATAAATGAGCTAATCCTAACATGTCACAACAGTAAGTGAATAATGCCTACAGCTTTGAAATTACAGAATAAACATAATACTGGAGGTAAGCATCAAAAACAATAACTGAAAATTTGAGTGCCCCTCGGCTGTGAACAGGAGGGGAGCTCAGTGAGCCAGGAGACTAGTGTTTTCTATTATACTTTTTGACAATGTTTAGTTTTTGAAACAATATGCATATATCATTTTTTAAAAATATTTTTAATATCCAGACCTATTGAAATGTTAGTGAAAAGAGCAGTCTTCTCTGTTGCTGGTAGAGGTATGTATTGAGGCAAGTTTTATGGGAAATAGTGTGCCAGTTATCAAGTCTTAAAATATTCATCATCTCAAAAAAAAAATATTCATCACCTCTAGAAATGTATCCTTTAGATGAAGCTAGCAATGTAGGCTAAAATGTATATGCAGAGCNGTGAAAAGAGCAGTCTTCTCTGTTGCTGGTAGAGGTATGTATTGAGGCAAGTTTTATGGGAAATAGTGTGCCAGTTATCAAGTCTTAAAATATTCATCATCTCAAAAAAAAAATATTCATCACCTCTAGAAATGTATCCTTTAGATGAAGCTAGCAATGTAGGCTAAAATGTATATGCAGAGCTTCATATTATATTATATGTTACAGTAACAAGCTGGAAACATCGCAATTATCCCACAGTTGGCAAGTAGCTAAATGAATGCGTGGATATACAACTAATAATATACAACTTTTAAAAGAGTTTGTGAAGAACTTAACATTATGTGGAGACATGCTTACCATATACCAAGTGGAAGAAAGCAGAGGACCCAACTGAAAGGCCTTACCTCAACAATGCAAAATACATAAGTGCAGGAAAAAGTCTAGACAGCAATATGTGAACATGTTAACACTGGTTATCTCTGGGACTGTGGTAAATTTTATTTTCTTCTCAATCCTTCTTAGTTTTCTAATTTTTATTCAATGAGCACATATTGCTTTCACAATCAGAAAGAACATAAACGTAATCATTTTAAAAGCAAAGGAAACAATCTTGAGTACCAATTGCCTTCAGTTCAGTTCCATCTCTCAGTCTTGTCCAACTCTTTGTGACCCCACGCACTGCAGTACGCCAGGCTTCCCTGTCCATCATCAACTTCCGGAGCTTGCTAGAAAACAAAATCTACTTCTGTGTGGCTAAGGCCTGGAGGGTGGAGGTTGCTTCAGGCCTTCCTGGAACCCCTGGAGGTTGATTTCCCACTGTACAGACAGCTAGAGATTAGGAATGGGACAAAAGACTATGCAAAGAGTTTCACTTTGCATAACTGGTTTAGATCATCAAGGCCTTCAAACAGGCGCTCATTTTCATCCACAGTCTAACAGAGGCATTGCCACTCACTGTCACATTCATGTGTCTGAATCTTAGGAATCCATGAATTCTCAGGCTCTTTTCCTGCAGTTTCAGGTAGCAAACAGCAGATGAATGATGGTACTTAAGACTGTTTAGGCTAAAAAGCAAGAAAATGAACAAGATATTATTTACTTGAGAGTGGTTTTTCAGTGGTCTTTTCCTTTATAAAATGTAGCTTTTCATCAAAATATCAAAGTATTCTATCATTCATTAATAATACAAAATAGAACAGTGGTTCTTAAACTTTAGAGCTGTTTTAATTATCTGAGGAACATGTTTAAAATGCAGACTAGTTGGCTCAGCCTCTCAAGAGTCTCATGCGTATGATCTAGGATGGATTCGAGAATGTGCATTTTGAACAGATATAAGTGGATTTTGATGCTTGTGTTTCTGAGACTAATTCTGACAGTTATAAAGTAAGGTTTGAAGAAGTATATACCTATGGATATAAACTCAGTACCTTCCAAACTAAGAATTATTTGTTAATCACTGCTTAATTTAGCTAATTTTGTTGATTTTATAAATAAATATTTAAAGTTTCAGTAAAGATGGGTGGATTAAACATGGGGAATTGAAGAATACACTTATTTTCACCGCACCTGAAATAACTGTGGATGGATTTTTTGTAAAAGCCTTAAATCCACAAAAACAAAGAAAAACAGGAGAAAAGACACTAGAAGAAAGATGTCCACAAGATTTCAGGACTCAAAGTGGGTAGACAAGAGGTAAATGACGTAGTGGTGTGGAGGCAGTAAAAATCTCCATAGGCAATGGGGAAAGTGACAATGGGAGGTAAATTTGCCCAAGTGAGCCTCATAGACGCCTGGTGAGCAGAGATACCAAAAACCTCTGAATTTAGGGATGAGGAGTGGGGGCTGAAAAGAGGAGCATTGATTCAAAGTCTGTGTAAGCAGCAGTCAGACCACAGGTCTCTCCTCCTATGCCAGCAAGAGACAGGTGTGTGCTCTTGACATTGACAAAGAGGCTCTAGGCTCAGAGATACCTGCCCAGGGTAGGGCAGGTGTGCAGTTATCCATCTACTGTCTCTCATAGGTTTACCCTTCATTGCCCTGATTTGTTACATGGAAGCTGGACGTTATGAATATTTTTCTTCACTGACCTGACTGGCTTGAAATTAGGCTTTGTCAATAGAAGATTCTGGAATGACACTACAAGGTGATAGCAGCACAAAGGTGCTTGCAACCCTTCTGGATCTGTTTCTCCCACCATTTCATTCCGTGGGGGAGCTAGTGGACTTCTGTGGGGGCGCCTAGTGGTGCTTACTTCAGTGACCCTCAGGATCAGTTCCAGCCACTCTCAGCCCATGCTGTCTGGCTGACTGCCACTTCCATGGCAGCTCTAGCTGGGCCCTCCAGACACTGCCCCCACCTAGTGACCATTTCTACAGGAGCTCCTCCATCCCCAGTGGCTCAGTGGCAAAGAACCCACTTGCCCAGGAGACCGGGTTCAATTCCTGAGTCGGGAAGATCCCCTGGAGCAGGAGATGGCAACCCACTCCAATGTTCTTGCCTGGGAAATCCCAAGGACAGAGGAGCCTGGTGTGGGCTACAATTCATGGGGTCGCCAAAGAGTCAGACATGACTTAGCAGCTAAACAACAGCTTAGCCCATCCATGCCTTCTGCAGTGAAAGGCCACCTCCATAGGTTATTTCTGGAAGGTCTCTGCCCCAGGTAGGCTGCATGCTCCTGTAGTAGCTGCGTTTTCTTTGAGGAGATCTCATCTCAGCTTGTGTGTGTGGGAATAGGAGCAGAGTCCTTCTCCTAGTTCCTAGGCCCATTTCCTTTATGGTCCATACTTCCTCTGTCTAAATAATCTAAAGCCAGTGACTATTTTCCTACTTCTGGAGCTTTTAGATTTTTTTTTTAAAGTAGTTAACCACTTTTAACTAGTAAACATTTCTTTATATTAAAATTTCCTCTATTTGAATTACTAGTGTGGTTTTGTCTTTGGATATAGTGCAAAGTTTTTAAAGCAGGTAATACATGAAAATCCTCATATGTCAAGGTGAGATCCACAGTTTCCTTCCTTCCTGGACTCCCAAAACACTAGCATGCAGGGTTATAGCTCTCAGGCAGGACGATTCCTCCAGAGAGAAACTGACTGACCTGAGAAAAAAGGTTTACATCACTGACACATTGAGGTTTTGCAACAAAGTGGCCAGGCTCCACATTATAGCCCTGCACTGAAGCCACTGGTCAGAAAGCTCTGTCTATGCAGGTAACCAGCTTTTTGTTCCTTGCTTATAAATATGAATACATATCTGAGAATCACCAGGAGTCTGAGGAAATTTTTCACTATAAAAGATAGTTTTAGTAACAAAATTTTAGTATCAAAGAAGCAGAACAAAATGAATTAAAAGAAAACACCTTGGGCTTAATATCACCCAAGTTATGAGATAGTACATTCATACGGGGAAAAAAAATTCTTAAGTGAACATTCAGAAAATGAGAAAGAGCTCTTGGAAATTAAAAATGTGATAGTCCAAAGCTCGGCAGAAGATTGGAAGACAAAGTGGAGGAAATCCTCTAGAATTTAACCAGAAAGGCAAAGATATGGAAAAACACAAAAATTAGAGCATCAGTCTAAGATGTATAATTCTACTAAGAGACATTCTAGAAAGAGACAACAGAAAATAAAGTTAGACAATTTTCAAGAAAATAATGCAAGAAAATCTTTTGGGCCTGAAGGACATGAGCTTCCCTATTGTACAAGGCCAGCTAATTTCCCAGAAATGAGACAGAGAGGCATGACAGTAAAATTTTAGACAATTAGATAAAAGACAAAATCTAAAACCAGAAAATCACTATTCTAATCAGCGACACTAAAAACTGGAATACAGTGAAGGAATGCCTGCCCAATTCTGAAGAAAAACAATGATCAATTTAGATTTCTACTTCCAGCCAAGCCGCCAACCAAGCGTGCGAGTAGAATAAACACATTTCCAGACATGCAAGGCTCAAACATTTCACTCCTTTATGCCATTTCTGGGAGGCTACTGGAGACGGGCTTTATCAAACCAAGAATGGGAACAATGTGAGAGCCGTGAAGCAGGACGTCCAGCAGAGGAGAGAAGCACGGATAGTTCCCAGACCACACATCCATAGCCGGAGAGGAGGACAGAGAACCCTAAAGGGAAATCCCAGAACAAGAAGTGAAAATGATGGGTTACCTTAATTGTTTGACTTGCTAGGAGGAGTTTTAAAACTTTGACAGAGAATTTAGAAGAAGAGTTAGTGATAGGCCAAATTAAAATAAAAATAATTACCTCTAGGCCATTAAAAAAAATTCATATAAGAAAGGAAATTAATCATACTACAGTTTGTGGCTCAGCTGTAAATAATAGTTAGTCATAGTAATGTTAACACTGAATACTGATTTTTTTTTAACCCAAAAATCATGCTTGGAAAAGAGCATACTATAAGAGAGGAGAAAGAGAAAAGTTTGTGTGGGTGTGTTGGAGGGGTAGGGGGCAGTAAGATAGCTAAATCCTCATTCTTCTTGATCGGAAGGCAATAGATAATAACTAAACTTGAAAAATCCAGAAATATTAAGTATAAGCACATATATCAATATGGATATAAATATTGGAAGAAATGTCTGAAAGAGCTGGGAATGTTCTTTATCAGGAGTAGAGCTGGGGGTATAAGGAAGATATAAGCAAGAGTGCCCTTGTTTACCCTTCTTTTGTTGAACTTTAATACTCTATACAGGTTATCATGTGAGTCAATAACTAAATGTGAGGGACTTTCCTGGCAGTCCAGTGGTTAAGACTTTGCCTTTCAATGCTGGGGGCACCAGTTCAATCCTTGTTCAGGGAGCTAAGATCCTTCAAGGCTTGTGACCAAAAAACCCAAAACATACAAAACAGAAGTAATATTTAACAAATTTAATAAAGACATCTCTTCTTAATATCTTCTGCTTCTGTTAAATCCATACCATTTCTGTCCTTTATCGAACCCATCTTTGCATGAAATGTTCCCTTGGTATCTCTAATTTT